>JABSTQ010011454.1:0-531247 GCA_013358835.2 Ixodes persulcatus
GGAAATAACAGTTCCGGGTCTTCATTTCTTTCCGGGGGACACGAGCCTGTGTAGAACCTAGCCCATTTTTTTTTTATTTTTTATTTTAATCTTTTAACAGCTCCCCTGTAAAAAATTGTTCTTAAAAAAAGTTTTTGTCCCAATCCGGTAGCGTCATAAAGAAGCGAAACATCGCCGGGTGTGTGTAGATGGCAAGCTGTTCAACCCGTGCACAGTAAACATGCGTTGTCAGCGGTGACAAGACACCCACACGTACGTCACTGAAATAACCTAACAACTACCGTTATTCGCTACTCGACAAAAAGCAACTAAGTAGCTACACGTCACTGCGCTTGAAAAGAAACCCGTTACCTCAGTCCGAAAGTAACGCGTGATTTTTGCGTTATTTCGAATGTGTAGTTTAAAAAAGGCTCGAGGTACACCTAATCACTTCTTATGAGTTGTGAATGCGAAAGCATGCATGCCGTTCTTCCGCTCTCTTTTTTCGTCTGCGGCGTACTTGCGTCGACGGCCGAGCGCGCTCTCCTCGCCGTGCTGGCCTACTGTCACCGTTGTTACTCATGACCTATCCCGTACGAAAATGTCAGATATGGCACATTTTTGAAAACCGGAGACGACGGACGAAAAAGGGGACAACACACAAAACGCAGAAGGATAACGAGGTTTCTTTCTTCCACGGACATGCACGTTTTATAACCGTTTGTCCTGGTGCTTCCACACGTTGCCTTTGTGTGATAGTGCTTTTCTACGGCGAACCACCCATGACCTTCAGAGTTGCACACTGTCACCGTTGTTACTCATGACCTATCCCGTACGAAAATGTCAGATATGGCACATTTTTGAAAACCGGAGACGACGGACGAAAAAGGGGACAACACACAAAACGCAGAAGGATAACGAGGTTTCTTTCTTCCACGGACATGCACGTTTTATAACCGTTTGTCCTGGTGCTTCCACACGTTGCCTTTGTGTGATAGTGCTTTTCTACGGCGAACCACCCATGACCTTCAGAGTTGCACACTGTCACCGTTGTTACTCATGACCTATCCCGTACGAAAATGTCAGATATGGCACATTTTGGAAAACCGGAGACGACGGACGAAAAAGGGGACAACACACAAAACGCAGAAGGATAACGAGGTTTCTTTCTTCCACGGACATGCACGTTTTATAACCGTTTGTCCTGGTGCTTCCACACGTTGCCTTTGTGTGATAGTGCTTTTCTACGGCGAACCACCCATGACCTTCAGAGTTGCACACTGTCACCGTTGTTACTCATGACCTATCCCGTACGAAAATGTCAGATATGGCACATTTTGGAAAACCGGAGACGACGGACGAAAAAGGGGACAACACACAAAACGCAGAAGGATAACGAGGTTTCTTTCTTCCACGGACATGCACGTTTTATAACCGTTTGTCCTGGTGCTTCCACACGTTGCCTTTGTGTGATAGTGCTTTTCTACGGCGAACCACCCATGACCTTCAGAGTTGCACACTGTCACCGTTGTTACTCATGACCTATCCCGTACGAAAATGTCAGATATGGCACATTTTTGAAAACCGGAGACGACGGACGAAAAAGGGGACAACACACAAAACGTCTCAATTTGAGACGTTTTGTGTGTTGTCCCCTTTTTCGTCCGTCGTCTCCGGTTTTCAAAAATGTGTAACATCAACCAGCTCGCCTGCCTACTTACTTTATCTTCAGTACGATATGGCCCTGATATATTTTATATATGGCGATATATGATAATATAAGGAGTAAAATACGGCCATATTCCGCCATATATGGGAGCAGATACGGCCATATTTCGCCATATAAGTGGGCAAATACTGCCAAAGGTGACCATATAAGTGCGTAAATACGGCCATATATCGCCATATACGCGTGCAAATATAGCCCCTGATAATGATATATGGGCCCGTTTCGGTCGTGCAAGCAATAAGTCATATGTACTCGCTAAGACACTTGTTGATTGATCTATATTACATGAGTCTCATGTAATTGGTTAACTATTGTTAACATCCTTAAAGTGAAGTTATTTCAGGTATTTGGACCAAATAATCAATTTCGAATTTTGAAGATTGAAAGACAAATGAAATTTGGTTGAATGTTTGACGTGTGGCAATATGACGAAGTGCGATCAGAAAGCGAGTTAATGAAATAATGTATTTTAGATCGCAGCTGTTAGGCGCCCGTTTCCGAGTTAAGCGGTGTCGGCGTCGCCATCGGTGTAACCGCCCCGCTAAATTTAGCGAGAAATTGAATTGGTACGTATGTCACGTGACGTCAATTTTCCCGCTAAATCTATCATTGAAGCTAATTTTGTTCATGTTTCCCCGCTAAATTGAGCGGGGAAACACGAACCGTTAGCTTACTGAAGATGCAAGACGCTACTTCGTCGTCCCGAATCCTTTTCCCTTCGAACGACTGCGAAGCCGTTGCGCCCGGAGTACGTCCTACGCAGCATCTTTCAAAAACCGTTCGCGCAGCATCGTATCCGTTCGTTTGCGAGCGTCGGCGATTCATCGTGTGTTGAAAGTCGGAAGATGTGCTGTCCGTGGTGTCTTTTAGGTGTAACTCTTTGGTAAAAAAATTGAAATTTAAAAACGCGAACCTAACAGTGTACACATCATTTTAAATTTATTGGTAAAAAATATATATACATATTTATTTATTTATTTATTTTTGGACATCGTGCACAAAAAAGATATAGTCGTGTTTATTTTTTAATTTAAAATTATAATGTAGGTTATACAGCGTAAAACATAGTATCTTCAAACTCGCATCGTATTGGGTCACTTTCAAGCTGGACAGCTTCATTGAAAGTTCAAAAGCTGGACTTCATAGAGGTGTATGTTCACTCGGTATTGACAGCAGGGCAGACACTATGCGTGTTTTAGGCCAATTGTGTCTCCGGTTAGGGTCACGTGCCTACAGTCTACAAGCTGGTGATAAGGCACAACACGGCACCTGCCTCGAGTTCAAGGCCTATCAACCTTGGGTACAAGGGACAAATCCTCTCGTTGTGGTCATTGTTGGGATCAGGACCAGGTCGTGGTTGGGATGCCTTTAGAAGATAAGCCTTTTGTGTGTACACTCCCGTTTTGGCCTTTCCTTCTCTCCTTTTCTCTCTCTCCCTAAGCCGAAAGCGTGGAAGAAGGTGCGTGGTCATGTGGTTTGACGGATGACGCATTAGACGTTTGCAATCTCGGAATGCGTTTAGCGGGATCTAGTTTGGCGTGTGTTCGCCCTGCGTGGCTGCCGCGGATTTCTGCTTCTGCAAGCGATTTCTTCAAAGAAGCCCAAGCATTTTTTGTGATGCGTTTAGTGTTCGGTTCTTCAAATGATAGCTTGTGCTACATCGTGTTGAATGTTCATGGACACCTTCCTTCTCGTTATACCTTTCACGTCCCGTCTCCTCAACGTAAGTGCGCTGCAACCTACTTCGCGACAATTGATCGTTTTCCTAAAAGGTACTTTTCCAGATTACCTCTAGAATTAGGCCGTGTCGATCTGCTGGCAGCCGGGAAAATAATTTCTCTGAAATTCTAAAATAATGTCTTTTCGACCGAAACTAGAGTCATTCTTATACTTTGGTGCTTTTGAAGCGCCGTAGGAATATTTTTTGTGTGTGTTTTAGTTCGTTTTTGTCGCTATCGGACTCGTTCACCGCGGCCGCGTTGCTCGCTCGGCTTCATGCAGCGCTCTGTGTCGCGCGCCGTGCCCACGGTGGTAGCTCTTGCAAGAACTGATTTTTCTACTTTGGTGCTTTTGTAGCACGGTGTGATTACTCTTCGTTTTGTTTTGCTAATTTCTTTATTGTTTTTCTTTAGCGTGTTGCCGTGTTGCTCCATCGCCTCCATGTCGTACGTCGTGCCTTCGGTGTTCGTTCCTGTGCAGAAACATACCGTGCGGCAGACTTGTACGTAATCCGCTACAAGTAACGAAATTACTTGTAATCCCTTACATTTATCAGTAATTTAGTAACGGAATATTTACATATTTTCTAGAGTAATTTTAAAGTAATTCCGTTACATTTTTTTGGGGGGAATCCCCCCCCTCTTTTTAAAGAAAGGGTTGTTTTTATTTTGGTAAAGTCGAGCGCTGTGACACCGCAAAGGGAGGCTTGGCAGTCTTCAGTTACGCAAAGCCTTTTTTTTTTTGCAACACTAAGCCCCTAAATATATATTTTTTTAGACCCTAACAACAATGTCAAAAAATCGAAATGAACATTTCTACAAATATAAGAAAAATAGGGGGGGGGGGAGCAAGTTATATCCGCTTTTTTTAGTCCCTTTGTTTTTCTTTGCGATCGAAGGCGGGGCGAGGCGGACACCAAGTGATTGTGTGCCTCTTCGAGAAGCTCGAGGCGGTGAGTGCACAGACAAGAATTAACGATGTCCTTCTCGGTTATAGTGACTACGACCATTTTCATAATGTCACTGAACGAGACAACGCTCCGTCTACCCTAAAATCCACTAAAAGGGATGTGATAATATGTGAAGGTGTTATTGCCACAAGCACCCTCGTTCGTTGCTGAACCCTTATCGTCTTCTCTTAGAAAACAGGATGTATTTTTTTCTGCTTCTTTCACCTTATTTGACCCTGTTTTAAGAAATACTTACTCTTTTGTAGTCCAACTTCTAGGGTTGGCCCACCTTATTTGTGAATTCCAGCCACGTCATCTGCATCTCAGTCACCCTTTTTGTGAGTCAGCTTTTTGCGAGCACTTCGAAAATGGTAATGATTTTCCTTTTTTCTTCTCCCTGTTTTTACCCCAGCAGGACGCATCTTATCTCAAGCAGATATTTTTACAAACAAAACATAATAGTGGCTGACGTAGACTTGGTATTCTGGGCTTGAGGAGAGAGTGAAACTCGTGAGTGGGGCCATAGCGCCGCTTACTTAGTTCTCTGCCCATGCCCGTGGCATCAGCAGACATCTATCTGGAGAACATCGGAGGAAACTGGAGTCTGTTCGTGCTTTGTGCGTTTTTGAACGGCATCAAGAAAGGTACACACGGCAAACGTGCGTTTACATTTCCTTGTTTTAACCGACGTTCTAATTAATTGTTGTTATGAGTGTCCTTTTTTTTTTCTTTCCATTACTTATATTTATATACTGGAAACCCGTTTTTATTCACCAACGTCTCAACTGAGGCTCGACCTGTTCAGAACCAAAGGAAGCAGAATATCTATAATACCTTACTGTTACAACTATGTTTTGCTATTGTCTGGCAGTATATGCCGGTATACTAAGATGGACATAAATTAATTCTTATTCTAGTTTTGGCCTGTTGTATGGTGACTTCTACAGCTTCGCGATTTCGACAATGGAGAATTTCAGTAGATTGGTCCGATGACTCCGATAACGATACCCGATACTCCGCCGCCGCCAATGCGCATTCATCATTATGTTATCGGGGGTATGGAGGTATCGGAACGATCTACTAAAACTCTCCAATGTCAGGTAACGGCTGCTACGACGAAGCTTTGCTCTGTCTTCGAAGTAAATAGTACTTCCATTGCTTCGCTGAAGAAGCTCAATGCAGAGCATAAAACATTCGTGAGGAATAATATGCCACTCCCATACAGTGCCCCAGTTCAAAGTGGTGTTCAGCGTAACAGTCGACATCTTCAGTAAGAAATAGTACAAAATGTCTGACGAGACTTTCGAGAGTCAGCTGTTGCTCAAAATACTCAAGGGCATTAAATGGAACAGGTTCTTTATTGTAGACCATATTGTTGAAAGTAACGCCACGAAAGTAACGGATTACTTTTTGGGGTAACGGTCACTTACTTTTATGGGAGAGTAATTGTAATTGTAATAAATTACAATTTAGCCTTGAGTAATTGTAACTGTAATTCCTTACAATTTTTTAGTAACGTGTCCAAGTCTGCCGTGCGGCTCACCGAGTGCGCAGCTTATAAAGAATGCGGCGCATTTTTCATTAGCTCGAGTGATTTAAAAACCGCATGTACTCGATTTGGCGAGCGGCGAGACGAGCGACTGCGACACGCCTCGCTGCCGCTCGGTCACTCGCGTGACGAGGCAAACCGCATGAAAGCGACGGGAGCAAACGGCCAAGGCAATGAACGCTAAGTTTTCTCGAAATCCCAAAACCGAGCTACGCGACAGGCGACAGTGAAGGGTGAACCGCGTTTAAGCGATTTAGCAAGCGACGGCGACAGCGACTGGAGTCGACAACGAGCGACGGAGATTTCTCACGGTCGCACGTCGCGTCGCTTGGTTTTTGGTTTTTTTAGAAAACGTCGCTTATCGCCTTGGTCGCTTGCTCCCGTCGCTTTTATGCGGTTTGCCTCGTCGCGCGAGTGACCGAGCGATAGCGAAGCGGGTCTTCGTCGCTTGTCTCGTCGCCGTCGCTCGTCTCGTCCCGTCGCTCGCTAAATTGCTTACATGCGGTTTAGCCTTTACACACGGTACTCGGTGGCCACAAGGAAAACGGCCCGCCCCCGAGATAAACTTCTTTCTCCCTTCTGTTCAACGAAGCTTCTTCAACGATATGAAATTAGCACACACTAGCAACGGACGAACGCGTACCCAAGCCAGTCAAACCGCGACATCGAAGATGGCGGATCGACGGTGGCGCTCCCTGGCAAAATTGAACCTTCAGGCTCAGTGAATACCGCCTATTCTTGCATTTTTGTTTTAAAAGAAGCCGCGAAAGCTACACTTATGCGGTTTGTGCGAGTGAGTTACACGCCCAGGGGGACATTATGTGGTTTGCTAATCTTTGCGATAAGTCGGCTAATTAATTAAAATTCACTAATTAACTTTTAATTAGTGAAAATAGACATGTGGTTTCAATTAGAAACTTGCTGAGCGTCGTCCAAAACCCCTAAATTAGTAATTTTTAGAAAGACTCTGAGCGCGTGTGAAGCGCAAGTAGTGCGCTGAAGTTACCACTCGTGGAGCAGGTATAAGGCTGGGGCTACATAAGAGACGGAAAAATTGCGCGGGCGCCTTACCGAAACCTCTAGCCTTGTACCTGCTTCACGAGTGGTAACTTTAGTGCACTACTGGGCTTCTCACGCGCTGAAAGTCTTTCTGAAAATGACTGATTTAGGGGTTTTGGACGACGCTCTGCAAGTTTCTAATAGGAATCATATGTCTATTTTCACTAATTGAAACGTTAAGTAGTGAATTTCAATTAATTAGCCGACTTATCGCAAAGATTAGCCACCCACATAATGTCCCCCTGGGCGTGTAACTCACTCGCACAAACCGCATAAGTGTAGCTTTCATGGCTTTTTTAAAATCAAATCTGGAAGAATGAAAAAGAACACCCTGTATATATATATATAGGTTGCCTTATCTGTTTGGGACATATCTGCCCTGATATGGGGGCAGATATACCCCTATATGGCAGACCCAGATATGGATATATAAAAACTTGGGCAGATCTGGCTAGATAAGCCTTATATAAACTGATGTGCTTGATATGGCCAGATATGCCCAATTTGTTATATAACCTTATCTGTGTTTTTTTATATAAGTCCATATCTGCCATTTTCGTAAGGGATATAAGAACTAGCTTCTCTAAGGTAGTGAACTGGGCGAGTTGGTAAAGGTTATACACGATGAAAACCGCTCAAACGACGAAGACGGAGTCAAGAAAACAAACACGACTGGACGAAGCTGTTCTCGCAACTAAAGTATTATTAAAAAAAACAGAAAGAAAACAGCGTAGCCGACACTGATTACATGAACAAACACGACTAACTATAGCCGTCTCCAAGTGCAAACGGCACTGTTCGGTGCCCCAGTGCACCGCTGCGGTGTGGAAAAACAATGGTGTATCGTTTCACCGCCTCCCCAACTGCAAGGAAACGTGCAGAAGAGGCCCGGACGTCGTGAACCGACGCGAAGAGTGGACGCGCGTTCTTCGGACGGGAAAGACCGTCACCGAAGCGATGACGGTGTGCTCGCGGCAGTTCTCTGCGAGCGACTTTTTATTGCCAGGTAAGAGTGTGCGGATTGGCGGAGATGTATATTTATATATCTCGCTTGACGGCGTCATAGAGTTCGGGAACTTTGTGCACAATCACAAACAAAACATGTTCCATTCAATTTTTTGCCCATTCTGTAGCGCGGTAAAACTCTTCACATTGATTCAAGTATCCTTAAACGCGCCTATGATCGAGGCCATTTTCCGTTTCAGCTCATCGCTCTCGATCATCGATACGAAGGGGAAAGCAGAGCGGGTGGATGAGAATTGCGCTCGTCAACCTGGAGCAGCCGTCAGTACAGCACCCTCGATATGGAATCGGCGCGAGATTACTCCGGCACAATTAGCGCAACACTTCTTTTATCTGAGCATCTTTTCTTCTGGCTGAGTCAAATTTGACAGAAAACAAACCGAGGTTTCTCTTTCGCTCTAAACTCGGGCTACTTCCGAGCGCTATACCCGTACAATCCGCGTGCAGTAGCTTGTCTCTCCTAAAATAACCGGTTTCAGTTTGGTTGCTTTTGCAAGCGATGCACATCTAACCACAGTCTCGGCAAAAATGGGTTCAATTTCGTTTTCTGGAATTTGCTCATTATGAAATAAAATCTCCCTATGTAAGCTGCTCAATGTACTATATCAATACACCGCACAAAATTTCGAGTCGGGAGGCCAAAATGTTTTGCTTGCTTTTTGAAATGGATTATTCTTGAAACTATACACTTCAGTCACCCTTATGCGATTCTTATTTATTTATTTCCTCCAGCGCATGCAACGGAAAGACGACACCTGAAGAGAGGAGTGGTACCATCACAGAACTTGATGTCCTCTCAACTGAGAACAAGAAAAAGAGGCTGAGGGTTAAGTGGATGAAAGGCCGCCAGAAGCGTCGTGAGAAGAGGGCAGCAGTGGAACCTCTGTTAGCCGAGGTAAAAATCTGTCTTACACAAAGCCTTCAATTCAGTTTCATATCAATTTACAATTTCCCTGAAAAAGTTCAGGATGGTGTGCGCACAGCTTAACATTTATGACGCAACAAGTGTGTATAAATATGCATAAACTTTATTCAAGGTTGCACTTTGCTAAGCTGAGCGGTCCTGCAACCAAGACGACGACAAGGCCGAGTCGACTGAGGACGGCGAAGACAGGGCAGAGGCGGCTGAGGACGGTGAAAACAGCGCAGTGCACCTGCCTCTTGCGTCTCCAGTAGCCCCCTCGACATCGGTGTACAGGGCCAATAAACTCGTCAAGCACAAAGATGGGGCCAAAGTTGACGGAGCGCACTGATTGGCCGATCACGATGATGACTTCGCGTCTCTTTCGCCGACGTCCAATCGGCGCGCTCCGCGTAATTTCGGCTCAAACTTTGTGTTTGACAAGTTTAGGGCCCCAGGTGTCGAGTGGGGACTTCGGCGAGAACTTTTCTCATGTGGCCGATAAGGGAAATGTGTGTTCTTTTACAGGCCTTCCCAACATAGAACTTCTCACTGTTCTAGAAAAGACAAAATAGTCGACTATGATGGCCTTGAAACATGCTCTAACATTTGACTTCCTGTCTCAGATTTTTGGTGTGTGTCCGACCAAAGTGGGCACCACTGTGCGGAAGACAACGAGGGTTCTTGTGCCATTCTTAAGACTGCCATAGCTTGGCCGTCTAAGGATGAGGTTATGCATAACTTGCCGGTTTGTTTTGAGAAGTTTTCGCATGTCCGTGTTGTGCTTGACTGTAGAAATATTTCCGTGGGCACTCTAAAGTGCCTGAGGTGTTGCATCAGCACGTACTCCCAATACAAAAAGGGGCACACCATAAAATATATGGTAGGTGCTTCGCCTGGTGGTTTCTTGACATACATCAGTAGTGGTTACGGAGGTTGAGCCTCAGACAAAGCTATCTTCGACCGAAGTGGTTTGGTAAATATGCTCCTGCCAGGAATATGCCACATAGTGGTGGACAAGGGGCTTCTCATTGACAGCAGATGCGAAACAAGGCTGGTAGCTGTGGTGAGGCCCCCATTCCTGCATGCGAAAAATCATCTCTCAAAGGGTGAAGCCCTTGCGACGAAGCGCATAGCGGCAGCAAGGGTTCACGTAGAGAGGTTAGTTCAAAGAATCAAGCTGCTGAAGATTGCGCTTCAAAAGGGTGCCTTGGCACATAGCGCCACTCGCAGATGACATTCTTATTATTGCATGTGCCTTGGCCGATTGGTCTCCACCAGTTCTGGCAGGCAGCAGATTTCTTTAAGCTTTTCGTAAAGGTACAGGGTTTTGGTTAGCCTAAGACAGTGGTTTAGGAATCAGGTAAGCACTCGCTTTTTAGTCAAGATAAAAATAAACCATTTTTTCCCTCAAGAGAACTGAGGTTTAATTTAGATCACCTGGGGTCATTTTTGGATATATATTTTTTTACTAATTTAAAGTATAACAAGCTGAACCAAAACTGTGTGTCTTTTAGCTGTGCTGCGGCATTGCTATCAAGGTAAGAATGTCATCGTCCCTGCTACATTTGTTAGTACATTGTCGCACTAGCTTGCGTCACCCTGAAGCGATTTGGCAAAACGGGGCTTTGTTGGTGTATCATTTCAAGACTTCATTTTCAGAGCTTCATGTTAACTCCGTTTTTTGTTATTACATGCGACCTGCATGTATATGTTTACATGTTTTGTTATCCCATAGTGATATTATATCAATGGTTCACCTCTCTACCTCATTCGTTGCATTACTTTGTGTTGCCTTTACAATGAAACCATGTTATCATCTCCTCAAACGTGTCTGCTCCTTCATATTTAGACACAATATGTTATCACCGTGAAATATTCTTATATTTATGTGTTTTGAGTTCTGTGTAATAAGCTATGATATTTCTCTGGTATGCAGTTTGCAAGTCGCATGACGTGTGGGGAAGTCGCCCAAAGGCCTCGGAGTCACACTAAATGTTACGCTAAGAGACTTACCTTCTGCAGGCCACGAAATGTGTCTTAGCGAATCATCGGCTCTCACTCTGAGAGATATAGGACGTTATTCCTTGACGTCTTATGCCAGCTTCAAGAACTTTCGTGTTGTGTCTGGCCTTTACACTTTTCTGGTAGTGCCCAATGCGAAGAGATGGCAGCGAATGCCAAGGAACAGAGACTAGGTACCAATGTTTTGGTACAAAGCCATTGTAGTACAAGTTCCATGGAGTCGCAGAGGAAGCTAATCTTCGAGAAACACAAGTTTTTCAGTAAACCTTCAGTTTTTTGTGTAGATTTATCATTCATAAAATATTTCACACTTCTATATAGTTGCTTTCATGTAACGATCACAGTAAGAAATGATCGACTTGTTTAAAAGAGTTACTGATTCTCCCATTCACATGGTGAATGAAAATGCCTGTATGAGAGTCTAGGATAAATGTTTGTTATTTGGTTAAAGATTCATGTTTCAAATGTAAAAGAACCGGTTCTCATTTAAAATTTAAACCTAGAAAAAAACTATGGACAGTATATGACCCATGCACAAAACTTCATTTTTCTTGAGATGGCGACGAGCGTAGAATATTCACATTAGTTTCAATTTATAGCATGAACGTAAGTGAGCTAGTAATATATCTCACAAATAATTATTTTATCACATAACAAGCACATGCATGCGTCTTCATGTACAGGATTGGGTTTTAGGAATACCACCTTAACAGTTCCTTCTGAAGTTAGCGTAAATAAATACTGATGAATAATCGATCCAAAGAAATGATGGCAAGTTTGAAAGCTTAAAAAATATACAGTATTAAGCGAATTCTGCATTTTGACCCAACTGTACTCGCACGCATACTTTCCTTCTGCAGAATGCAGGAGGCAACCAGAAGTTTTGAGACAAAGTCAACCGGAAAAAGAAGTAACGAGGCAAAAGTTTGCTTCACTGCCAATATGCTGCAGCACTGCTCACAAAGAAAATGGCAAAAAGAAAAGAAAATGGATCTGTCCTGTATCCCAGACTCCTAAAACAACAAAGAAAAGTACTGCACTCTAGCAGTCCAACACAGTACACCAGTGCCGCACCAAGTACCAGACTAGTCGTGTGCTTAACTCTACCGACGAACATAACACTGGAAGCACCCGCTCAAAGTAAATTCTATTTACGGTTGTCAGGAGAGGGGGGGGGGGGGGGGCAAACGAAGGCTTCATAGAAATCCACGCATATGACCTCGATGGAATCATCCATGCTAGCATAAATAACGAGGTCGCACCTCTTCACATCAAGAAGAACCATCCCCAGTTGCATCTGCCCTTAGAAGGTGTGGCACTTCTTTCGGCTGTACTACGTGCGAGCCTTGTCAGTCTCCAGAAAATCACAGGTGGCCAAGAGCGCCTTTGCATTCATCACTTCTCTCTTCTTAGGACACCTGACCTCGATCAACTTTCTTGGTCGTGTCCCTTTGAACAAAAAGTCATCTGGGGAGCAGCCGAACCAGGGGTTTTTTGGCGAAACAACGAGACCACGCGTAAAATGTCAACTTGTCTGGTCCTCGCGTACTTCTCCCGTACTTTTGGCTCGTATCGCAGACCATGGGCTGTTACGGCATTGCCACGGAAGGATGACTGCATTCTGGACCGCACCTGCTTTTCCCAGTTTCCCAACTTGTAGGTAGAGAGGGGCTAGCATGTTGTTCCTGTAATAAAATGTAGCAAACAGGTGGTTCCAGGCTTACATTCCAGTAAATACAGCAGATAACACAACAAAATCTGCCTCCCTTGCAAGTCGGGTTACAGGCAGCCCTAATTTAATGAACCAGGCACGCTTCTTAGATCATACATGATACATGACACGCCCAGAAATATAAGTTTGGAAACTACGGAAGCAGGCATCGAAGCCTTTGCATGGTAGCCAGGCTTTTGTTCCCGCGTGTGCGTCCTGAATAAAAAAGACAGACCAATGTCGCTTATCTGATAAATCGGTAAAGATTCGTTCATCGAGTGAACTGGTTTCTAGGGGAGCAAACCAAGTGAATGCTCTTCTCCTTTGGTTTGAACTACTGAACTTTTTGCCATCTGCATGGTGTGGGCAGAGGAGAGAAATGCACGGACAAATTCGCCATGACTAGGTGGAACTGCGAGGGCACAAGGGAGTTCTTGAACTTTTCCACTACGAAAACCTTTTTTGAAAACCGAGCTGCACCTACCGCGTCAAAAAGCAATTAGAGGAATGGTATAGTTTCCAGATAAACTATTTATCTTAAAACTGATTATTTTGAACAGTTTAAATGTTTAACGTTATAAAAAAGTTGAAACGCATGCAATTACAGTATGGCAGCTATCCGAACCTTTCCAAGCCACTCGATGTTTGGTGGTTCTTTTGAATCCTTACCTAGATAAAGATTTGTCCTATTACTACTAGGCATTACTGAGTGATTTCACGTCAGTTCGTGCGATGATGGTCCGGGTCATATTTGTGATATTTTCTTTAGAAATATATACGAAAGCCATGTTCTTTGGAGGGACATTCAGCTGTATATGAACGCCGTAACAATTGTTTTAGCTGAAATATAAAAGAGAGAAGCTCGAGGCGTGGAAATTTAGAAGCTTTTCAATGCTACTTTGCACAGTCGTCACTTTCTCATCGAAGCTTTCACGTCACTATACATTTTATAGAAGATGTAAAACACATACACAAAAAATTAAAAATATCAATAAAATATTTCTATGCAAACAAAATGATCGAACATGGCATAAAAACGCGTTTAAGAAACATATTCACTTTTTTTTTGCAAATAAACCATCTTTCATAATACTTCACAAAACATATCAAAATGCCATCTTTAAATATTCTTTACGAATATATAAATATAATATGCCCAACCTTAATTGTCTTCTTGTTATTAACGCGGAAATAAAACTGATTTCTCAAAATGTGGCAAGATTGGGCGTCGATATTTACAAAAACTCCATCTCTTATTTTTTTTTTGTTTAACTCCTCTTGGCACTTTGCAGTGACTTGAACTAAACTGTGATGGCAAAACATTGAGTAACATATGACCTCCAAACGGGAAAAGCTACGACAAACCTTCAATCGTAGCGAGGTGACGACGTCTTCGTCATAGCGTCTTTGGCGCACAGCACCAGACATTTTGAGCGTTAGTCATGGGTTATGTCATGTAGTTTATATTTCTCAAATTCTTTTTTTTTCAAAAGGGGTGAGTATAACTCACGCGAAAAGGGACTTTGAGCTGGAATAACGTTAATTAGCTTACAATTCACAAAAAACAAACCGGCCCCACTCTGCAAATTCGCTAACTATGCATACATAAGCTTAAAACTCTCAGTTGCGCAAATGGCCATGTATACATCCGGCCTCTCGGTATATGATGACTTCCACAGATGAGATGCCTGGATTCCTCTCACAAGATTTACGGTGCTCCGCTCTGCTTGCTTGACCACACGAAACTCTCGAACCCGTTCGGCAGACAGGTGGAACATGCAGACATATGTTACTTTTTCACGCAGCACTTCCACAAAGTCTTTAGCGGTGACAATTGTCGAGTTCAGCGAAGATCTCAAGTTGCTGAGCGTTGCGTGGTGTTTAAGAACACCACCTACTCTATCACAAGCGCTTTTTCCGTGTCCAGTGACTGAAAACATCCATCTTGCCGAAGAGTACGGCTTCCGAGACAGTTCGTGCAATCGGAAGCAATTCTTGAAATGCGGCGCCGCTCCGTCTGATACAAAAATTATTTCAGAAAAAACTGGGTAATGTTCATCAACATACTCTTCAATGGCCTCTATGGCTAGAAGAGTGTGAGCTGTGTCATGTGTCGTGTCATCGCTGACAACGGCAAAGCTTTGCGTGCCTTGCGTGGACGCAACCACACACGTAAAGAGAGACACTTGAACTTTTTCCAATGAAAACTCTGCACTTCGGTTAGAAAAATTACTGTCCAATTTTCCTCAAAATCAAAGTGGAACATCACTGCATTGGGTGGTAAGGCGGTTCTTGTGTCACGTATCACGCTTCGTTGAAGGTCACGGATGTAAGAATGCCTTATATACTTTTCACTCCATTACTCCAGTTCCCGCGGGAAGGCGGAAGTGTCCATAACCTTTTTGACGAGTTCGCCGGCGTCCCATAACGCGAAACAAATCTCGTCATCTTCGTCGAGATGGAGCGACTGCAGCGAGATGCTCTGCGTTTTGGGCACTTTTCGCAACGGCGCAGGAAGCAATCGTTCTGTGGAGCGCTGCATAGGCAGGTGCGCTTAAGGTCGTCTTCAGTAAATGTCTTCTTTGAGGAATTTGTTATTTCCATCAAAAGCACCTGAAAATTCACGCAATATATGCATGCGCACACCTCGTGCCATGGACTCCTTTTACCCATTTTAGTCGTAGGGAATAAAATTTGGAGATGCCTAGTTTTCGATGGGGATGGTCCTTCCTGAACAGCTGGTAAGCTTCTTTATTATAGCGGGTCATGAACCTTCTTACGACTCTGGTCTTGTTGTCGTTGATCACGGCTTTGACGACGTCCTTTTTGTTGAGGCTTTGAACAGGGCATGCGAGGTTGTCGCTTGTGTAGTACTCAAGTGCAACCCTTACGTCTTCGGCATTCGCCTTTCTCCCCATGTAGGGATCAGGGGTTGCCCATACACCACCTTTACGCTTCAGTTTTCTTGTTTGATCAATCACGTTGGCTGTCGCTCCCGGCACCAGACGCAATATTTCTTTCTTCGAGATGCTTGGTGGCAGAAGCGTGTACAATCGCTTGCGTTCCTGGTAGGAGCTGCATGTCTTCAGCGCTTCGCGGAACGCGTCAAACCACTCCGTGCAGGGCTCACTACTGTTTTCGCCAATTTTCACGTCATAAACGCTTGACAGCTTTTTGCTAATCAAAGAACTCACTTGAGCTTTTTTTTTTTTTTTTCTCAAATACGCTTCGCGCCTTTTTTTATAGTTTTACGTGGTTTTAATGGGGGTACCGACGGACTAGCAGCACAAAAGTCTTGACTCACCTCAGCCAGAATTTCATAAGAGTCCCGGAAAGAAGAGTTTGATGTACTCACGTTGTGAGGAGAAGCAATCTCATTCTGGAGGTATTTGTGGCAATGCTGGCATAAAAGGTCAGATTCGTTCACGGTCCGTGGAGTCAGTAGCTTTTCCAACCGCACTTTGTTGAGTCTCCCTACCGGTACGACGTGCTTATCGCTATACATTTTCTTTTTGTGTCTCCGTAGATAGTCCACACAGAACAATCGCACGGTGCTGAATCGTTGGGCCATGGCAGTTCAATCTGACATTAGGCCCTTACTCGCTTCGTAAATGACAGGACTTGAAACGTCCGCGCAAACGCCTATTTGAGAGGTTCTGAATTCCTCACTCCCGGCTCCGAATATCTGATCAGAGTTTCGAAAGAAAATGTCCTTGTGTTTATCAACTTCTGTCTTTCCTTGTAGATATAATCGGTGGACAACGCACGGTTAAGCAGGTGCTGTTTGTTTGCAGTTCCACTTATTGAGCACCAAAGACACCGAGTCTCCTGTAGCATAGCGATAAGTTAGTCGTCTTTTGTCACCGACTAGTTATGCCTAATTCACTTAGTCCGATTCTGCTTGCGATTTTCAGTATCGACGTCGACCATCTCAGCTACGGTTACACGCTTTTGCAGCCCGAGCGGCGTCGCGACTGAAAATTGCGAGCGAAATCTCGTCATGCGAATCAGGCTTTAGCGTACATACTGCAGCGTCCACGTGGAATGAATCGCCACATGTCACATTATTCACGCGCAGTTTTGCGGTGTAACGAGCCTCGGTAATTTCGCTGACGCCGCTCAAGTAGTCAGACATCGCCAGGAAGACGTAGAATCAACAATTCGAACGCGAGAAAGGGCAGGGGGACTCACACCGACGCCGACAACATCGCATTTCAATGGTTTGTTTATGGTCGACGGCGAGCTTCTTGCCCACACCCCCATCGCGCATGCGCGGCGCCGGTGGCGTCCGCTAGGGGCGCTCCGGTTTGTTTGTACGGAAACGGGTACATGTGGAAGATAGGAGAACCGAAGGCAGTATCAGTCCAGCTTTTGACATCGCGGATTTTGGACAAAGAGAATGGGAAAAGGCGGAACGAAGAGTCCCTAGTGGCACGTCGACAGGCACAGATGGTATCCCAATCAAGCTAGTGAAGAATTTGGGTCCTAAATCTAAGGCAAAACTAAGGGAGGTAGTGAGCACTATGGTAACAAAAGGAAATATTCCAGATGAATGGAGGCTTAGTAGGATGAGTATGATATATAAGGGAAAGGGAGATAAGTCTGACATTAGGAATTATCGTCCCATAACCGTGACACCAGTTATTTACAGGTTGGTAATGCAGATTATAAAGAACAGACTGGAGGAATGGATAGATTGCGAGGGCATACTGGGCGAGTTAGAGAACGGGTTTCGGAAACAAAGAAGGTTGGAAGATAATATAGTTTCTCTAACACAGTGTATAGAAATAGCGCAAAAAGAAAACAGACAGCTCTGGCTGGCATTTCTGGATATCAAGGGTGCCTATGACATTGTGAACCAAAAAACTCTGTGGGACATAGTGGAGAGCTTAAACCTAGATGAAGGACTAACAGCAATATTAAGGAACATTTACAAAGATAATAAGGTGATTATAACATGGGAAGGAAAGACAACGGGGAAAATAGAGATAGGACGAGGCCTTAGGCAGGGGTGCCCGTTATCGCCTTTGCTGTTTCTGTTGTATCTGAGAGGATTGGAGGATAGACTAGAGAAGAGTGGGCTGGGATTTGACCTTTCGTACAGTAAGCTAGGCCAAACAATTCAGCAATCCTTACCGGGACTGATATATGCGGATGATATCGTACTAATGGCTAACAACAGGATAGATTTGCAGGAATTAATGAGCATCTGTGGTAGGGAAGGAGAGGAATTAGGTTTAGAATTCAGTAGTGAAAAATCAGCAGTCATGGTTTTTAACAATGATGATGTTGAGAGACTGAAGATACAAAATATTACAGTTGAGAGAGCTAGTAAATACAAGTATCTAGGAGTATGGATATGTGGTGGTGCAGAATATCTCAGTGAGCATGAAAAGTATATAATAGGTAAGGGCAACAGAAATGCGGCTGTAATGAAAAATAGAGCACTTTGGAATTACAACAGGTATGAGGTAGTGAGAGAGATTTGGAAAGGGGTCATGGTGCCTGGCTTGACTTTTGGAAACGCAGTGATATGCATGAAATCCGAAGTGCATGCAAGACTAGAAATAAAACAGCGTGGAGTAGGTAGGCTGGCTTTGGGGGCACATTGCAAAACACCAAACCAGGGAGTACAAGGAGACATGGGATGGGCGTCATTTGAGGGCAGGGAAGCTGTGAGCAAGATAGAATTTGAGGATCGGTTGAGGCAAATGGGAGGGGAGCAATGGGCACGAAAGTTTTTCAGCTATTTATACATGAGGAGTATGGACACAAAATGGAGACAGCGCACTAGGAAATTAAGAGGAAAGTTTTTAGGCTACAGTGGGGTTACTGAAGAGCAGGTCTCAGTTAAAAAGAAAGTTAAGGCCACAGAAAGAGATCGGTGGCTAGAGGGAATGCAGACAAAGAAGGCTCTGGAAGGCTATAGATTAAACAAAACAGTTATTGCCAAAGAAAGCATTTATGACAATTCTAGGGGAAGCTCATTGTTGTTTGAGGCAAGGACAGGTGTTTTGCGAACCAGAACATACAGAGCGAAGTACCAGGAAATGGACACAGTGTGCGCTGCTTGTGGAGAGGAGGACGAGACGGCTGAGCACTTGATACTCTACTGTAAAGGGCTTCACCCTATGCATACCGAAGACAACATAGATTTAATAAGGTCATTGGGTTTCAGAGGCAGCGAAGGAAAAGTGGATTTCAAGACAGTCGAGATTACCAAGCAAAGATTAAGTGAATGGTGGCAGAAAGCGAGAGAAAACTAGGCATTTTCTTATTAACTGATGGCAAGGGGGATTTATAGCCTCACTTTCTTTTCAGTACGGAGTGAATATAGTTTTCACATTTAAATATTCTAAGCTTAAAGGGTAAGACAAAATGGCTAGGTGGCGTAAGCTACCGCCCGATCCAAAGGGCCCAGCCGTATTCATCCATCCATCCATCCAAACATGAGTTGGTGTATAGGACGGAGAGAGACAAGACCGGTTTCTCTTGCGACGGCGTAGGACCTGCTCCGCAGCAGCGCATCTCATCCTACGCCGTCGCGAGAGAAACCGGTCTTGTCTCTCTCCGTCCTACTCGGTTGCAAGTGTGTGAACGGCGCTTGAGTCCGACCGACTGCAACGGCTTGCGACGTATGGGTTGTTACGGCAACAGCTGCAACGAGGTCAAAACCGGTTTTGTTGGAGTCGACGCAACTGTTGCCATAGCAACCTGTGCGTCGCAAGCCGTTGCTCTCGGTCGGACTCGACGCAAGTATTGGAATCGCCCTTAACGCTTTGCAATGCTTTATCGTGACTCCGTATAGTTTTCGTAACGAGTCAAGCTAAGGGGCTTCTTCAGCCTAGACGCACAAACGTTCTTGAGTGTATGCTGCACCGTAATGCACCCGCAACACCAGTCATGGACTTTCTATTCATCCGTTGTGCCAACCAAAAGGGCGATAGATAATTTTCTAACCGCCATCTAGTCTCAGGGGCAAGAGGGGTAAGCACCTTTTCACCACACAAAAAGCGCGAGGGTTCGAAGACCTCACCGATCTCCTTTTTCATTGACTGGACACTCTAAAAAAAGGGATATGATTGGACTTCTCGGTGCATCGCGAGGACGCGTACAGGCGGGAAATTCTTCACAGCGTATAATAATCGCGAGAGCGCGGACCAAACATAGGTCGCTCTAGAAACAAAAAAAAAACGCATTCCAAAATATTAGAGCAGCGGATAAATGTGTACAATATGCCTCGCGTTCTAAGCCTACCCATCTGCGGATGAAGTTACCGAACGCTCGACACTGAATTCAAAATATAGGGGCAACAAGGTTTCAAATATTGGCTGGCGACACGAGCTGTCACTGCCAATCATCGCGAATCGCGTGAATGGAATGGAGAAAAGCTGAATGCGATGCGCCGTCGATCCGGCTACCGATCCCGCTTTGAGTTTTGTTTCTTTGGTTTCTTGTTGGTATGGCGAAGATGAATACACTAAAGGACAGCATTGGGGAAGGGTTTGCCTGTGGACACCGGATCGATTGCAGGTCGCACACATATACGAGAGGAGAAAAAAAGAAACGATGAACACACGCGATAAATAGAGGGCGATAGATGCTTTGAAAGACAATGAAATCGAGGAACAGTAATACATTCGAAGAGAGGGAATAACAGGGAGACATGAGTACAATGCAAAACACACACACACACACCACACACACACACAAAACGACACTGAGAACGATGTTTTGTCTTTCTGTACACACGCACAATGCGTGAGTGTACAGATTTGTTACCATCGTCAATGAATGTCAGAGGTTGTCCGATATACGGAGATTGATTCTGAGAAGTATGTTAGCGTTAAAAGGTCCTTGCTCGGTTTTGTCCACATAAAGAAGTTGCTGAAAGCTCCGTAAAGGTCATCCTAAAACAAATATAGAAAGACAAAATCAGCTTACGGAACTGCCTGGCTGCTGTAACGGCTGGACAGAAAAGGGCTTGACAACAAAATAATTTATAAAAAAAGTGGTAGTGTTTATAAACTGTCAATGACACCCTGGACGTAATGGGCTCCCACGCTGCAGAGAAAGACAGTGTTGCTTACGTCTTTTTGGGAATCATTAAAGAACTTTCGGTGTTTTTTTGTTTTTTTTTTTTCTAAAAGACGCTGTGCCTATTGTTGTGAAGTTGGAGACCAAAACGAGGTGGAATGCAAGGACGGAAGCATTGAAACCCGTCAGTAGGCTGCTTGAGGAGGTACTTCCAAGTTCTACTGGGAATCAGAAGTGATGAAAATGAAGACGATAAGTGGCGCAAGACTGCTGTACAGCCGGATGCTAAGTTACGCGTTCCTGGGTCGGATTGCTATAGTTCGTTTCACCTTATGTGCGAGCGAAGCCAACGCTACAAGCGCGAGCATGCTGCTTGTAACAGCGCCTGTAGTGCACGAGCGCACGTGCGAAGCAGGAACGCTCAGAGCGTTGGGCTCGCGCTTCTAGCTTTGACTTCGCTCGCACATAACGTGAAACGAAGTATAGAACGGCGTCTCAGCTCAGTCTATACTCTGTTTCATACTTAGCGTGCAACGCTGTCAAAGCTACTGGCGCGAGCGCGCGGCTTCTTCTATGGTTTTGTTTGCGCGAGAACGCGTGCAAATGGTCAACGAGATCAAGCCCCACGCTCGCGCCAGGTGCTTTGACAGCGTTGCACGCTAAGTATGAAACAGAGTATAGATGAAAAAAAAAAGCACTACAAAGGCTGCGACGCGCGAGTGTCTCGAGACGCGGTTTGAGTGCTCAGCTGATGCGCTGACTTTGGTAGCGTCTCAGCTGAGACGCTATTTTTAGCAAGCCGGCCCTGATGTATCTCATCTTTTAAAACAAGCTGCTGGTTCGCATAGATCGTCATCAGAAACGAAGGCAAGATTTAAAAAAAAAAACGATATTTTACGTCGCTGCCTTAGACATGCGTAGTTTAGTGAAAACATGTATTTATTTTATTTTATTATTTTTTTGGCTGAAAGAGAAACGCTGGTACGGAAGCCAACGTCCGAGACAAACAAAAAAACAACAACAAGAAACAAAACTTATACAAAGATTGAGAGGGAGAAACTGAACGACCAAGCAGGAAATGAAATGGTTCCTGAAATGTGTTATGGAGTCACCGACGCGCCGACGCTAGCGAGCTCCAAAGTCCAAAGCGACCAAGCGAGAACAACCGTTCGCGCGGAGCCCGAGATCTAAACATCCGTTCCCCCGCTTCGCGCGTAACCTGAGCGCCCCGTACCAGAGGCGCCTTTCTTTTATTTCGTTTTATATCTAATAAACGAGACGTCAGTCTTCAGCCTGACTCCGGCACGAAAGATTGTCTGTGTGTTCTCTTCGCTAAAGAACGTAAAACGAAACATGGAGTCAGAAGTGGGATCGCTCCGCGAGTCTACTAATAATTAGTAAAGCGCAGGATCGACTACAAACGAAGGAACAATGGACAAGCCCTCAACTTCTGCCGACAACGGTGCTACCGAACAAACGGTAACGGCAACTTTTCGCATCTCGCCACCCGAAGCCTTCAGCTTTACAACACCTAACGAATGGCCGGCGTGGAAGAAGAGATTCAAGCGTTTTCACAGTGCATCAGGACTGGCATCTCAACCACCATCACACCAAGTTGACGCTCTCATTTACATCATGGGACCACGAGCGGAAGACGTCTTACAGACCTTCAAGCTGTCTGACACCGAGGCTCAAGACTTCGACAAGTTGATGGAGAACTTCGAACGTTACTTCATTCCTCGTCGAAACGTGGTGTATGAGAGAGCCATGTTCAACACAAGATCGCAACTAGAGGCGGAAACCGTCGAGGAGAACGTCACTGCTCTTCATGGACTAGCCACTACGTGCAACTATAGACCACTGACGGAAGAATTGATCCGCGACAGGCTGATTGTTGGACTTCGGGACAGCAGGACTTCGGAAAAACTTCAACTGGATCCTGATCTGGACCTACAGAAGGCCATCGCTGCTGCGCGACAATCGGAAGTGATTAAGAAGCAACAAGTGGAACTCCGACCGACAAAAGAAAAGGATGCCAACGTTGACCGTATAGCAGTCCAAAAATGGAACAGCATCAGGACTTGCTCAGCGAGGAACTGAACGTTCAAATGTTCGAACTCCTACTAAGAAGACCGCGACACCCAAGCCAAAAGGCAAACCTTGCCGTTGGTGTGGTCGAGAAGCTCACCCGAGGAGCGTGTATCCGGCGAAGAACGCAGGCTGCAACAGGTGTAAGAAAAAGGGACATTTTGCAACAGTCTGCAAATCTTCAACTACCGTGAACTCCCTCGTGCACGAACAAGGATTCAGTAGGAGTTGCAGCTTCTCCTCAGACAGCAAAATGGGACATCGAGATATTCGTCGACAAAACTCCTGTTGTTTTTCGAATAGACACTGGAGCAGATGAAACGGTGTTACCAGCTGCCATCTTTCAAAAGGTCTTCGCAAAGTGCCACAAGCTCTCCGAGCCCCAACGCCGACTTCATGGTCCGGACGGACGACCCCTTAAAGTCATGGGATCAGCTTGGATGAAGCTCAACTGCCATGGGCAAAAAGCACTCGAAGAAGTTTACATCGGGAAAGGACTTCGCAAGCCTCTCTTGGGTAAGCCAAATATCGAAAAGTTTCGACTTGGCCCTCAAATCTGCATGACTGCGAACAAAGCTTGCGAACCGAGGAAAGAGTTTTCTCACCTGTTTCAAGGACTGGGATCTCTCGAAGGTGCTCACGTTCTCAAGCTGAAACCTAACGCGACGCCGTTTGCTATCGCATCACCGAGAAGAGTACCGCTTTCGCTGTATCGTGAAACGCAGAAAGAGCTAGAAAGTATGCAGTCGCAAGGTGTCATCTCTCCAGCAGAAGAACCTACTGAATGGTGCGCGCCGATGGTCATCGTCCCCAAACCGTCTGGCAAAATTCGCATTTGTGTTGATCTCACACAACGTATGAACACATTCAACGCGAATATCACCCCATCCCATCAGTGGAGCATACGCTGTGAAGGCTAGCGGGAGCCAAGATCTTCTCAAAGCTGGACGCGAATTCTGGGTTCTGGCAGATCCCTTTAGACGAGAAGTCACGACTCCTGACGACATTCATCGCTCCGTTTGGAAGATTTTGTTTTAATCGCCTACCATTCGGAATCACGTCAGCTCCGGAACACTTCCAGAGACGTATTACACAACTTCTCCAAGGAATGGAAGGAGTACTTTTCCACATGGACGATATCTTGATATGGGCGTCATCGTCCGAGCTGCATGAGCAACGTCTGCGAGAAGTCCTCAGGCAACTCTCATCAGCAGGACTCACGCTCAACGAGGATAAATGCGTCTTTCGAGTGACACGTATCAAGTTCTTAGGTCATCAACTAGACAGCGCTGGTGTCCGTCCAGACGAGACAATCGTCAACGCAGTGAAACAGATGCCCATACCGACTTCGAAGAAAGAAGTCAAGCGCATGATGGGTATGGCGACATACCTAGGACGATTCGTGCCACACCTGTCTGACCTACTGCATCCACTATCGTCACTGCTCAGTTCCAAAGTGGACTTCGTGTGGGAACATCGTCAGCAGGAAGCCTTCACAAAGTGGAAGGAAATCCTCTCAACCTGCCCCGTTCTCGGAATTTACGACGCCAACAAACGATCGATTGTATCGGCAGATGCGTCATCCTACCGCCTGGGTGCAGTGCGGCGTCAAGAGCAGGAGGATGGAACATCCTCCTGCTCTTGACGTCCAGGACACTCTTGCGTCCAGGACACTCACGGAAACAGAGAAGAGGTACGCCCAAATCGAAAAAGAAGGTTTGGCACTCACGTGGGCATGCGAAAAATTCCGAGGTTACATCGTGGAAACGCACTTTGTACTGGAAACCGACCACAAACCCCTCATTTCTCTGCTTGGATCAAAGTCATTGGACGGCCTAACTCCACGTCTTCAGAGACTGCGCATGCGTCTAATACGCTACTCATTCAAAGTTGTTCACGTTCCGGGCAAGGAACTTCAAGCAGCTGACTCGTTGTCAAGAAGCCCTCTTCCACAGCAGCAAGACAAATAGATGCAAGAGGAAATCGATTGCTTCATTCGACACATTGAGACGTCCCTACCCGCAACGCAAACGAGTCTCCAATGGATAACGGCAGAACAGAAAAAAGACCATGTTTGCCAAAGACTCGCCAGCTACAGCCATAAAGGTTGGCCAAGTCGTCGAGATCTCGGAACAGACCTCAAATAGTACTACGAGTACCGTCATCACATTGCCGTGCAAAACAGCCTTCTCATGAATGGTTCTAAAATAGTGGTACCAGAATCCTGCCGTCCACATATTCTGCAACAACTTCATGAAGGACACATGGGCATAGGAAAATGCAAAGCACGGGCAAATGTATCGGTGTGGTGGCCGAGGATAAACGATCATATCGAGCGCCTGGTCAAGAACTGCGAAAAGTGCATTAAAACTGGCCAGAACCGAAAGCTCCCCCTCATCTCGTCAGAGTTTCCTAGTCGACCGTGGGAGAGAGTGGCGATGGACCTCTTCTTCATTCACGGAAAATGGTGGCTGGTCGTCGTCGACTACTACTCTCGCTACCCCGACATCGCCCGACTAGAAAGCCTCACGGCAGCGTGCGTAATAATGCACTGCAAATCGATATTTGCGAGACATGGCATCCCAGAAGTAGTGGTGTCTGATAATGGTCCTCAGTTTGCGGGAACCACAGGTTTAGCATTCACAAAGTCTTCACAGACCTACGGATTTAAGCACATCACATCAAGCCCTCGCTACGCGCAGAGCAATGGCATGGCGGAGGCTGCGGTGAAGATCATAAAGAGATCACTCAGCAAAACGGAAGATCCGTACGAGACACTCATGATCTACCGTTCAACGCCTCTGCCCAACGGATACAGTCCGACAGAACTTCTCATGGGGAGAAGGATGCGTACAACCGTACCGATCGCCACTCAGCTCCTGGAACCAAAGCTACCCGACCAAAAAGAACTGCGCCACTATGAGCAAGAAAACAGTAACCGACAAAAGCAATACTTCGACCGGCGACACGGAGTGCGTCATCTAGATCCACTCGGCTCTGGAGAGCGAGTTTGGGTCATTGACCTCACGCGAACCGGAGTTGTTCAGAACAAGGCCCATACACCACGATCTTACTGGATAACGTCCGAGGGTCAAGAGATCCGAAGAAATCGCACGCATTTAATTCCTTTCCCCGATCAACAAGATAAACAATGCATCGAAGAGTTCTCCGAAACAACCACGAGGCCCGAGGAAACGTGCGGCGACACTTCTCAGAAACATTCTCGGCACGGCCGATGTATAAAAGAGCCAGACCGTTTCGGCACTTCTTCGAAGCTCCCTTAGAAAGAGGGATGTTATGGAGTCACCGACGCGCCGACGCTAGCGAGCTCCAAAGTCCAAAGCGACCGAGCGAGAACAACCGTTCGCGCGGAGCCCGAGATCTAAACATCCGTTCCCCCGCTTCGCGCGTAACCTCAGCGCCCCGTACCAGAGGCGCCTTTCTTTTATTTCGTTTTATATCTAATAAACGAGACGTCAGTCTTCAGCCTGACTCCGGCACGAAAGATTGTCTGTGTGTTCTCTTCGCTAAAGAACGTAAAACGAAACAAAATGTGCGCTTGACTGTCCTCGTCTATATGAATTGACGAAAGGTTTACTCATCTACACGACACCGACGTCAAGTTTGGTCTGCTTCTGCTACGGTACCAACAAGGATAACTTGAAGACCAAATGCTACAGCTCCGACAATTCCTACAGCTGTGACCTGAGCGGACGTGATATGCAAAACATATCTGTGACTGTATAACTCCTTCGCTTTATTGTCCAGCTGGAGATAAAGCGTTTCCTTCAATCTTTCTCCAATCTTCGCATCGCCATTGAGATACTGCTGACAATGGCAGTTTTTATCGCTGACTGTGAGAGATCGTTCATCAAGTTGCGAGCTTCCATGGTGCAGGAAAGACTCTGTGATTTCGCCTTCTTGCCTGTAGACAGAGAAGAAACTGAGCAGACTGACTGGGATGACCCTGTAAGCAAATCATCTTAAGCAAATTCAAAAGAAGTTCCGTTGTAGTTTTTATGCCGTGTTGTAATGTATTAATTTCTTTTTCTAATTCGGTCCGTGAATTATCGAAGGTCGTAAATAAAATGTAAAAACCTAATAGCGCTTCTCTAGTGATACTATAACTTTAAGCTTTTACATAATTTACCAATCTGTTAACGTGCTCACTTTGTTTGCTTTTTTCTGCTGTGTGGTTTAAATCTTTTTAGAACCAATAGAGATTTTCAATGTCTATTTTTCTTTTTTGCTACAAAATATTGGCTCCAGGTGAGGATGAAAAGCTGGTTTGACAGGAGCCTACATAGTATTTCTCTTCCGCCTGTGCTCACGATGCAATAGAATCGCTGAGATCCCGCTTTCTTGGACACGCGGGATTTCACACGAATCAATATCCCCATTAGGGACTCGAGAAAAGGAACAACTACTCGTATACTTGCCCCGGGCGCCATCAGGTACGTCACTGCTAAGATCCACACATTTAACGATGCCGAGTTAATATCTGGTTAATTGGGGAAGAACCCTCTAGAAATATTTCCACGCGTTTATAGGCCAACGCGCTGTTTCCAAACAAGCCGGCGTTCGCCTTCTGCCGGTGTGTGCACGAAGCGCACGCGGAAACGAGACACTTGTGACGCATCTACGCATGCGCCGTGTCCACAGCAGCGCCACCGCAAAGGCGTAACATCAAAGCAGGAAACCATTTGGTTTCCTGCTGAGTTGGTGGCCACGGAGACTTCCACTCATAAAGCCATTGATCAGTGTGTGTTTTTATTGCGAGTTTCCATTCGGAAAACAAGGATGCTGGCCGGGGGGCATAGGATTAACCCAAAGCTGGCAAAACGCAGAGGAGGGAAGGGTTTTCAGAAAGCCGCGATCCTGCGGCGCACTTGGGCCCCCGAAGAGCCGCATGAGGCTCGCGTACGGGGTTCGGCCACCCCTGGTCAATGCGCATATATATATGGGGGGTTTTATCGATTATTTACACGACATTGAGCTCCGTTCGGGTTTTCGCCGTTCAGTCGGCGATAGAAGCTTCAATCTGGTAAACAGAACTCGAAAATGACTTCCTACCAGACTCTTCTGGGTCTAGATAACAGGTCGCTTTGTTAGGGACTTGGCTTCTTCAGCGTCTCAAGAAACCTACGTTCCAGCGAAACGTCGGCTGTTTCTTTGTGGCTTCTAGAAAGGGTCCTCTTCAATGCACCTGTCATCTTGTCTTCGCCCTTTGCGCACCCTCGGAACTTGATTTCCAGTGAATCAGCACAGAAAGGTTCATAATGTACCTAGACTCAATTACTCGTATAGACCTTTTTCGCATAATCTCAAACCAGCCAGTAACTGACGTACCCTCGACCTGGTGCATTTTTGGATTCCCCGCTGACACAGGGTATGCAACCGCCAAGGGTATGGGCGAAAAGGCTGAAAAACGGACGTCGTGCATGAGTTCGTTCCGAGTGCTTCTTTTTACCGTGCTGCAATTTCCGAAAATCTATACGGTTGTCTGGCTACCACTGCGTGGTCGTCGGACGGATAAATAATTTAAGAAGCATAAGAACAATAGCAGAAAGTGTGCCATGAGCACAAGAAGCTGCAGCGCGAGTGTGGCTGCAATGTTATCGAGCTTCGCATTTTCCCCAAGAATCTTTATTATGAAGTCAGTCGATTGCGAGCTTGAATCGCGAGAGATTCGTATCAGACTTAACGTCACGTTTAAGCTCACGACCACTTCTTCTACGACAAGAGGACCGATTTTAATTCCCGGTGCAGGTGGTCCAATCAGGTTATCACTGCAAGCCCCATGGTATGTGAAAATTATGAAAAAGTCTACATGCCACCACTCAAGATGAAGCTATCAAATGCCGAGAGCTTACCTGCATAGACTACATTAAACTGCTCATATATACTTCGCTGTGGAAACTCAATCAAAACACTCCACCGTCTTCGTCGTCGTTCTCTCGAGGAGGCAAGGTGATGGCCTGTGAGTAGCCAGCTGGATTCAACCGGACAAGCTCCAACCAAGTTATTGCAGCCCACCATAGCCAAGTCTAGCCAAGTTCCCCCATACCCACACCGTTGCCTACCAGATAGCTGTGCTGCCAGAACTAGCCGGTATTTCCTTTTCTAAACCGCTAGACGGCGTCGTCCACGCCGCAATTCTCAAGATGGCGGCGCCGTTAAAGAAAAGGTCTATAAACAAATCGCGCGCACGCGAATGAGGATATTTCACGAGCGACAAATCAGTTGAGTCTATTTGAGAAGGGCTACACTCTGAGAGGCCCTGCATGAATATTGTCCCGCGATGCACACGGTGGTTGAGGTCAGATTTTTACCCAAACACACAAACGGCCCCAGGTAACGCAGTTGGCCAAAGGTTGATTTGTATTTGTTTGTGAATCTAGGTCCTTACGAAGTCCGAAGAAGCCGAGGTAGAGTCCAGCTTGTCCTTCTTTGGCCAGTGTCCGTGGGAATGTTGAGCCTGATTTGCCAAACAAGCGCCAAAGTTAGGCTTCGATACTGATAGTTTGGCTGTTACCTGGGATCTTTTGGCCTACATCGCCATACAAGTGCCGAAGTTAGGCTTGTGGTTGTTCGGTTTTCACGTGGCAACCTTGGGCCTAAATTGTCGAAAAAAGTGCCCGATCTAGACGCTTCACTGCTGGTTCTTCGACTCGTCTTTGGCTGAAGTGTTGCGCTTCGGCAGTTATGTGGGGAGCCAGAGACAAGCCATAAAAATTACACCATCTTCCCGAGGGGAACCATGGGGTGATGCGGAGCATCGTGTTGGTTCCGAGGAAAGAGTCAGTTGCGAGCTGACGTCGAGAGATGGCGCCACCGACTTCCCTAGCGTTACCCCCTACGCGAGCCTTCGTCGCGGCTCGCGGCAGAGAAACTTGGAACGCTCGCCGCTCGCCGTTTATTTTTTTTCACACTTGAAGGAGAGGAGACTAGAGGAGGAGAGTTGCGCGTGCGCGCGCGGTGTGAGGAGAAGCGAACGCACGCGCAGTGCACGCAGCTGGTAGAGAGAGAGAGCGGAGAGAGTAACGCGCAGCTGTTGGAGAGAGGGAAGGAGGAGAGTTGCGCGTGCGTAGTTCGAGTGCCGACTACAACGCCGACGCCGCGGGACATAGACCCGAGCAAGAGATGCTCCGCATCTAAAACGCTAACAAAACGTACGCTGACACGAACTAACGCCCTCAAGCAAAACCGTGTTAGGCCCAAGTGAGACCTCTAAATTGCCAAGCTGCTGCCAAGCCATAACGCTAGCCTTAGGGCTAACTTTATGGCTGGCATCCTTGTTTGTTATGTTACTTTTGGAATTTTTATTTCTGGTTTTTGTGACATGCCTGTTTTAGAATAAATAAAAAATGAACGGGCAAGCCCACCATTTTGTTATTGAATCAAATTGCAAGCTTAGTTCAACGCAACATAACTGCCACATTCGTTGTTTATCGTCGCTCTTCCGTTTTCAAGCACCTTCAATTTTCCAAATTACAAACCACGTACCGTCACCATCCAGCACCCATCGTTCGCATTTTTCGTCCGCCTTTGTCGCAACCGTCGCGCATTCTATCACGTAATAACTGTCAGCTCAAAGTGGAGATTCCCAATCGCGCAAGCTTCTCTTTTAATGGCTTTATTTTTTTCTTAGGAAACATCTCGAGATTGGAATCGCTTTCCCCAGACCCGTCGCCACAATTACTGGCAACGCTGCCTTCAAAAATGCCTTCTCGATTTCTTTTTCTTCTTTTGTGTGTGCGTTTTTAGTGTTTAAGTAGTAACACACAAGACATTCTCTGTTTCTCTATGCCCGCGTCTATATCTCTGTGTATATATATATATATATAGATAGATATATAACTTGTACAACCCAGCCTCCTTTGTGATGCATTCAGGCCCTGAGGAGACAAACGTAAATCAAATGAAATTTTTTGTGTTTTTTACTGGATGTCATTGTATCACGTTTTCTTGAACTGACGTGTCTTTATTTGCATCTTTCGCGTACGTGGACGTCGCAACTGGCAGTTATATTTTGATTTTGCGATAAATAATGCTAAGAGGCGTTTTTTTTTGTTTTTTTTTTTGCCATCCAATTGGCTGTGCACAATCTCAAACTGATTAAAATTAACGTGTTTTACAATTCTGAAAATATTAAAAAAGATTTTTTTTTTTGGCGGGGGGGGTGATTTTTAAATGGAGTGTTTTTTGTGACAAAAGCGATTTTAAAGCGCATAATATCATAAAAGAATAAAATGTCTGCTTAGTTATTTTTTATTTCATGCATCGTGATTACACAACAATCAGTCGACTGCTACGTAATAAGAATTAATATTAGCATAATATTATTATAAGTAGCAGAGGGGGCAGAACCGGTGCGTCGGCATAAGCCGCCACCACGGCTGAGTGTGCGGCAAAAACCGTCCTCAAACTGCAGGATCGTGCCTGAACTTAATATTCTTTCCTGCGTCTTCACGTTCGCTATGTTGCCACGAAAATTTTCATTCGCCTTTTTATTATTTTTTTTTTTATGTAGCGTTGACACCGGCATTCTCGTTGGACCTGTTTTATTAGTTTCTGACACCGCGAAAACTGCCTGAGTCACGTAGCTGCATTCAAAGCTCTGGAAGGAAGCCGACAACAAACATCCCACGTCAACGGCAAACTCCAAATTCTTTTCCTCGCTGTCCTCCCTCCCGTGCTCGTCTTCCCGCACCTTTCTCTTTGTCCGCGTCATTTTTGACGTCAAAAGATCGCGCCGCCAGCAATTTCTACCACCCGAGGCTTCTGCACCCAATTGTGCTGCGCCTATTTTTTTTTTCTTTCTGCTTCTGTCAAACCAAAAAAGAAAAAAAATCGACTCTTTGTATACTACAATAAGATAGAAATGTAATACTCGAAACAATGAAAGATGTCCAGGATTCCGAAAATCTCGACTCCATGTCCGGACTTCGGAAGGGAGGGAAGAAGGTGAGGACGAGAAGGAGGGGATAGAGCGACTCAGGAATCACCTCAAAAAAACACGCGAAAACAGGAATACTAAAAAAAGAGCGCACGCGACGGCACGAGGTGAGTGTGCTGGCGAACACGAGCCGTCCATTCATCTATGCCCAGGCCTCGGTGGCTGGCGCGTGTTGCAATCGGAGGCTGGTGGCAGAGTGGAGGATACTCGTAATCCAAAGGCTGCCGGAAGCGCTGGGTCGCTTCCAGCGGCGCCGCCCCTCCGAGGAGCGTCGGCCGCCGCCTCCAGCCTCCTCCATCCCTCTCGGGCGTCTGCAGTGGAGCGCCGCGCTGCGGCGGCTGCCCGAACCAATCGCGGGGTTCGGACCGCGACCGCCGATATCGTCGTCAGTCGCGAGCCGGGACCCGCTTTGCTGCTTCGGTCCGCCGCTCGGCTGTCTCGGTCCCGCGCTGCTCGCCTTGACACACTGTGACCACCCGAACGGCTTCGGAGATTGCACTCGGGCCCTTTCGGCCGTGACGAAAACGACCGTCTCGGCGCCACAGCCCGGCGTTTGCGTCCACGTCGAGTGCAGCGCGAGTTTGACAGTCGTCGGTTCAGGGGCTTCTTTTTTGATCTCGTTGTTCTTTGCTGGTGGTGAGAGGTGGAGGAAACTGAGTGGATTCGACGTATGACATGTTCGGCTCCGGACCGCGCCACTGGGGATTCGGCTCGTTGTGAACGTGTGCTTTTTGAGTGGTGAACGTGTGCGGCTCCACGACGGGCTCAGGATAGACGTCGCTTTCTCGGTTCGCGGTACTGCGAAGACCTCAACAGCTACGGTAAGGACGCCCAGATTCTTCCATCAATTCTTCTTTTCCTTCCAGGGCAAAGTTTTTTTGGGTTAACGTCCTTTCGCAAGTTCCGATAAAAAATGTGGAAGGTAGCGTTAGTATGGTGAATCGACAAGTGGAGCGAACCGAGCGCTTTTTTTAATTAATTTATTCTAAACATACACGCATCTAGCAAGCTGCAGCAAAAGAAGACAGAGTATTCTGGCGTGGCCATCAGCTCCATTACTGCAGGCGAAGAGTACCAAGTATAAGTACGAAAGATACGCGAAGAATAGAAGCAAAAACATCGACACTGCGGGAAAAGAGCACTGTGGCGACAAAAACTAAGCGCGTTTGACGTGGTTACCAAGTTTCCTGGATAATAAATTTGACGTCAAAACTGTTCGTGGAGATAAATTAATCGATACCTGGCGCACGGAACATCTACAATCGAGGAACTGCCTTCGCACGAGACAGATTACATATTCCCGTGTACGATTGATGATCTCCGCACAAATCGGGATGTACCGACTTCGGTATTAATCTGCACTCGTTTACTGTAAGTTTAAACGATCTAAGGAAGTAATTGAGGTTAGAACGAAGCACTTTGCATGATACGTTTATCCCTGCTAGAACTTTTGTCTTATCGATGTGGCGTCTGGCGTCACAGCAATAGTTTTTGATGAGTTCTATATATAAATTTGTTTAGAATATGAAGCGAGCAAACGTGTGTCGAATATAACACTCGATGTGAGTCAATATTTGGTTTGATACCCAAATTTATTTTGAATAAAACACTGTAGGTATAGCGAGTAAAGGATTATTGAAGTTACAGGCAGGATGATTGGAAAACAAGATTGAGCCTGCGCATTATTTATTCGGGAACACTCGCGATGTATTTATGTAAGTGTTAATGTATCAATTATTATTCCCAATTCTTTCCCTCGTGGCCGCCCTATTGTAAGGGAAAAAATGCCAATTTTTCTCTCATTCGTCGCTTACTCACAAAATAACCGACACCCTCGCAGACACGATGAGCGGAAACACCGGATCCGGCCTTTTTTGTATCTATGGTCCCCGCCAGTTTTATTATCTCTCAATTTTTCAAATAATCGCGAGTACGGGACTTGGTACTCCATTCGTAGATCGGATCACAGCTCTATCAAAACATTGCAGGTACGTTAAAGAAGCGTGAAGGACTGTTTCGGCTCATATATTGTCCGCGATAATATACGTTCCTTCTGGCTGCAGTTCTCATTTCATGACAAGCCGGCCTGTTCTTTCCGAGGAGTGATCGTTAAACTAATGATTATGTTCTTTCTGAGTAGTTGGCTGGCAGTAAAACGACGCCATTAATCCGAGCTTACGCAGCGCACTCATTACAACAACGAGTGGACGCGAAAGAGCGCTCAAGGCGCGGAAACATCGTGAAAAGAAAGGCCCTCGCGCGTTGTGTCAACCGTCGAATCTTCTCTTCACGAGGTCTTGTTTTCGCCACTGCGTTTCTCCCGTCTTAATGGACGTACCCACTAATCCGGGTCTCTTCTTTGCCAGGATGTTTGTTGTTGTACTCCGGATGCGGTTTCACCTTTCTCTTCTTTTTTTTTTTTTTTTGATTACGACTCGTTATCTCGATGCGGGTTCCCGACTGATCCTCCGTGTATTCGCTTTTGATGTTATCCGAGTGCCGGGGCAACGCGGATGCTCTCGCCGAGTGGACGCACAGCATTCCCTAGGACGACGCATTGCGATGAAAAGCCAGGCGGAGCGCTAGTTGGTCTGCATTTTGCGCAGGGGATGCATTGACGTCAAAACGACGATTTCCGAGAGGTTTTGATTGGAAGGATAGTGGGTAGACCTCGAGGTTTCCCCACTGTCCTTCTAGTCGGAACCAATCAGAGCTCGGCGTTCTGACGTCAGCGCAACCCCCGCGCAAGAAGCGGTCGGACTTCCGCTCCGCACAGCCGCTTCACCCCAAAGCCGCGGTCACGACGCTCACGCATCGTATACAAAAGACACGGTCTGCAGACACGATGACAGAATAATATGCGGACACGCCTCAAGTACGTTTCAAGTCTGTTTTCTTCGTGCATACTTCGAGCACGTCTGCAGCCAGTTATGGTACGGCCAATCAGACAGGAACGCCACACAAGGAATGCTTCGGACCTGGCCGCAGACTGCCTTTTGTAGATTGTAAAGCCCCGACCACAAGTACGTCGTAGAAAAAGACATTCTGCAGACATACGAAACGCGTCCAGCCAATAAGAAGGCCCGAAGAACTGTTCGGTTAGAAAACGCCAAGTAAGCAGGGACAAGGAGCAGGACGTTCTAGATGCTCCTTGTACTCGCGAAAATTGTCTCCCTTTATTTAAGAGCACTCGGAGGGCCAATCAGTGGAACCTACGGACAAAGCTCGGTGATCGTCCAGGCAGGAGAATATTTTTGAGAAAACCAATATGCTCCTGGTCTTCCGTTCAATGACGCTCGGCATTTTGTACTTCAAACCCAGACCTTACCATTAATGTTGTCTAATTTAAAAAAAAGCTATCTTTAAACTGAATGTTAGAAGCGAGGGTCTCGTATTGTTCCGTCAAAACACGTTTCATAAAAACACGTTTCGTGAACGAGGTTTTATGGAGACAATGTTGATTTATTTTTATTAATTTAAATGAAAATATTGTCAGCCCACACTCGAGGGCTATTACAGGGAAAGTATCCATCGTTGTAATGACACATAAAGAACAGAATCATAAGAAATGGACAATTTGGCAGACACGCTGTTCGAACAACCAATGACAAGAAGGCGCAACTTTGGCCCTCTAAACAAATTGAAAAAATTGAACAAATTAGCCCACATATATATTACGAATTGCACACTTAAACGGCAACCCTCTAAGCTCTTATTATGTTAACAGCTTTGCAATGAAATCTTCAAAGGAGGACACGGTTCCCAAATTTACAACATCTTTGGGCAATGAATTCCAAGCCTCAATAGTTTTTACGAAGAAAGACTGTTTAAAGGTATCTCTTAGGCTTTCATAAGTTTGGCATGCCTGTGTATGATTTAGTCTACTTGGTCGTTTTGAGATTGAGGGGAGAACGCATTTATTCGTGCGTAAATTTATTCTGTCGTTGATCATTAAATAAAGCAATTTCAGACGTGCGACTTCTCGCCTTATGTGCAGGGGTTCTGTATCACTAGCTCTGAGCATTTCTGTTGGGAATGCGGCCCGTCTGTAGCTAGAGTGAATAAAACGTGCAGCTTGTTGGCTCTACATTTTCTGTCCTATCAATATCTTTTTTTTTTGTATAAGGTTCAAGGACGACACTGCCATATTCCAAGATGAGCCTAATGTATTTCTTATAAGAAACCGTTTTGATCTTTTTCGTCGTATGTTTTAATTTGTGTCTAAAAAAACAAAGTTTTTTACACACCGATGTGAAGACGGTATCGATATGCTTATCCCAGGTTAGGTCTTTAGAAAGCGTGACACCAAGGTAGTCAAAGTGCTCTCCATTGCTCAATTCTATGTCTCCAATGCAGTATTTAAATGGCGGAATGCTTCGTTTCTTAGTGATATGGCAATACACGGACTTGTGTGGTTTATTTTCGTATACAATGGTCACACCATTCTTTAATGTAACGGCAAACTTCGCTAAATATTTATTTAGTGAAGTTTGTCGATCGGTTGAATCAATAGCTGAATAAATAATACAGTCATCGGCGAAGAGCCTTATATAAATGTCTGATGGAATCTCATGTACTATGCCATTTATATACATTAAGAACAGCAATGGCCCCAAGACAGAGCCCTGGGGCGCACCCCAGTAAACTGGAAGGAGGTTTGATATGTGGCCTTTAATTTCTACATATTGGCTTCTATAAGTTAGATATGACTCTATCCAGCCGGTAATCTTTGAGTGAATTCCGAATGTTTTAAACTTTCATAATAGTTTCCTGCGAAACTCGCTATCAAAGGTTTTAGAGAAGTCTATCCAAATAAGATCAACCTGTTGTCTATCATTAAGTGGGGATGTTATATCATGAGTTACTTCAACCAGTTGTGTTATTGTTGGAAGTCCAGACCGGAACCCATGTTGATCAGAATAGAGCAACTTGTTCGTTTCAAGGTGATGAAATATGTGCTTTGCTATTATATGCTCCATGACTTCACATCTGTTAAAGAAATTGTCTAGGGCTAGTCTATCGCCCGTTTTAAAGATTGGGACAACACGTGCACACCGCCAATCAGAGGGAAGCTACGATGACTGTAAAGAACTTACAAATAAATAATGCAAATAAAACGAAATTCATTCCGCGTACCTCTTGAAAAAAGTATTCGGTATCTTATCTAGACCACATGCTTTCTTTGTGTCGAGGTCTAACAATTTTGACAGAATTCCTTCTTTCGTAATTATCAGTCGGGACATGGGGGGTACGGTATCACTAACTCGATCTATGTCTGGCCCTGTTTCTATATCACCGACATTCTGTCCTGCCTTTCTTTTAGTCATGTTTTCCAGATTACCGTGTTGTTTATCGCGCGTGAACACTGACTGGCAAAAACAGGCTAAAGCTATCTGCAAGAACGCTGGTGTCCGTTACTACCTTTCCGTCCAGGGTGATTTGTTCAATGTTTTCTTTTTATCGGGTTGAAGGTATGGCCAGAATTTTCGGGTTCGTCGACACTGCGACGTTTCGCGGGCATATGAAACGGCGACGTTTCGTCAACGACGTATCTTTGTTTACTAAGTGGATTGTATTACCAACTTTCTTTCGTTCGCTGGAAGCACACTAGAGCGGACTTACCCAGGCGACTCCGATAAAGAAAATATAAATTTGCGGCCCCTAATCGGACCTAGACTATCAAAAATGTCCGCTACCCGCGCACACCGGGACGCCGTCGGAAGCGGCAAGAGTTTGGCAAGGCTAGGCTACCATCCGGATGCCGGTGACCGAGGCGACGTGCGCGAAAAAAACGCTTTCGACGAAACGTCGCGAGATGTGTCGATCAAACTAACGCAGGAACCTTTCGATGAAACGAACGGTCGATGAAACGTCGCGGTGTCGACGAAACGATCTCTCGATGAAAAGTCTTTCGACAAACTGATTGCGACTGGAAATAAGCCATAGTGCTATGTTCCTTAAAAAGTGAATCCGTTGGTAGGATTCCGTCTAAGAATTTCATATCCTGCGTTGGATTATTTTCTTTTCCTCGTTGAAAGGCAAACATTCCGTCTCATTAGGTGATCATTAGTAGCACCTTTCCGGAAGCCAGGATCGCTAGAAACCTCTTTCTGCTAAGGTTTAGCACACTTGAGATGTTACGAAGGAAACCTTCCTCGGAATATCATTAGTCTCGGTAATCAATGAGAGTCAGTACCATACACATTTTAGGGAAGGTAACGCTCGGGGGGTTTCTTGAAATCATTTGCATAGCGTGGGCATTTCTTGTTAGAAAAGAATTCGTGGATTTGTGTCCGTCACTTCTACCGCGAGGAGAAGCCAAACATGTGCGTAGCCTAAAGGTGCAATCACACTGGCATTCAAATAGCAGCCGCAATGCGGATCCGCTCGTTTTTATTATTAAACGCACGTGAAATTGTATTGGGTCTCGAAAAGAAAACTGAAGCGCTTCGCTTTCTGGTTTTCAGCGCAGATGCCGACTACTTCGAAATAGATTCTCTTCGGTTTTTTTTTTTTGTTTTTGTTTTTTTTGCGTGCAGGTATTAGCTTTTTTGAAAACCGATCGAACACCGTGAGTGTGGCTCCGGGGTCTAGCTTCTTTATGCGGGGTCCCGGTACATAAGCCCCCGCTTTAAAGTGCCTGCAGCGCACAACCGTAGATGAATATTTAGCGTTCGCCACAAGGTTCTCCGTCGGTATCTTCGATTAATCGCTGGGCAGCTAGGGGATCATAGGCGGGCCAGAAGTCTTCCCCGACGTCGACTGGCAATTTGGGACGCAAAAGTAAACCGCTGTGCCAGGCGAAACAGAGCCCGTTGAGCAGCAGGGTGGAACATCGAGGAGAATTAAATCGCGTTCCCCCGAAGAACGATGCCCATACTCTCTTCTGCTACGGAACGAGCCGTGGTAAAAAGAAGTGCGCGAATCTGGTGCGGCCGTGGGCGGACTGGCTTAGTTGGCGCAGCAGCCGGTAGATGGAGCGCACTTTTAAAAAGTGTCTCTTGTCTTATTCTCTACGCCAGTGGTTGTCAACCACCGATGTTTCGCGAACCCCTTGTGGATCGGCGGAGAGGATGGAGGACCCTGTTCGTGGCGAGGGGAAGGGAAAGGTTTAGGTTAATTATTATAATAATGTAATAATGACTAAAGGCTTGCTTTGAAGTAGACTTCTCTCATTGACATACACACGAGAAAACTCTCCGGAAAATTGGAACGTATCTTCTAAATCTGAAAAAAGAAATGCAACTTTTCATGCCGGGCCTGGTTGATGAAATAGGGCTTCGCGGACCCTCATTTGAGAACCACTGCTTTTCGCCTCCACGCCACGGACTATTCCGTTAAAGAGACTGAGGAGATTAGGCGCGGGACCTCGCAGAAATCATTTGCGGTTATTGTATTACTGTTTGGGGCCCAAGGATGCCTTTCCTTCGATACGTGGTCCGGACTGGCTCGGACGTTGATCGCTCGGCCGTCTCCGCTAGGCTCTTCTCGTTTCATTCATTGTTTAGAGTGGTACGGCGGAGCGCGTGCAGTTCTCCGGGTGTCATAGCCTATATGACTATTCTGCGAGAGTCGCTCTTTTTTGTGTGTGGTGAATCTTTTTGTTTTGTGATGTTTTTTCGACTATACGCTAAAGAATAAAGAAAATACATCGATCTTCTTCGCCGACTCTTAAGTGCTTTCGCTCGTGTACGGAGACGCGTCAAAGCAGAGTCATTTCACCCTACCAACTAAGTAACGCGCGGATGCCTGAAAATTTTATTGCACTGACAGCTGACGATATAAATCTGGATTAACGTCTCGTGAGCACGCTTTCTTCTTTCGTAAGTTTGCTTTTTTCATCCCGTCGTCACTGTTGTAAACGTTGTTTTCCGACCAGTCATCGGGATAAATGTGCAAGGTTCTTAACGTCTAAAACCGGTGTAACGCAACCGTTTTTTTTATAGATTATTTTTTTGTGCTCGTATTTTTTTTATCTTTGGCTGTTTGTTTCGTGAACAGGCGGCTAGGGGTACACATCGTGGAGCCCTGAATACAAAAAAAACAAGTAAAAAGTAACAGCACAAGGATAAATCGAAAAACAGAAAAAAAAAGAAGAAAAAAAAAAACTCTCTCGCTCGAGGTTACGAACAGTTCCGTAAGTATGAAAGACAGCCATAAACGAAAAGGTTTTCTACTTTTCTGTGTCTTTCCAACAGAATGGAAGGTTGTTCGGATGCTGATTCGCCCTTGCAACGGCCTGCAGCAAAGGCCATAATCCATTGTCGCCTCTGGCCTTCATCCTTCTTGACGCGTTTGTATCGGGACTAAGATTGGATCCTTCCGTCGCCGGGAGCTGTTTTCATGGCGGCTGAGCTCGTAAAATCCCGAGCGGAGTTTCCTGCCGCGAGCGACGCGGAGTCAAACGGACATTGTCCTTTTTGTCGCTCCGTCGGGAGGATCCGCATCCAGTTGTTGGGCCCCATGGCCGCTTGGCGCACACTAGAGATACGCTCCCGCTGCTTCCACATCGTGCAAAAGACGCGGAGTTTCTCCGCGGATACAATGAGAGAATTGTCTGCGGACAAGCCTCGGACATCTTCGAAGCGCTTTTGCTTCGTGTGCTTCGAACATGTCTGCAGACAGTTTTTGGACGACTTAGCAACGTGACCGCGCCCCCACCCCCAAAAAAAAGTGCGTTCGTTTTTGTTTTTTGTTCTTGTTTTTGCACATGAGGAGGACGGCCAATAAGGGTGAAAAACAGCAAGATGTAAGGGAATGACCAATCTCATAGTATACGACTAGATCTGAAATATGAGATGTGCGCGGGGACCGAGAGAAATTTGATGCTCATTGTCTCCGAGCACGTTGGCAGTTTCTCGTCTCGACTCCATCGCACTTCGACCCCAGCCAACGATTTGACGGAGCCAGTCAAGTGACGCTAAAAGTGCATCGTCGCGGCGCCTTTGTACCTTCATTATGACCGACTCCAGCAATCAGGAGCGGTAAATGCGCCGCGATCCGGGGCTTTCTTCTGCGCGCAATTGGCTTGGCCGGTCCTTGTGTGCCCATAAAAAGCGTCGTGACGATGCTCTTTTTTGCGCAGCTCGATTGGCTCGATCCAAGGTCGCTAGAATACTCAGGTGGGAAAAGGATCCAACCTTAAAAAATTGGCTCTAATCAGTATAGTCGAGAACCAGACGAAAGGCGATCGCAACGACGCCATTTCTCCCGCAGCGGCCACTTCGGGAACTGCACGGCTGCACCAGACTACTAGGGCATTCGATGGCGTCCGCTGTTGCTGGTCAATTTTGGCTTTGGTCGGCCATCTTGGCGCCGAAACGTACACAGGGGAAGGGACGTCGGGGCTGCTGACCCCCGTCTCCCGAGCGGACGCAACGCGATTCATCACCGAAGGTAGGACGCGCCCAGGTCGGGACGCGCTACCTGAGGTCAGCTATGAGACATGCTCGTAGGAAAACAATAATATTGGAGCCACGATACCTCCTAAACTAAGATTCCACAAAAACATCACGCTCCTGTCCTTTTGTGCTCATCCCCGATAAAATTTTGTGCAAATAGAGCTTTTTTCGTTTGTTTTTACGCAGAAACGTGCTTTCCAAAAACTCGTAATAACCACAACCAAAAAAAAAAATGGAGCCGTTTTTTGGGGGTTTTGATTCTGGATGTTTGGTGCACTGGGAACATAAGTGACTCTCTACTCGCGGTCAGCTTTCTGTGGCAATCCGAAGAGAGGAGGAAAGGGCATGTACAGCGGTTTGTGCACCCTCTCCTCTAGCATTGACTGCGTTGCCACAGAAAGCTGACCGCGAGTAGCCATACAAATCAACTTTCACGCTTTAACTCGTCGCTAAAAGGTGGCGCTGTTATCGTATTTAGTTTGGTCTCGGTGGACACCGGCGGTCCAGTTTTCGAGGCCGAGTTTCCCAGCTGAGTGTTTTCGTGACATTGGCTCGATCGCATCCGAGCATTGACTGCAGTCGGATTGATAAACGAGCTAGAAAAAAAAAAGAAGAAAAAAGTTACGTGCGCAACGGTGCTTGGAATTTTCGAAATAGCCAAAAGTTATATCCACCTCATCCGTTTAACACATCGAAATAGGAAAACGAAGTACGTTTTGTCGTTGCTGATAATTCATTTTTTTAAAGATGAACCTCTCCGACCATGCCTCCAGGCGCCCGCCTCATAGGCGATGGAAGGTGACATTCGCCAGCGAGGTGTCAACGGCCCGAGGCGCCGCTGCAAGGTCTTCAAAGCTCTCCTCAAACCATGTTTTATTCAGTCAAAGTGGACGTTATCCTGACTTGCATGCTTTCGTATCCTTTTGAAGTTACGCAATAATATTGAAGTCTTCATTTTACTCTACTTCTCTCCAGGTAACTGCCGGAAAACGCAGCCCTGCATCACGATTCAGACCAGATAACTTTTCACCGATGTGCGCAATCTTGGAATCTGGAGTAGAAACGCGACAACCGACCGATGAATATCTAAGACACTCTTACCTTTTCGCAAAATCTGTATATTGGTCAAGATTCTGATAGTAGTAGGCGTTAATGACCCAACTGTACAATGTGCCATGAAACTATCAATTATAATGTTAATCGACAATATCTTTAATCGAGCGACTTGCCACGAGGGTCATCACCTAGTTCAACGTCCGCCGAGACTGACACTCCGATGGCAAAGACAATTCGCCCGTGTAACTGCCACGCCTTATCGAACACGCTTCCTCTACAAATTCTGAGTTGAGATTTCGATCCATGTTCTGCTAGCCCCAGTGTATTCTGGATTTAAGCGCATGTACGGAACCTCAGGGATGGGAGGCATCCGCCGCAAAGAGTGCAATGCTTTTGCCATCATTACACTGCTTTTGGTAGCACGTCATACTCTATCCAAATACAGACTGACACTCCGATGGCAAAGACAATTCGCCCGTGTAACGGCCACGCCTTATCGAACACGCTTCCTCTACAAATTCTGAGTTGAGATTTCGATCCATGTTCTGCTAGCCCCAGTGTATTCTGGATTTAAGCGCATGTACGGAACCTCAGGGATGGGAGGCATCCGCCGCAAAGAGTGCAATGCTTTTGCCATCATTACACTGCTTTTGGTAGCACGTCATACTCTATCCAAATACAGACTGACACTCCGATGGCAAAGACAATTCGCCCGTGTAACGGCCACGCCTTATCGAACACGCTTCCTCTACAAATTCTGAGTTGAGATTTCGATCCATGTTCTGCTAGCCCCAGTGTATTCTGGATTTAAGCGCATGTACGGAACCTCAGGGATGGGAGGCATCCGCCGCAAAGAGTGCAATGCTTTTGCCATCATTACACTGCTTTTGGTAGCACGTCATACTCTATCCAAATACAGACTGACACTCCGATGGCAAAGACAATTCGCCCGTGTAACGGCCACGCCTTATCGAACACGCTTCCTCTACAAATTCTGAGTTGAGATTTCGATCCATGTTCTGCTAGCCCCAGTGTATTCTAGTTAGAGGTGACATTACGTTAGTTTTGTCCGTGCACTGACCATCTCAAGCCAAGAAGACGCGACAAATTTTTCATGTCTAAGATCTGTACTTAAAAAAATAATTTAGATAAAAAAGCCTCTGAACTACGAGAAAAGGATATTTTTGTAAAAAAAAAAAAATAGTTTATTTCTGCTGGTACTCTGCTTCGAATTTCTGGAATTTGCATAAAACTGGCGTAGTTTAGAAAAAAACATTGTGAAACAACGGCTACGTACCACGCAAATTTAGGTGGGCGCCTAATTATTTAATAATATGCGCTCTCTTACACTAAAATACGAACATTAAAATACGCAAATGTTTGGTCAAATTAATTGGGAGCTCCGAGAAAAAAGACTTTATGAGAGTTGTTTATTTATTTATTTTTAGTAAGCTTGAATTTGGGTTTTAGGTACCTTTTCGTTTGTTCTTATAGAATTGATAATATAATTGCATCTGTTAAATTTTCCAAGTTTCGTTTAATTGCGTTTTAATTAAATGAAAAAATCTCCAATTTACGCAAAAACGGTCCAGAAAAAAAAAAGAAGAAAAAAGTTACGTGCGCAACGGTGCTTGGAACTTTCGAAATAGCCAAAAGTTATATCCACCTCATCCGTTTAACACATCGAAATAGGAAAACGAAGTACGTTTTGTCGTTGCTGATAATTCATTTTTTTAAAGATGAACCTCTCCGACCATGCCTCCAGGCGCCCGCCTCATAGGCGATGGAAGGTGGCATTCGCCAGCGAGGTGTCAACGGCCCGAGGCGCCGCTGCAAGGTCTTCAAAGCTCTCCTCAAACCATGTTTTATTCAGTCAAAGTGGACGTTATCCTGACTTGCATGCTTTCGTATCCTCTTGACGTTACGTAATAATATTGAAGTCTTCATTTTACTCTACTTCTCTCCAGGTAACTGCCGGAAAACGCAGCCCTGCATCACGATTCAGACCAGATAACTTTTCACCGATGTGCGCAATCTTGGAATCTGGAGTAGAAACGCGACAACCGACCGATGAATATCTAAGATACTCTTACCTTTTCGCAAAATCTGTATATTGGTCAAGATTCTGATAGTAGTAGGCGTTAATGACCCAACTGTACAATGTGCCATGAAACTATTAATTATAATGTTAATCGACAATATCTTTAATCGAGCGACTTGCCACGAGGGTCATCACCTAGTTGAACGTCCGCCGAGACTGACACTCCGATGGCAAAGACAATTCGCCCGTGTAACGGCCACGCCTTATCGAACACGCTTCCTCTACAAATTCTGAGTTGAGATTTCGATCCATGTTCTGCTAGCCCCCAGTGTATTCTGGATTTAAGCGCATGTACGGAACCTCAGGGATGGGAGGCATCCGCCGCAAAGAGTGCAATGCTTTTGCCATCATTACACTGCTTTTGGTAGCACGTCATACTCTATCCAAATACAGACTGACACTCCGATGGCAAAGACAATTCACCCGTGTAACTGCCACGCCTTATCAAACACGCTTCCTCTACAAATTCTGAGTTGAGATTTCGATCCATGTTCTGCTAGCCCCCAGTGTATTCTGGATTTAAGCGCATGTACGGAACCTCAGGGATGGGAGGCATCCGTCGCAAAGAGTGCAATGCTTTTGCCATCATTACACTAATTTTGGTAGCACGTCATACTCTATCCAAATACATTTACCTTCAATGGACATCACCTTTGTCGTTTATCATCGGGAAAGAGCTCTCTGGTCTGAATAGCTTTTATATCTGGATATACGACAGACGAAGCCGACACGCAGTATGCATTTCCAAACTCGGGAAGCAGACGATGCAGGCCGGCGTTCGTCGGCAGTTACCTGGAGAGAAGTAGCGTAAAATTGAGACGCCAGGATCATTTCGTAACGTCAAGAGGACTCGGATGCGTACAAGTCAGGATGACGCCCACTTCAGCTGAATCAAACAGATTTTCAGGAGAGCGTTGAAAACCTTGCGTCTCTCAGCAACAACAAAAATCACTTTTTATAATTTTTTTGATATGTTAAAGAGATGAGGTTGATTAACCTTTCGGCTATTTCGAACGTTCCGGGCAGTGCTGCCCATATTGCTTTTTCTGGCTCTCAATATGGCCGTTTCTGCAGAAACTAAAGATTTTCTCATTTATTTAAAACGAGACTTTGAAAATTTCAAATAGTGCAATTCAAATATTCTTTATATATAGGAACAAAAAAAAAATACTGCAGCTAGCACCCAAATGTAAGTTGACTAAAAAAATTAAGTAATCTCATAAAGTTTCTTCTTTTTGGAGCTCCTATTTGGACCGGCTCCATTCAATGTGTGTATTTAAGAGAAAGAGAGGCGTATTATTAAGGAATTAGGCGCCCACTTAAGCTTGTTTGGTACGCAACCTTTTTTTCACAACGTATTTTCGTAACTGCGTGAGTTCTAAGCAAATTCCAGAAATTTAGAGCATGCGTGATATCAGTCAAAAAAAATTTTTTTCAAAGGAAAATACTTTATTTTGGAGTTCAGAACCGTTTTCTTTCTAAATTATTTTTGGTACATATGCGAGACATGAAAACAAATTGCCGCGTCTCCTTTGGCATGGAACGACCCGCAAGCATTCGGCCCAAACATATCGATAGACGAGAGAAGAAAGCGAAAACACCAACTGCCGGGTGTGCCGTCATAGCCAGAGGTTCGAGCTGCCTCGCGCGTGCCGCTGGTGAGGGAACGCCTGCCGCACTTTGGACTGCTCGGGTGAGGCTTGTGGAAAGCGCGCCAATGTTCACATCTCCGTATATTACGCAGACCTATACGCAACGCCTTACTCTTACCTAGTTACTTTTAGAGCCCAGCTCTTATGGTTCGTTTCCGTGTTTCGTGGCGTCGGCGTCGCCGTAACCGCGCTATATTTAGCGGGAAAATTGACGTCACGTGACCTCAACGCATATTTGAATTCCCGCTAAATTTAGCGGGGGAACTGAATGCGCAGTGTTGCATTATGGGACGTCACAGACCTACGCACCAATTCAGTTTCTTCGCTAAATTTGGCGGGGAACTGAATTGGTGTATAGGTCTGTGACGTCCCATAATGCAACGCGCGCAATTACGCCAACGACGACGGCGACGCCGCTATACGCCGAAACGGGCGCCTAAGAACTGCGCTTTAAAAAAAAAATATCGGAAATATATTTTTGACGTTTTAGAGGCGTTGAAAGAACCGTTCGACAAGATTTCTTTGGGGGCAAACTCGCATAGAAATTCATGTGCAATGTCACGCTGCAAAAAAAAAAAAAAAGAAGAAAAGAATATAATTTGAAGGATTTCAAAGACCTCCCGACAGTAAAACGTTTCTGCTAGCAAATGATCCGCAAAACACGCCGACTCGTCGACGCTAAGAATCCGATCGACAGCTTTCTCGAAGAAAGGAAGAGTTTTCCCGAATGACGAACAACACGCGCACGCGTTTTTAAAATAATAAGAAAAATAAGAAGAAAAAAAGGAGATTTTTTGTCTCGTGAACATTCAGGCACTGCAGGATGTCTGCATTTCAGCAATCGCACTAATGGGTGTGCTCTAAACCACCTAAAAATGAGACAGGCCATTAAATGTAGACGCTTTTAGGCGCGGATACGGGCGGACGCAGCTCTGACTGTCCCTCACTCTCTGAATCTTTTTATTTTTTTATTTTTTGTTTCGGTTGGGGTGGGGGGGGGGGGTGCTTTATCCCATCGATGTGAATGGACGACGGGATGTTGTTTTGGATTTGCTTTCAGACACCGCAGCATTCTTTTCAGCAGCGCAGAAGCTTTGTCTGCTTTCGCCCTCGGGAGTTATCGTTCCCCTTAATTATTAAGGGGAACGATATTCTCCCGCAATTTGTCAGATGGTCTGAGGTAAATTGCCTTAAAAGTAATGTAAAACAACCGAGGCATCCGTATTTCGGTCATTGAATGAGCACGCCTCCTTCGCTGCATCTTTTACCTAAGGTGGTACAGTAATCGATATAGTTAAGCACAAAACGCTGGGCGTAATTTTCTCCGAACATCTGTCGTGGAATCGCCATATGGACAATTTGGTCTGCAGGTTGTGCAGAGTCATTGGCGTAATTAGAAGATGCCGCTCAATATTGCCTGTTAACATCAAACTCAGGATGTATATTGCGCTTTTGCGGTCTGATATAAATTATTGTCCCCTCGTGTGGGGCAAAACAACAATTTACAATTTAAACAAAATACTGTTACTTCGAAAAATGATGCTACGTATCATCGCTGATGTACGCTACCTATATCATACGAAACCGCTGTTCGAAGAATTCAGGAATATTGCGATCAGAAATATGCACGTGTATCGTCTTTTGTGTGCTTTCCTTTTCGGAAGAAATGAATTCATCGAATTTCTTTGGCGCACCTCGTACTCGAATAAAAAATAAATCTCGATCACTATGCGCTGCTATGTTCCTCATTTCCGCACGAATCATGCTTTACAATCCCTTGGCCATATGTTACCTTCTCTACTCAACAGATACCACCTAGAAAACATAGATATCTACTCTCTGACTAGAGCTGAATTGTATATGTGTTTTATCTAACGCGGAAGTCTCCGTATGACATTTTTACAGCGGAGCTGTTATGGGCTAGATTCCCCAGGATCGTGTCCATGTATGTCGACACAAACCTACCTGGACAGCTACCGCCATCTATAAGCGACGGCGGCAAGCACACAACCAGTATGGTTTCCGCCGTCGCTCGTAGATGGCGCCAACCTTTCCAGCTATAATAGAAGAATGTATAGTTGGGCGCGTTGGTGGGAATTCATCGTAAGAAAGAGCGCGAAAAACAGATGACGACGAAGAAGAAGCACGCAGTGTATCGAGTACAGCTCCGCTGGTCTTACTGGTCTTCCTTCTTCGCGAGAGTGGAAAGGCTGAACGATTTTCCTTTTTCTCGCTTTCGCATGCTATGCTTGCTGCGGAACGTTCCCGCGCTCTCACACGTTTACTCTGTTTATTGTTACTGAAGTACATGGCTAGTAGTGGGTAAGAGAAGCTCTATACGCTGTATGACGAGGCTTTTCAATATATCACACTTTTCTGCCAGATTGCTCCGCCCTTTTTGTTTAGGGCCCCAGACACAGTCAAGTTGCCATATGGTAGCTTTTTCGTCTGGAGGCCCGCCAGAGTAAATTTCTGGAAATAAAGGTTTCATTTCCTTTTATGTTAAGTAGTTCGGAATATCGGTGAGGCTCGAGCGCGCATGCAGGAAACCCTCCCTTTCTCAAGTACATTGCCACAAGTGACACCGCTCAGAAATCGAGCCAATATCTTTCGAGGATTTTATGTTTGAGAGCTCGCCAAGTGTTGGAAAGATTGGACGCGAGAACTTTGTGGTGAGACGTAGGAGCAGTGCACCATCGCCGTGGTATACTGTTCGAGTTGTGCTGACACGTCAATTCGATCAACATTGACTCTCGGAACTGATATAAGAAACTTTGTACTCAAGGCGATATTATAATCTGAAAAGAAAATTTAAAAAAAAAACTGTTTTTTAACAGTTTGAAGGGGACACGCGTGTCGAAAAATGAATTTTACGCGAAAAAAAAATTCTAGAGCAATATTGACGGCGAGATATTTATTTGAAAATGTGCTCAACGAGATGGTCATTCGCTCTTTCCACCTCAACGTGAAGGCGAAGCCGTTCCACCTCTCCTCCACGCGCCTGAAATGCCGAGATAGAAAACAAGTTTAAAGGAGGTGACTGTCGACTGAATCGCGTCTCGCGCCGTCAATATTGCTCTAAAACCTTTTTTTCGCGTAAAATTAATTTTTGACACGCGTGTCCCAACAAGACTGGTTAAAAAACATTTTTTTTTACATGGGCCCTTTAACAGTACGGTTGAGGCGTGCGCAGTGGCGAACATTTCCAAAGGAGTATACCATATTACGAACGACTTATAATTGAGCGAACCTTTCGGTAGATATGTACTTGGTTAGCAATTATTAAAATAAGAATAGTCAACAACGTTGGGTTTTCAAAGTTCATATGGCTAGTTTTCTTCTAGCTCTATTTTATTAGGTATATATACAGTATATATAATACAATAATGAATTACGCGATGGAATTTGTTTTGCTTTAAAAGTACACCTGGTGCACGAGACATGAAAATACTCTCTGTGCTCTAGTGCACGTATGGACATACGTGGCAAGAACCTACCGTGTTTCTGCGGCACTGCGAATCTTCTGCTGGGATCGTTGCTACACTAGATAATTGCTTAAAATGTACTTTTTTTAACGTTGTATTTTGGTGGATCGGTTACTGAGTGCGCTTACCGCAGCCTGGAACACTTGGGGAGAAAGCTCGCTCTGCAGAACCCAGGGATCCGTTTCGATCCTGATGAGCATCGTACCGGTGTGCGATTTGAAGGGGTGGAAATCGAACACAGGGTTCTGGTGGGCACCACGTGTGTGCTCCCCGCATCTGTATCTAGGCCTAGCTCAGGCTGGCCGTGGGGGCCTCTGTGTCGATGTGCGCTAACCGGACGCGAGAAGAGGCCGTATGCCCCTGCGGACGACTCTCCCTTCTCGGGTGACCTGCCACCCTTCGGGATGCATTCCTACTTGGAAGCGTCCGCCCTTCCAGAGAGCGAACCTACTACCGTCAACCGCGGGCGCTTCCATATCCCGCAGCCTACTTAAGCCGGCCCAAAACAACGGCCGGGGCCTCTCGGCGGGAAAGGGCCTTGCTTCACGGAGCTCCATTTGAGGCTCTTCCCCTTTCCGTGAATCTGCCCGTTGCGGCAGCGCGGAGTCCGTCCGGTGATCCTGTAACATTGAGGCAGCGCCGATACTTCGGACTTGGGCAAAGCGTGTTGGCATATCAAGTGAATAGGCAGTTGTAGAATAGCGCACGCTGAAGCTCCGCGTTCGCAAAGAATAGGGTCGTCGCACTGGACATGCGCCGAATGCTAACCACGTCTTGCACTTTGCGTGCGCTATTTTAGCGTACGTTATTTTCCGGAAATTGCGCGGGTACGCAAAAAGACTTTCCGCTCTTCCAAGGAGGATTCGTGGCGAGACGTTGGCTAAAGTCAAGACGAACACAGTTTTAAAAAATGCGGCTCCCAGGATCGTGGCTGCGGCCGCTTTGACGGCGTCGTGAGCGCGGCGTCGGCGGCATCCTCGTGACTGCGATTTTCAATATGGGACAACATTGCGCTTGATTTGGAAAACCCAGTAAGGTGGGCAACAATCGCCGGCAACTTGATGCTTGCGACGCGCGAACATTTCTCGGCGAAGGTGCGGTGTGTAAGGTCAGCACACGAGACCTCTCTTGCCGAGGCGACACAAGCGGACTCGACCGGTCGATCGCTCCCGTCGCATTCTCATATTTGAAAAAAATATCTCAAATGGAACTCTGGATAAAAAAAAAAGATAAAAACTTGTTTTTTTCTTTCAAGTTAGAGCATTTCATGCTGGAAATAAAAATTGTGAAGGTAGAGAAACGCTATTCTAAAACTCTCTTGCGTAGTATGCGCTAACGCAAGCGCTAAATTCGAGACTAGCGTGCGCTGAAATTGTGTACGTTATTCTGAAACTCCCTAATAAAGTACGGATTCACACACATTCTGCGTTTCTACGTGGTACCACCCATGCAAAGGGGAAACATTCTCAATCCTTGGGTTTTGCAGCGCGAGCTTTCGCTCCATGTGCTCCGAGCTGTGACCCACCAACAAAAAACAAGCGAACAAAGAAATGAGTCGTTAGAGGTTTAGACTAATGTCGATCCAGTGATTTCGGTCTGCGAGAGTACGGAAACATTGTTACCCTCTGTAGATGAAAAGTCTGGCGAGTGTAGTACCACCGCTAGACATGGGGTCTTTATCGTGAATTACGCTGTAGTGGTAAACGACCGCACGCCGGCACGATGCTCATCCAGATCGAAACGGGCAGGGGTGGGGTTTGAATCCAGCATCCCTTTGTTCTGCAGCGCGAGCTTTCGCTCCACGTGCTTCGAGCTGGTGTGGTTCATCCACAGATGTATACACACACACGCACTAAAAGCGCAATGTCACCGTGAATTCACTGCGGTTCATTGGCTAGCCGACGAGAGTACCCACACAAAATGTGACGAATGCCTATGACTTTCGCCGCTGCTTGATTGCCCTTGTTGGCTGCGGGGACAGTAACCCGGCGTGCAAAGAAACAAACTGAAGGATATGAGAGCTTGGGGTAACTTGACAGCTCTGACTGGGAGGGACGAAAGGGCCCTGGCCTCCACCCGCCCTCCAATCAGAGCGAAGGAGAGCTTCGTCTGTTCCTTGCGCAGAGTCCGGAGTTGGAACGCCGGTCGCCGGCGTCTGCCCACCAAGCAGAGCTCGGCGCTTTGACATCACTACACGGTCCCGTCTCGTCCCCTTCCTGGTCTTTTCTAAATTCGAACGGGTCTCGTCCATGTTTACGGCATACGAGCCGTAGCATCTTCGACATGACATCGCTCAACAAGTGCAGTAACCCTTCCGTGTCCTAGAGCGGCGGCTGAGCCCGTGTAGCGTGTCCCCACTGGGGCTATTATTGCGCCCAGAGCCGCGTGTTCCGATTGGATATTTGTTTTCCGCGAGTGTTGTCGCGCCCGTGGCTCGGACGGCGTTCGATAACAACCTGTCTTCTTTGGCCCGCGCAATCACGTCCAAGTCGTTGGCGCTAATCCTAACGTAAGACAGTAATCTTGCCGGAAGTCGTCGTGTGCAGGAGCTTAAGCCCGGGGCTTTCCGGGCAACCGGCCAGCTTCTCTGCAGGACGGCTTCTTTTGTACTAACGACCTGTCCCAGTCTTCCTTTTACTTTTTTTTTTTTCTTCTAGGGGTCGTTCTCCCGGGCGCCAGCTCCATTTGAGGGCTCGAGTTGGTTCCTGTCACCTGCGCCTTAGGGATGCCTTTAGCTAGAAAAGGAATGGGAAGTGAAAAAAAAAAAAGAAAAACAGTTGTATCTGAACGTCAGGTAGCCATATACTTCGTTTCATAGATTGCGGAGCGAGCGGTAAAAAAGTTCTCTCCTTTTTTTCCCCCCTTTTTTTGCGACGCTGGGTAGCGAGTGTCAGCGAACGAAAATGTTCTCTTCTATTCGACATTCGGAAAATCGAACGGATTCGTTCTCAGAAGGCAGTGAAAACCTTAATCCTGATGAATAACGTCGGGAGAATGAAGATTCGCGTTTTGTTTCAAACTGCGCTAAATGTTTGTGTGTTTTGTTTGTTTTCTTTTGGAGCGGGCCCCGGAGCTGAGGGGAGGGCGGGGGCGGGGGTTCGAAATATTTATCGGGTGACGTCTCACCTGCCACATTTAGCGGCCTTGTCACGGCGTTCCGTGACGGGCTCCGAAGGTTATGCTCATCTAACAAATCAACCCAATAGTCTACTGTCTGAGACATTGCCTTTATGACCGCCCTGACCCATTGGTCATACAAAACCTCTATGTTCCAAGAATACTTATGTATGAAGCAAACATTCTTCGAAGTTCTTGAGGCAGCTCCGCAGATTATTCTGTCATTGTAACTGCAGACTGCGTCTTTTCTGTGAAGTACGAGCGCTGCGAGTGCGGCTTCAAAAAACGGGCATGTCAGCTCGCAATCTCGACAATAAATCTGAGGGCTCTCGCCACATAGAAGTCTGGGACGAAAATTGCTGCATTCAATTATTCACGGCCACAACAACTTTAGCCGTGGATGCAAAACACGTATTCACGTCGGGAAACATGCGCCTGCTCGGTCTCGAGGGAGTTGCGCTGTAGTACAAGTGGCCTGTTCACGAGCACGGGGATCGACTCGCTCGCAGTCATCACCTGTGGCGAATGATGAAAGGGGATAGGTTAGCTTGGGAGAAGAGCGTCTTGGTTAAAGTCAAGGATGAAGAAATGATGAAACAAAAATCCTGGGGGGGCATGACAGCAGACTTGGCAGGGAGATCATAGAGTCATTCGCCATGACCACAGCAAACAACAACGTGTCAAACCCTTCCCTCCTGCTGACGAAAACTGAGGTTGAATTTCTCAAATCCGAGATAAACCCCCCTCTCTGATTTGCACTTGGCGTTTTTTTTTCTCCCCTTCTCTCCCCTTCTCCTCTCTTTCCCTCCTGGGTATAGTCGGCTGCTCGCTGTTGAAAATGTTTACTTGTCGTTGCTATACTTCGTTTCAGCTTCGGTCCGAGCGCGGACGATGTTAGGAGCCGAAGGGCCAATCGCAAAATGCGCAACGTCATGGCGTGCTCTCTGCGCTTGATAGGACTAGCCGGCGTAAGAGCACGCACAGAGAGACGGCGAATACCCGCTGGTCCTATCAACTGCAGAGAGCACGCCATGACGTTGTGCCTCTTTGCTGTTTGATTGGCCCTTCGTCTCAGTACATCGGCCGCGCTCGGACCGAAGCTGAAACGAAGTATAGTTGAAAGATGTGTTTTGAGCTGTACCAGTTTTCAATGTTTTATTCTTTCTTCATCCTTGGGATAGGTTAGATGCGAGTGAGTGAAAAGTCGCGAAAGCGGCTCGAGAGATGTGCTATAGATACACAAATTGTTTGCTGCGCTGTGTGGCGAAGGAACGGATACATTAGCTGATACTGCGTTTGTTTTACGTCCTATCTGGACGAAGCGTGTGATTTGATCTACTCAGTGAAATGCTGGGTGAAATTCACTATTTCTTTACAATCGCTTGCATTCCTATCTTTTGTTTATGAATTCGAACGATGTTTTAGTGCCGATAGACATTATATTGTCGCGTAGCTACATATGGTACATAACTTCAGAGTAGTTTACATGAACGTGATGGTCCTTCCATTAAGTTTTCGTTTTTATTTTCTTCGTCGGATGGACCACGAAAAGGTGCCCGCGATTGATAGATCCCAAAACGAAGGAAGGAATGCAAATCTACAAGTTCACCGTCTCTCGTACGGATCTTAAGCACCGAAGTTCTATCGCTCTGCCTACAGGCGTTCGTTCTTTGCCGCTGCGGGGTCTTTAGTGTTTAATTTAATTTAATTTATTTAGCTCGAGAACATTAAATATTAATACTAAGGTTAAAAAATAGAAACAAAACATTGGCTAAAGAAGTGTCCAAACAGGACACAACAAATGCCGTGCACGACAAAAATATACAAACAAATAAACGCGCAAAATAAAAAAAAAATAAAAAAAAAATCGAACGTGGCGCGCGCGTTTGTTTTCACTGAGGACATCAATTACGCAAGCAGCGCAGTTTTTCTTTTCGCCTCGTCGCTGTTGTTTCCTCCCCTCTATCGTTTTCGGAAGGTAGGGAACTGACAACAGCGGAGGCCAAACAAAGCCCTTGACAAACAGCGTGTGAGTGGCTGTACGAACCCACCTAATAAGCACACTCCGAGTCACTGTGCAAGGAAGCAAGCGGAGGATAAATTGCCCTCCGACAAAAAAACACAAAAAAAAAGAAAAGAAAAAAACGTCCTGACGCTGACTACAACCTGAGGTAAACCTCCACTTCCGGTACAGCAAACGCTGTGCATGGCTTCTGCTGTGCCACAGTTGAACAGCCCTTTAGAAGGGTTATAAACTTATAGGCCGCTGTACATTTAGCCCGAACTTGTGGAGACGGTGGTAGAAAGCCATCTGAAAGTCACAAACAATGAAAGACGATTGCCTCTGGTAAACCGATTATCGAATATTAGTTCTTATTTTTTTTTTCGTTGATAAACAAGTTAAGAATTCAAGCCGTTTTGGCGGGGCTGCACACCCAAAAGAAGGGGGAAAAGGACCGTACGAGATTAGATACGTCTGTCTGTCAAAGTCGTCCAAGCGCATACTGACATGAAATTGTTCCGGGCAGTCATGCGCTCGTTGCCGAAAATAAAGAAAAAAAAAATGCGTTACTCGTTAGTTCGTAAAAAAACTAACGCGTCACTGAACTTCGTTCCCGCCCTGCAAATGTAACAAAAATACCGTTACCGATACTTTCAAAAACTACAGAATCCTACTTCGGCGTTACTTTGGATTTTACGGAGTGATTTCATAGTTAATATTAAATTTTCTAAGACTCGTAGATTTAAAAAGAGTATTAAATCGACATTGATTTTTTTTAATGATTTAGTGACTTTTTTCAGCGACAATAGGGCTAATCAATAAATTTTATATGTAAATAAAAGTCAGTTTTCAACGAAAAATTCACCGCGCGCCTTGGCGTCTTATGATACGGCGGCATTCAAGAGGGAGAGGTTTTTTGTTAGAAGCTCGACCAAAACATTCACCAAGAACGGTAGAGAGCCCGAATCCTCGCGGCTTCTTTCGTGCACCACCGTGGGACCGTTAACTTTCTCAACGAAACATAAAAAAAATGGCGCAAAAACAACACAAAAAAACTCATTTTTTTGCGCCGTTTACGAAGTACAAACTATTTGCTTTTAAACTAAACGAAAGGAAATAATAATTAGAAATATCGAGTAACATATAATTGCATACAGTATAGGCCATATGCGAAGTCCTGTCAGCTATCATCATCATGCCATTAGGAGCCGCCATATTGGGGGGTTTATCACATCTTCCAGTTGTGGACGAGGCGCATCTGCATTTAACTCGGTTTTCATGATATTAGGGCAGTTTATTTGTACACTCAACGGGTTGCTGGTTAGTTTCGGTTCAGAGAAGAAAAGAAAGACGGCCGCAAAATTCAGGAAAAGGAATTGTCAGCAACGAGGTCGCAAGACTCGTCACTCAAGCAGTGAACTTGGCCATCCAGATCAATGAACGGTATTTCTCGAAGACGTCCTGTGAAGGGTTCGTACTGGACTTGCAGCAGGTGATCATATTTTAGTTCTACGACTTCCACTTTGCCGGGACTATAGTTTCTTGGGCGAAACCGTCGGTACGGGAACCCCCCAATATGGAGGAAATTTGATAATTGATCATGGATACACTAGATGGCGCTTCTTTTTGCATATGGTCTATACCGTAAAATAGTAACGAAAATACTTTACTCGTTAGTCATTTCGAAATGTAACGAAGGCGTTACCAGTGGCGTCGTTCCTTGTAACGCGTTCTGTCCAACGCTGCTTCTGGGTTCCCGAAAGGCCTCCTGCAAGGGGCGGCCCATTGCATGGACGTCCGACGGCCTCCCCCCTCGCCGTTTGCGGCCTGTCGGGGGCCAGCTTGCGTCGCGTATTCGGATTACGTAAAATGCTCGATTCCTAACGCCGCCTTCCGTGCAAGTTTGTGGCGCCTTTTTCCGCTCCGTCGGGATTCAATGCACTTCGTGTTTTGAATGAATTTCGAGTTACGTTTCCTATTTTTAGAGAATTTTCTTCTTTCTCTCCCCAACCTTCTGAGCTCGCGACGTGCGTCTACGATAAAAAGAAAAAAAAAGTGTGTCTTTCGAAGCTTGAAACGCGACGAAGCAAAGGGGCGCAAAGCAGCAAAAAGCAGAAAGAGCCCTTCAGGCCCTCCTCCATTTCAGCACCGCGGGCCCAGCCAGCAGTAAAAAGTGCGTTTCGCCAATCGGGGTGGCGGGGGTGGAGAATGCCTCGAGCCGTTTGCCGGGAGTAAAAGGGGAAGGGAACAGGCGAAACAGAGCCAAGCGCGTAGACGACACGTCTTGGGCTTTTCGCGTGAAGCGTTCCGAGACACAAGAACGGAACGCGACGAAACGATAAAACAAAAGAAAAACGACAAAGTTGTACGCAGTCGTTTTTTGTGCCCGCATGCCCGACTCGAACCAGAAGGCGCTCAAACCCCGGGCGGTTTCTAAAAGAACCGTATACTTGGAGACGAACAAAACGCAGCCAACGATGAATAAAGAACAAGGCAGATTTACTGCGAATCTTTCGTTTGCCCGCAAAAACGCGGACGAAAATAAATAAAATAAAAATAAAAGCGAGCTTTTTTTTTTAAGTTACGTGCCCCTCTGCACTTCCTGTTAAAGCGTGACTTGGGGGCATGCGAGTTTTTCTTTATTTTGTGATTTTGTTTACATCACATCGAAGTAGTATTTTTTTTTTCAGTTTCTTTTTTACAAACTTTAAGTTCTCCCGAACAAAGCCGGCAGAATTGATTATTGCTTTATCTTCCCTAATGATGCCTTTTTATCCCGAGGCGGCCTGCGGAGGCGCTGCGTCGAGGGAAACAATATCTCCACATTCGGAGGGAAGCAATCGATTGCTTGGGCGAACTACGCCACCGTCCCGATGGTTTATTTTCTTCCGACCGGTGTTCGCGGTCTTGGAGATGAAAGAACAATCCGGGTGTGCCGAGGAACTCCGTGCAACCAGGCCTTGCCCGTTTCTTCCAAATCGACTGTAAGCACCCGGGCAGATAAAAACGTTTCGTGGTCAGTTTGCCGTCTCCACGTCAAAATCCCGGCAGGGTTTTACGCCCGTGCCTAGAAAATACGGCAGCGTCCGCTACGGGTCACACGCAAAATTCCTGCCAGCTACCGTCATCGTGTCATTTGGAGCTGCCCATTGGAGCTAGAGTTTCTGCCGTCTTCCATCCGTGAATTCAACTCGGATTTTATGATATTAGGTCAATGTATTTTTCATTCGATGGATTGCTGTTTAGCTTTGGTGCAACGAAGAAGAAAAAGACGGCCGCGAGATTGTGGAACAAGCATTGTCAGCAATGGGGTCTCAAGACTCGTTACTGAAGCACTCAACTGGGTCCTTCGGGTAAGTGAACAGTTTTATAGACAATATGTAAAGGGTTCGAACTGGACATGGCAGTACGGGATCATATTTTAGATGTACGGCTCTTACTTTGCTGGGACCAATGTTTCTCGGGCGAAACTATATAGGTACGGGATCCCCCGCAATATGCTGGAAATTTGGTAATTCATCGTAAGTAGACTAGATGGCGCTTCTTTTTGCATACTTTCGCGCAGAGAAACATGTCAAGGCGAAAGTGTTACTTGTACCATTACGCGAAAAGTCGCCGGCGTTGTCCCCGAAAGATGGTCATGAAACTACGTCCTCAATCACGCGCCTCAGAAATAAAACACGCAGAAAAGCGGAGCAACGCAGACGCTTTTTCACGGAAGCCATCGTGAGACAGGCGGGGTTCGCCGCGCCTGCGCAGTGGGAGAGCGTGATGTCAGCGCCGTGTGCGAAAGGAAGACGTGGCGCTCTGCTTGTAGGAATGCGCTGCGTGTAGGAATGCCTTTCGCATTCTTACACGTAAACAATTTTAAGTGTCTTCGGCGAGTTCTTTTATTTCTTACGTTACGCCAAACACGTTAGTTCATTTCTTGTACTTCGTCAAGATTTAATAAAGTACTTTGAAGGGAGATGTTGACCACTTCACATCTAGCCGAATATTTCATTGTTTAAGAATAAAAACATTAAAAATAACTCGTAAAAACGAAAATTTGTCTATTGTTTTAAAGGGCATAAAACGAACCAATACGTACTTGCTTTACCGACAAAGTATACTGAAAATTCAAAACTGTAGCTTCTTATTTAACGCCCGTCATTTCGAAATTTTCGAGTATCCGAGATACACGCTCTACTGCGCAATAAAGCGACATAAGGATTTCTAGTGAGGTGTGTCGTGGGCCAAGTTGGCGCCAATAGAAACGAATAAATAAAATAAAAATAGTAAAACAAGGAGAAGGACACGAACCAATACGTACTTGCTTTACCGACAAAGTATACTGAAAATTCAAAACTGCAGCTTCTTATTTAACGCTCGTCATTTCGAAATTTTCGAGTATCCGAGATACACGCTCTACTGCGCAATAAAGCGACATAAGGATTTCTAGTGAGGTGTGTCGTGGGCCAAGTTGGCGCCAATAGAAACGAATAAATAAAATAAAAATAGTAAAACAAGGAGAAGGACACGAACCAATACGTACTTGCTTTACCGACAAAGTATACTGAAAATTCAAAACTGCAGCTTCTTATTTAACGCTCGTCATTTCGAAATTTTCGAGTATCCGAGATACACGCTCTACTGCGCAATAAAGCGACATAAGGATTTCTAGTGAGGTGTGTCGTGGGCCAAGTTGGCGCCAATAGAAACGAATAAATAAAATAAAAATAGTAAAACAAGGAGAAGGACACGAACCAATACGTACTTGCTTTACCGACAAAGTATACTGAAAATTCAAAACTGCAGCTTCTTATTTAACGCTCGTCATTTCGAAATTTTCGAGTATCCGAGATACACGCTCTACTGCGCAATAAAGCGACATAAGGATTTCTAGTGAGGTGTGTCGTGGGCCAAGTTGGCGCCAATAGAAACGAATAAATAAAATAAAAATAGTAAAACAAGGAGAAGGACACGAACCAATACGTACTTGCTTTACCGACAAAGTATACTGAAAATTCAAAACTGCAGCTTCTTATTTAACGCTCGTCATTTCGAAATTTTCGAGTATCCGAGATACACGCTCTACTGCGCAATAAAGCGACATAAGGATTTCTAGTGAGGTGTGTCGTGGGCCAAGTTGGCGCCAATAGAAACGAATAAATAAAATAAAAATAGTAAAACAAGGAGAAGGACACGAACCAATACGTACTTGCTTTACCGACAAAGTATACTGAAAATTCAAAACTGCAGCTTCTTATTTAACGCTCGTCATTTCGAAATTTTCGAGTATCCGAGATACACGCTCTACTGCGCAATAAAGCGACATAAGGATTTCTAGTGAGGTGTGTCGTGGGCCAAGTTGGCGCCAATAGAAACGAATAAATAAAATAAAAATAGTAAAACAAGGAGAAGGACACGAACCAATACGTACTTGCTTTACCGACAAAGTATACTGAAAATTCAAAACTGCAGCTTCTTATTTAACGCTCGTCATTTCGAAATTTTCGAGTATCCGAGATACACGCTCTACTGCGCAATAAAGCGACATAAGGATTTCTAGTGAGGTGTGTCGTGGGCCAAGTTGGCGCCAATAGAAACGAATAAATAAAATAAAAATAGTAAAACAAGGAGAAGGACACGAACCAATACGTACTTGCTTTACCGACAAAGTATACTGAAAATTCAAAACTGCAGCTTCTTATTTAACGCTCGTCATTTCGAAATTTTCGAGTATCCGAGATACACGCTCTACTGCGCAATAAAGCGACATAAGGATTTCTAGTGAGGTGTGTCGTGGGCCAAGTTGGCGCCAATAGAAACGAATAAATAAAATAAAAATAGTAAAACAAGGAGAAGGACACGAACCAATACGTACTTGCTTTACCGACAAAGTATACTGAAAATTCAAAACTGCAGCTTCTTATTTAACGCTCGTCATTTCGAAATTTTCGAGTATCCGAGATACACGCTCTACTGCGCAATAAAGCGACATAAGGATTTCTAGTGAGGTGTGTCGTGGGCCAAGTTGGCGCCAATAGAAACGAATAAATAAAATAAAAATAGTAAAACAAGGAGAAGGACACGAACCAATACGTACTTGCTTTACCGACAAAGTATACTGAAAATTCAAAACTGCAGCTTCTTATTTAACGCTCGTCATTTCGAAATTTTCGAGTATCCGAGATACACGCTCTACTGCGCAATAAAGCGACATAAGGATTTCTAGTGAGGTGTGTCGTGGGCCAAGTTGGCGCCAATAGAAACGAATAAATAAAATAAAAATAGTAAAACAAGGAGAAGGACACGAACCAATACGTACTTGCTTTACCGACAAAGTATACTGAAAATTCAAAACTGCAGCTTCTTATTTAACGCTCGTCATTTCGAAATTTTCGAGTATCCGAGATACACGCTCTACTGCGCAATAAAGCGACATAAGGATTTCTAGTGAGGTGTGTCGTGGGCCAAGTTGGCGCCAATAGAAACGAATAAATAAAATAAAAATAGTAAAACAAGGAGAAGGACACGAACCAATACGTACTTGCTTTACCGACAAAGTATACTGAAAATTCAAAACTGCAGCTTCTTATTTAACGCTCGTCATTTCGAAATTTTCGAGTATCCGAGATACACGCTCTACTGCGCAATAAAGCGACATAAGGATTTCTAGTGAGGTGTGTCGTGGGCCAAGTTGGCGCCAATAGAAACGAATAAATAAAATAAAAATAGTAAAACAAGGAGAAGGACACGAACCAATACGTACTTGCTTTACCGACAAAGTATACTGAAAATTCAAAACTGCAGCTTCTTATTTAACGCTCGTCATTTCGAAATTTTCGAGTATCCGAGATACACGCTCTACTGCGCAATAAAGCGACATAAGGATTTCTAGTGAGGTGTGTCGTGGGCCAAGTTGGCGCCAATAGAAACGAATAAATAAAATAAAAATAGTAAAACAAGGAGAAGGACGCAAGAACAGTTTTGTGTTTGTGTACAGAGCGCGACACTGTTAGTGCGAACAAGCGATCGCCGGTTTCACCAGTTTTTCTCTTTGAAACCAAGGGATGTCATTCCAGTTATTATTGCTACGGAAAGAGCTCATTTAGTTCTATAATGCAGGCGATGGCATTTTGTGCTTGCTAATACTACTTAGAAGTAAAATGCAAAAAAGCGCCGATGTCGTGTTCGGGCTAACAGTGTCGCGATGTGTACGTCTTCCAATTCTCGTGTTCTTCCTCGCGCTGTTTTATTATTTCTGACAATGATTGTGGAGACCTATATCACTGCCCGCCTGACATGTCTTTCTCATCTTTCTGACTTCGATGTTTCTCACTGTCTATCAATATATAGCGTATATTTAAAGGGGTGAGAGAGATCTCCAAACGGGAGTTTGAGATACGCGATGACAGACGCCTGTCGACGACTTGGCTCGGACGACTTGAATCCTTGGGTCTTTGTTAGAGCTCTCGATTCAATCCTCGCATGTTTTGTTCCGTCAATTATACTAAATTTGTTAAAATTCTACAGAATTTTTGAGCACATAAGAGAGAAAAACCCAGTGCCCCCTCGTACTGCGCAGGCGAGAAGGTATACCTATAGAGCTGAATTTCGCTTTCGTCGCCTTTCTTGGCTTCGCATTACGAAGACCTGCAGCGCCACAACCGAAACGACACGCTCGCAAGCTTCCGTTGCGACACGAGCAACGACACAAGTGACAGCGTGGGAAATCTTTTTTCTATTCAGGAATTTATGAAGCGTTGGGAATTTTTCCTCGAACGGGGCATTCTAAGAAAAAAGAAATGAATAAACTGCGCTCTCCATTCTCATTAGTCGGGTTGGGGTGCATCTTGAGCAAGCACCGCACGAGCACGTTCTTAGAAGGAAAGGATCGAACGAACCTTATGTTCAGTGTCCCAGCGCGCATCGCATGTTTCAGCCATAATGATATTCCGAGGTTTTTCGTTCGCTGGGATCCTTGAATTCCTTCGCCGCGATTGGCTATTTTTGTGCTCTGCAAGAAAGCGATGCTACGAACTTTTTTAGTGGGTAGAAATAGTCGCCCTATGATCAGGGTCATTTGAGACTACACCGACAACCATTTAAGCGTATGCTCTTAAATGGTTGTCTTATTATGTTTACTACTCACAAAGTCGGTTAAACAGTTTTGTTTAGCACGAACTATGGCGAGGGAGCGGCCTTGAACATTTATCCCCTCCGTGATAACCCGTGTAAACAAAAACAAAATTCCGAGGACGCCTAAGCACTTCTTATGAGTTGAGAATGTGAAAGCCTGAATGTCGTTCTTCCGCTCCCTTAGTTCGCCTGCGGCGTACTGGCGTGGACGGCCTCGTTTCGCATGAACGGTCACGTTTCGCCACGTTTCGCGATGGCCGAGCGCGCGCTTTCGTGAAGTGGCTGCGCCGCGCTGAGCTCAGCCGTGCAGCCTCTCCGGCGTTTGTCCGTGCAAGCTCTGCTGCCAGGCCCGCACCTGTTACCGGCGTCCGGGCCGCTGCTTGCGCCGCGCCGCCATAGAAAGGGCTTCTCAGGTGGCGTTCCTTGGAACTACGCCGAGCGAGAGCCAATGGGAGCCTCGTTCTTTGATGGCGCGCGTGAGCCACCGGGAGCCAATCCATCAGACTTCTGCTACAAACGAGGCTGCGCTCCCTTAGGACAGGGAAAGGTGCCGTTTGGAGCAGCTTCAGAAGCTCGTGACGTCGGTTCGCTCCATGGGACAGTTAATGCTTTCGCATTCATAAGACAACTCCTTACTTTAAAGATAAGACTTTCGGGGGTTTACCTATCTCCAGTTTATATCGAAGACATCGAGGACTTGTTCTTCAAATCGGTCGCGTAATATTGCCGCGTGCTTGGCGGAGTTGGCCACGCACGCGGCTGCCAGGCGGAGGAGCGCGGTTCGAAGCACGCCTGGGCCAGTCCTTTCTTTTACTCTTTTAATCTTCGTTATTCCGGTGAGTTCCAGGCCAATCTCGGTTGTCATCGTGAGTTCTGGTTCGGAATGTTCCAGAACGTGCCGCGTGTAATAAAGCAGCGTTAAGGCGCTGGTTCAGGACAGTCGCCCCTCCGTCGTCGACGGCAAGATGGCCACAATTTTCGTTTTACGTCTGTAGGCGCACGTTCACCCAATTAAATCTTCGCCCGTCATCAGTGACAATATAGGTGCATTAGCGAGATATAGTAAGATTGTTTACATATTTCTTACATCACGATATTCAACTTCCCTCGTTCTCATTGTGTTCTTTACCCTTCGTTCCGAATGTCAACGTTATGTCGAGATTTTTTTCTATCGTAGTTTATATTTGGGGCATATTAGGCAAAAAGAAAATATAAAGTAGAAACGCAGGGTGTGCATTTTATTATTCCTCCTCAGCCAATGAGAGTTCTCCATTAACCAACAAGAAGGCCGAATAGCCAATCAAGAAGCACCGAAGAAGCCTTTCTCAAGCAGTCACCGACTACACACCAACTCATGTTTACAAACAAACCGGAGCGCCCCTAGCGGACGCCACCAACGCTGCGCATGCGCGATGGGGGTGTGGGCAAGAAGCTCGCCGTCGCCCATTAACGAACCATTGGAATGGGATGTTGTCGGCGTCGGTGTGAGTCCCCGCTCTCTTCTTCGCGTTGGAATTGTTCATTCTACGTCTTCCTGGCAATGTCGGACTACTTGAGTGGCCTCAGCGAAATTACCGAGGCTCGTTACACCGCAAAACGTGGCGTGAATACTGTAACATGCGGCGATTCATTCCGCGTGGACGCCGCTGAATGGACGCTGATTCACATGGTGAGACTCGCTATTTTCAGTCAGGACGCGGGCTGCAGAAGCCTGAATCGTAGCTGAGATGTCGACACTTGAAATCGCAAGCAGAATCGGACCGAGTGAATCGGGCGTAACAAGTCGCTGATGGCCACTGGTTACAATGATCAACATCTCCGACCGACACGCGGGCTCGACGTCACCGAGCTGCGGCGGCGCTGCGATCGCACCGGAGCCGAGAGGTGTGGGCAGAAAGGCGCACGTTTCGCATGGGCGTCATAGCATTTCAGCATGCCGCGAAGCTGTGTAGCCGTTAATTGCACCAAAAGCTACAGCGAATGTACAGCGGAATGAGTTTCCACAAGTTCCCGATCGACTCTGAAAGGCGCAGAAGGTGGATAATATCCGTGGATCGAAAAGAATGGTCGCCTCGCGTAGGCGACCGTTCGTGCGGCAAGCACTTTCTTGAAGGCAAGTGCGGCTTCCATTTCAATCTCCGTCCCGAGGCTCGCTTATGTGCAGGGAAACCGTCGTCTGATCGAAACCACCGGAATTTCCCACGGTGTTCGAGCACAAAGCACCGGTCAAGCGCTCGTTGGTGGATCGCTACGCCCGCGCTATCAGGCGGAAGGAGATCGGCGACAGAACGGCAGCGTTGTAGGCGTCACCGCAGAAGAGTAATGAAATACGTTACTCTTTACTTGAAAATAAAAGTAACGCGTTACCAACCTACGTCACCTCAAAATAAATTAAAAGCATTGCCGTTACCGATAAAAAGTAACGCACGCTACTTTTGCGTTACTTTTTTAAATTATAATTTAAGTCGTTTTACTGTTCCGGCGGTTTCTGCATGTTCATGCAGAAACTGAACATAATTACTTTATCTCTCTTTGCAGTGTTAACTAAATACTCGCAAGAAAAAATGCAAAAAAGAAAAAAACGCAGAAAACTTAGAAATTCAGATGGCTTGACGCCGAAAAACACGGAAAACAATGAAGTGTAATTCCTTTAAGACTTCGAAAGAAAAAGCAAAGAGTAACGTAACTGCGTTACACGTTACTTGAAATAGTAACGTAAATACGTTATCCATTATTGTTTTGAAAAAGTAGCGAGTAGGTTACTACGTTACAAAAAAGTGACGCGTTACCGGTAACTTCTTTACTTGTAACGCGTCACCGCCAAGACTGCAGAACGAACGAAGCGTTACCGCTTGTCATGCCTTGTGGTCATGAGAGTAGGAAAAATATCCTACCTTGACTCGAAGACGCTGTGTGAATTTAATCAATTAATAAATACACTTTAGCAGACCCACAGTCTGCTGATTTCACCACCGGTGGGGAAACCGACTCGAAGTAATCGTAGGTCTCGAGAGACTTGTACGCCAGCAGCGTGTCGGCCGTCAACTGGCTCGGCGAAAACACTGAAGACGTGAGCCGTCGACGTCGGTGGCAGCAACTTCACGTCGGAACGCCAGCAGACCTTGTTTACGGCGTACGGATAGTCGAAGGCAACGCCGTCCACGCATAGTTTGTCTCGATACCGCTGCCGTTCAAGCTCGGATAGTGAGCTCAAATAGTCGGGCATAACTTACGACATACGTTGGCAGAAAATACAACGCACAAATAAAGCTACGAGCGTTTCTACAACGTCAACAACGAGCGCACGCTATAGAACGCAATGGCGAAGACATGGAGAGCCTCGCCGCTTTTGCCCACATAGCTGCTGCGCATGCGCGGCCTTCCGGCCGTGTTGGTAAACAGAACCGCGCCTCGTGTCGGTCTATATCTACTGTTTACACCGAGCCTACTTACCCGAAGCAACCTTCAAACTTAAACGACTTTTGAGGTCTGCACTTCTTATCGCAATTACCGGATCAACGTTTGGTCTACGGGCCGCTGTCGTTTGAACGAGCAGACGACAAGCAGAAACGTTTGAGAGAGCAGACGACAGCTCGAACGATGAGACGGCCGTTTGAACGTGATGACGCACTGAACGCAGTCCGCAGGTGGTCCGTGCAACTTGACGGTTTTCCCGCGTTCATGTTGGAACAAAAAAACAAATAAATCTGACGACCACAAGCATCCGTGAATTCAATCCAAAGTGCTTTCCGCCCAAGCAATCGTGGTTCGACTGCGTCTTTTTTTTTTTTTTTTTAGCGGTCCCTGTTCATGTTCTCGGACGAACCGAGCAGGCAGAAAACGCATGAAAACTGACCTTCAAACCTTTCCCGACTCTTTTGGTAACCCCAGTCGGGGCGTTTTGACGAGAAGGCAGGTTTTTGTCCGGTTTCTTCCGAATAACACAGGAATGCACGTGCCCCATGGCGGCTTCCGCCCACAGCCCCAGACCGGAAGTGCGCCCCACGCGCCACCACCGCGCCGTGACGTAACAGAGATGAGTTCGTGTATAACTTACGTGTAAATATGAATGGCTTAACTGAAGCCTTCTTCCTCAAGGTCAGCTATACGATTGGGGCTATATCATTAGTCACGTATCATATACAGGGCGTCACAAAAGAACATTTACGCAATCTTTTTTACCGCAAAAATAAACTAGGCATCGCCGAATGCTCATTCTCCGGCCAAATGTAGCGCTAGAGGTCATAACCAGATGCCAAAGTTTCAGCGCGATCCGATAACTTAATCAAAAGTTATAATGATTTTCTAAACAATTCAATGGGAAAATGGCTGCCGACGGAGTTTTCGAACACATGGAGCTCTATGGCACCAGAAACCGAAAACGGGCAAAAATGGGCTCCATTTTCCCATTGAAATTTTCAGAAAATCACCTATAACTTTTGATTGAGTTATCGAATCGGGCTGAAACTTTGGCATCTGATTGTGACCTCTAGCTCTGCTTTTGGGCGGAGAATGAGCGTTCGGCGATGCCTAGTTTATTTTTACGGTAAAAAAGACCGTGTAAATTTTCTTTTGGGACACCCTGTACTTCTGATTTAAAATAAAATGCGGATTTAGAGGGAAGGAATTGATAGACCTTTTGCGAAAACCCCATCAAGGAACTTTGCGTGGCGGTCGCCATTTCTTGGGTCAGTAAGTGTGTGATTGAATCCGAGTCGACGCTGAACGCTGACACACTTCTGGTGTCCAATACACGCTCAGAGTGCGTGCCCCATTCATGGTGGACTCGCATAAAAGCGGCTGCTGCCGCTAGATGGCGCTCACTTTTGATAAGGCTCCGTAATATTCGGGGCGACCCGTTTTTTCCACATTTTTGAGAGCTGCGTAGTATTTTTGTTGCCTTCAGGATAATAGAAGAAACGCGAGTGTCGAAAAAAAAAAAACAACCCCCAAACCTTTTATATAAGCTTTTAAAAACGGAAACAAAACGCGTCGCAAATTGCTGGAAAATTGCGTTGCTTGTGAAACATGTGGCGTCTACGCTCTCGGTGCTCTTTATCGGTTAGTCAATATTTGCAACCAAGCAAGCTTTATAATGTATGCAGACGGATCGAGTATATTTCTATCGGCATCGAATATGGACGAACTTATACCCATGGGAAACTTAGTTCTGGCAAAGTTTCTATCGTGATCAACAATTAATGGTCTTAAAATAAACACTGTAAAGTCTAAAGCAATTTCGTATAGACCTGCGAATAAACACGTTTTTAGTACTTATGCTCTAAAGATTGGCACTGACCAGATTGAAACAGTTAAAGTGCACAAAACGCAAGGTGTAATTTTTTCAGAACATATGCAATGGGATAATCGCATCGAATGCTTCGTTAAGAAACTGTCAAAAGTTGTTGGAATAGTATGTCACTGTCGCTCCTTGTTGACTGTTAACATTAAAATGCAAATTTATCACGCTCTGTCTAGCTCACAAATTAACTATTGTCATTTAGTTCGGGGTACAACAATAATAGCAAATATTAACAAACTTACAATCATACAAAAGAAAATCTTGCGTTTTATTGCAAACGTGCCTAACGACACTCATACGGAACCGTTTTTGTTTTTTAATTCAACGTCATGAGGATTGTTAGTGTATACGAGTGCCGTTTGCTATGTTCTTATTCATTTTCGACCGATGAGAATCACGCAGTGGTTCTCAAATGGGGGTCCGCGGACCCTTTGGGTTCTGCGAAGGCATTCTAGGGGTCCGTGAAGCCCTGCCTCATCAGTCAATCCCGGCAATATAAGTTGTATATGTTTCATATTTAGAATAAATGTTTCAATTTTCGGGTGAGTGTTTCGTGTGTATGTCAATGAGAGAAGTCTACTTCACACTAGACCTTAGTTATATCCCCTTATTAAATCATTATCATAATTAACCTATACCTTTCCTCTCCTCTCACCACGAACGGGGTCCTCCATCATCTCCGCCGCCCTACAAGGGGTCCGCGAAACATCGATGGTTGAGAACCACTGCTCTACGGTATTCCACCTGAAAAAAAGTGAATCTTCCGTCCTTGTCAGACGCAGAGAGTTCTGGAATATGCCTCATTTTCGTACAAATTATGCGCCGCAATCTATTGCGCATAACCTGGCTGCGTTACTTAACAAGTTTATTATAGACCACACAATGATATTCACTGTTTAACGAAAAAAGGATCTACGCGTTTGTTTTATTTAGACAAAGTGTAGCGCGTAGTAGTTCCCATGCCCTGTAAGTGCAGGGGCACCAGACCCGGACCTCATGGAAGCTTTTTGTCTCGTGCCCTCAGCACAATATTGCTGAACAATAAATATTACTTACTTAGTTTAGCGACTCGCTTAACGCGTGGCGTGTGCGCTGGATAGCAATTCCTGGAAAGACTAACTCGGGTTAAAAAAAGGAGAAGAAAAAGCGTTTGTCAGGGCGTTTGTTGTTGTATGCCGGACGCGAAGCGGATGCCCCGCGTGTCTTTCCCGCCAAATAGCACCTCAGCATGTCACGGCGATGTGTCGTGAGTTGCTGGAAAGACACTCGCTGAATAATTTCGATGGTCTGGGTCTGATTCCCTAGTGGTGGCGCAAACAGTTTTTTTACTTAAATGGCGCCCCCCCATACACACACACACTCTCACGCACATACAGACTCAAAACAAATCAGGGCCGAGCCTCGCGACTTCGCTCAGTGGGAGTGACTGAACGACCTACTAAAACACTCTATTGTTATTAAAATAACGATAACATTTACAAAATGCGAAGGGTAATTGATGAAGACACATCTGGCCAATATATCCGAGCGTTACGTGAATAGATGCTCGGATAGCAATTTAAAAGAGCGTGCGAACTTGCTTCTGGTGTTCTTTCTTGAACTGAACCGATACCAGCCACACCGGGTACAATGGGTCGGCTGAGGTACAATGCAGGCATGTTGCGAGGCGGAGCCTACCCTGCTCTAAGCTGCTGGCGGTGGCTCATTAATCTGAAACTTGGACTTAATTAAACGCAGTCTTTCGGTAATAATAATAATAAAAAAAACCGCTAGTTAATGCCTCCGTCGCTTGGTCTTCCAGATGAAGTTCTTTTAAAACTTAGCGAAATAAGACACTTATTATAAAAGACCATCGCGGTAATTTTTTTTTTTCTCGCGGGTGTCTCAACCTTTAGTTTGCAATCGTTTTAGTGGCAGCGTTTTCTTTTTTACGCACGCAATTTCTTTTGCGTAAACAAAAGGTACCTCCTTCGTTAAAGTCTGGCTCTTTGTCATACCACGCATTAATGGCTGGGCAAATTATAATATTATTCTTTCTTCCTGCTTTCTTTAACTTTTTGTGAGGGCGCTGTTCAAGGGTTTACGAGCAGCTTTGCCTCGCGGCGGCTTTGGATGTCAAAAAAATGGAGTTTGATTACCCAGCAAAGAGCTTCGCATCCCCACAAAATAAAAATAATTCAACACCAACGAAAGAGTTCTCCTGGAAATTAACTAAGCAGTAGGTTTTTGTTTTTTGTTTTTCCTCTCTCTTCCAAACCAAGCGATCGGCAGACGCTGCTATCTCCAGAGCGCATTCAGCGAACTTCGACGCATAGAAAACAACTCGTAATAAAAAAAAATTAAAAAGCGATATGCGCAGGGACTTTGCGCGAGCGAAACGTCCTGCGCATTGTCCCTGTGCAGATCGCATTTTTCGGGTTTATTACTATTCCGAGTTTCGTCATTCGCCGAGTGAGCTCCGTATAAATGGCAGTGATCGGTCAACCATGTGCTCCGCGTAAGAGGTGCTCGCTGAAAAAAGTTTGCAGGCAGATAATCATTGCGAACAGCATTGATAATGTTTGGCCCGTTCATTGTCCCTGTGCACGTCAAATATTTCGGGTCTGGTCCCATTCTGAGCGTCGTCTTTCACTGGGATCCTCCTTTGCTCACGCTGATTGGCCGTCGTCGTGTTCCGCAGGAAAACAAACGCGCAAAGTGTTTTAAGAGAAAAGGTAATAATGCTCGTGAAATATTTCGTACATGTAGCGGATTACTGCAAACTTCGGGTGACTTCTAGTATTTTATTCTTACAAAAAAAAAAAGAAGTTGCAGCAGCCGTATTGCTTTTACGGTGACCAACACGTTTGTTTTTTTTTTGTTTTTTTTTTGCGAGCAGTGAGGAAGAAAAAAGAGCCCTTTGTGGGCACCCGGGCTCTTTTGTATACCGGCATTCCTAAATAAACCATATCGTGCCTCAGAAAGTGCGTTATTGTAGCCCCTGCCAGCTTAAGACACGCAGGGTGTTGCCTATTATTTGTTGGGTAGGCGTTTCTATCGGCTGCTTGATTGATTGGTTGGAGAGCGATACCAAGATGGCGAGACTCGCCACACCCTGCATTTCTCTATTAAGCTGGCAGCGACTATGGGCAAGCGAAACTGGGCTGTCGCTTCCTGGGCCCAAGTAATGCCCATGCCACACGGGCAACTCGAATGCCATTTACAACTAATGACATTTGTGTGATCGGCGAATCAGCTCGCAATCTGTCGCGCGTGAATTGCGCCTCGCCCAGAGTGTCGTGCGCTGATTGGCCGTCCGCTCAAATGTCATTCGTTGTAAATGTCATTCGAGTTGCCCGTGTGGCACAGGTACAAGCCGCAGTCAGGCTGCTTGTACAGGTCCCCTGAAAGTAAAACGGAGCGCCAGAGCGGCGACCGAACTAAAGCCCCTCTATCCTGGGAAAAGTGGCGCCATTCATGGTTGTGGAAATGCTCGAGACATGTGTCGCGCGCCACTTCTGGGAAGAACATGGCGTCGGAAATCTAGCTCTGAAATCTAGGCGACCGAACTAAAGCCCCTCTATCCTGGGAAAAGTGGCGCCATTCATGGTTGTGGAAATGCTCGAGACATGTGTCGCGCGCCACTTCTGAGAAGAACATGGCGTCTGAAATCTAGCTCTGAAATCTAGGCGACCGAACTAAAGCCCCTCTATCCTGGGAAAAGTGGCGCCATTCATTGTTGTGGAAATGCTCGAGACACGTGTCGCGCGCCACTTCTGGAAGAACATGGCGTCTGAAATCTAGCTCTGAATCTAGGCGACCGAACTAAGCCCCTCTATCCTGGGAAAAGTGCGCCATTCATTGTTGTGAAAGGCTCGAGACACTGTCGCGCGCCACTTCTGGGAAGAACATGGCGTCTGAAATCTAGCTCTGAAATCTAGGCGACCGAACTAAAGCCCCTCTATCCTGGGAAAAGTGGCGCCAGTCTCATTGTTGTGGAAATGCTCGAGACACGTGTCGCGCGCCACTTCTGGGAAGAACATGGCGTCTGAAATCTAGCTCTGAAATCTAGGCGACCGAACTAAAGCCCCTCTATCCTGGGAAAAGTGGCGCCATTCATTGTTGTGGAAATGCTCGAGACACGTGTCGCGCGCCACTTCTGGGAAGAACATGGCGTCTGAAATCTAGCTCTGAAATCTAGGCGACCGAACTAAAGCCCCTCTATCCTGGGAAAAGTGGCGCCATTCATTGTTGTGGAAATGCTCGAGACACGTTGTCGCGCGCCACTTCTGGGAAGAACATGGCGTCTGAAATCTAGCTCTGAAATCTAGGCGACCGAACTAAGCCCCTCTATCCTGGGAAAAGTGGCGCCATTCATTGTTGTGGAAATGCTCGAGACACGTGTCGCGCGCCACTTCTGGGAAGAACATGGCGTCTGAAATCTAGCTCTGAAATCTAGGCGACCGAACTAAAGCCCCTCTATCCTGGGAAAAGTGGCGCCATTCATTGTTGTGGAAATGCTCGAGACACGTGTCGCGCGCCACTTCTGGGAAGAACATGGCGTCTGAAATCTAGCTCTGAAATCTAGGCGACCGAACTAAAGCCCCTCTATCCTGCGAAAAGTGGCGCCATTCATTGTTGTGGAAATGCTCGAGACACGTGTCGCGCGCCACTTCTGGGAAGAACATGGCGTCTGAAATCTAGCTCTGAAATCTAGGCGACCGAACTAAAGCCCCTCTATCCTGGGAAAAGTGGCGCCATTCATTGTTGTGGAAATGCTCGAGACACGTGTCGCGCGCCACTTCTGGGAAGAACATGGCGTCTGAAATCTAGCTCTGAAATCTAGGCGACCGAACTAAAGCCCCTCTATCCTGGGAAAAGTGGCGCCATTCATTGTTGTGGAAATGCTCGAGACACGTGTCGCGCGCCACTTCTGGGAAGAACATGGCGTCTGAAATCTAGCTCTGAAATCTAGGCGACCGAACTAAAGCCCCTCTATCCTGGGAAAAGTGGCGCCATTCATTGTTGTGGAAATGCTCGAGACACGTGTCGCGCGCCACTTCTGGGAAGAACATGGCGTCTGAAATCTAGCTCTGAAATCTAGGCGACCGAACTAAAGCCCCTCTATCCTGGGAAAAGTGGCGCCATTCATTGTTGTGGAAATGCTCGAGACACGTGTCGCGCGCCACTTCTGGGAAGAACATGGCGTCTGAAATCTAGCTCTGAAATCTAGGCGACCGAACTAAAGCCCCTCTATCCTGCGAAAAGTGGCGCCATTCATTGTTGGGAAATGCTCGAACACGTTCGCGCGCCACTTCTGGGAAGACATGGCGTCCTGAAATCTAGCTCAGTGCTGCGCTGTGCCACCATGATCTTCCCAAGGGCTGCACGTTGCACGTGCCTCGTGCATCGACGCACCTTGCGCTAATTTTGAAACATGAAGGGGCTTTAGACCGAACTGCATCGCCGCGCTATCTAGCAGCGCTGGCTGGAACTGATAGGTACCGTCTGCGCATGCGCGCGTGCCGTTCGCGGTGTCCTCCGTCTTTCTTGTCTGATCCTCGCATTATCGGCGTCTCGAGCTGCCAAACGCTGTTCCGATATACACCGCTAGGTGTTCGGCTCGCACGGGGAGATAACGCTGAAGGCAAGTGGGAGAGAGGGGCAAGTGTTGTGTGTTGTCGATGTGCACCACCTCTTGTGCTATAGGCGGCGTTTTTAGGAAGAGAGTTGCGTCGCTCGAGCCACCGATGACGTGTGGGTTGGAAGAAGAAAACGGAGGCTCCCGCGGAAGGCACGTTCGCATGTGCACATGTAGCCTATCAGTTCCCGCGGGCGCTGCTAGATAGCGCGGCGATGCACTTCGGTCTAGAGTTCCTGTATAGACGCTTTCAGGCAGCTGTGCATGGGCGCCGCCATAACCAAACTTCCGGTTTTGCTCTGCACGTCACTGAATTCGGCTAATAGCGGCGCCACGCCTTCGAGGCGCGCGGCGCGCTCAAACGCAGGGGTACGTACGGCGGGGCGCGTGAACGTCTACACTCCTGCACGGCACTTGATCCGGCTCCTCAAGTGATCGGATATCGGCGAATAGCAGCGCGGCGGCACGTGGAAAACAGACGCGCAACTCTGGCTCCCGTAGAGGAGCCTATACAGGAACTCTAGTTCGGTCAAGGGTGCCTACATGTCTGTCTGTCTCAGGGTGAAGACATCCATTGTTGCCCTGAATGTGCCAGCGCGTGACGCTCTGGCACACTCGGTGCCTGACTTGGGCGGTAAAATGGCGTCTATGCGTTAGCCAAAGCTACGCGCTCGAGCTGAGTGACACCGGATTGCGCGCACTTTTAAATGTATAAAAAGACGATTGGGAGGGAAAATGGCTGAGATGTCACCACTCAAGCAAAAGCGCACGTGTGTATGAAGGCACTCTATACATCGTCTCACCTAAGCATGGACTAACTGCGAAGGCTGTTCAAGCGCGAGCGGCTAGCCTTGACTGCCTTGACTGGAGCACTCGCTGCACGAGCTCTCGTGGTACCCCCAGCAACTTGCTCGCGCTTTTAGCATGCTGAGGTGAGACGAAGTATTGGCGACGTGCGCGACCGAAAGCGTCGCTGTGGTCGGCCTTCCCCGATTGGCCGAACGCTCACTATGACGTCGGAAAAGGATGTATCATCGACGTAAATAAGAGGAATGAAAGAACTTTAATTTTGACGGTGTTGGCAGTGTTCCTTTGAGAGCGCAATGATTTCAAGCTTCCACCATGCTAATAACAAACACCATCGAACTTGTTGTTTCCAAGGTAATGACGTCACAAGGCGGAACCATAGGAGGGCGCCACCAAAACATCTCGCCGCTAATAGTTCGGTCAGTTCGGTCGCCGCTCCGGCGCTCCGTTTTACATTGAGGGGACCTGTACACCGGGCGTCTGAATTAGCTGGAAATCTAGTGCGACCGAATAAAGCCCCTCTATCCTGCGAAAAGTGGCGCCATTCATTGTTGGGGAAATGCTCGAGACACGTGTCGCGCGCCACTTCTGGGAAGAACATGGCGTCTGAAATCTAGCTCAGTGCTGCGCTGTGCCACCATGATCTTCCCAAGGGCTGCACGTTGCACGTGCCTCGTGCATCGACGCACCTTGCGCTAATTTTGAAACATGAAGGGGCTTTAGACCGAACTGCATCGCCGCGCTATCTAGCAGCGCTGGCTGGAACTGATAGGTACCGTCTGCGCATGCGCGCGTGCCGTTCGCGGTGTCCTCCGTCTTTCTTGTCTGATCCTCGCATTATCGGCGTCTCGAGCTGCCAAACGCTGTTCCGATATACACCGCTAGGTGTTCGGCTCGCACGGGGAGATAACGCTGAAGGCAAGTGGGAGAGAGGGGCAAGTGTTGTGTGTTGTCGATGTGCACCACCTCTTGTGCTATAGGCGGCGTTTTTAGGAAGAGAGTTGCGTCGCTCGAGCCACCGATGACGTGTGGGTTGGAAGAAGAAAACGGAGGCTCCCGCGGAAGGCACGTTCGCATGTGCACATGTAGCCTATCAGTTCCCGCGGGCGCTGCTAGATAGCGCGGCGATGCACTTCGGTCTAGAGTTCCTGTATAGACGCTTTCAGGCAGCTGTGCATGGGCGCCGCCATAACCAAACTTCCGGTTTTGCTCTGCACGTCACTGAATTCGGCTAATAGCGGCGCCACGCCTTCGAGGCGCGCGGCGCGCTCAAACGCAGGGGTACGTACGGCGGGGCGCGTGAACGTCTACACTCCTGCACGGCACTTGATCCGGCTCCTCAAGTGATCGGATATCGGCGAATAGCAGCGCGGCGGCACGTGGAAAACAGACGCGCAACTCTGGCTCCCGTAGAGGAGCCTATACAGGAACTCTAGTTCGGTCAAGGGTGCCTACATGTCTGTCTGTCTCAGGGTGAAGACATCCATTGTTGCCCTGAATGTGCCAGCGCGTGACGCTCTGGCACACTCGGTGCCTGACTTGGGCGGTAAAATGGCGTCTATGCGTTAGCCAAAGCTACGCGCTCGAGCTGAGTGACACCGGATTGCGCGCACTTTTAAATGTATAAAAAGACGATTGGGAGGGAAAATGGCTGAGATGTCACCACTCAAGCAAAAGCGCACGTGTGTATGAAGGCACTCTATACATCGTCTCACCTAAGCATGGACTAGCTGCGAAGGCTGTTCAAGCGCGAGCGGCTAGCCTTGACTGCCTTGACTGGAGCACTCGCTGCACGAGCTCTCGTGGTACCCCAAGCAACTTGCTCGCGCTTTTAGCATGCTGAGGTGAGACGAAGTATTGGCGACGTGCGCGACCGAAAGCGTCGCTGTGGTCGGCCTTCCCCGATTGGCCGAACGCTCACTATGACGTCGGAAAAGGATGTATCATCGACGTAAATAAGAGGAATGAAAGAACTTTAATTTTGACGGTGTTGGCAGTGTTCCTTTGAGAGCGCAATGATTTCAAGCTTCCACCATGCTAATAACAAACACCATCGAACTTGTTGTTTCCAAGGTAATGACGTCACAAGGCGGAACCATAGGAGGGCGCCACCAAAACATCTCGCCGCTAATAGTTCGGTCAGTTCGGTCGCCGCTCCGGCGCTCCGTTTTACATTGAGGGGACCTGTACACCGAACAAAAGGCACGCTGTACGCTGCAGCCACGATGAGAGATCAGGGAGTTTTGGTAGACCGCGTTTCCCCCTCCGCCAAGCCCTCCGCAACGAACAAGCCGCTACTGCGCCTGCGCGCCCATGGCTTTGACTGTAGAGTTCCGCGTAAAGTAGGGGGTTGCGGAGAGCGCTGCGGAAGAGCGCAAACGATCTACCAAAACTCCCTAATATCTGCGGACACGCCTCAGACGCGTTTTCGAGGCTCTTCCTAGGAGTGCGCTAGGAACATCTCTGCAGACAGTTTGTGTATGACCGTCACGCGAGGAATCCCTCAGCCAGAGTCTGCACACTGTCGTCTGTGCAATGGATGAGCAGTGTGAGCGCGATTGCAGACGGCGACCGCCATGTTCCTCTTCGTCTGAGCGAGCGCGTGCAATAGACCCATTGCTATATTGACTCCGTAAGTGTGACGTCACGGGTCCAAACAAACCGCTGCCAGGGTCGTTGCTATGGACAAATACGCGTGGCTAAGTTTCGCTACGAAAACCCGACCGTTCAAAAATCAGGAGTAGAATTTAAACTTCTAAAAATCACAGATATAGAAAGCTTGAATGTCATATATGTTTCGACAGAAGTGTGCCGGTAATCGTTTGTTTCGGAAATATTTACGACTGACACTTCCCGTGCTCAAGATGCTAGCAGCAGACGACGAATGCAAGTAGCATACGCCGTCTGCCACACGCCCGCCGGCCAAGTCGGCGCCGGCGTCTGAATCGTGTGAATAAAGACGATATTCTGATATTGCATTTGTTTGAAATATAATGAGTTTCAGACACTTATAAGAATTCATAGTGGGGTGCGATGCAAAATATGGTTCATCGAAAGTCGGGGCGTCGATCGAGATGATCGCCTGCTAAACGATCGCATTGCACCCGTGAGAAAAGCACTTCAGGAGATCGGTTGAGATCCCTAATTTTTGTTTGCGGACTCGCGCTATGCGAGGGTGCTTCGTACCTGGTTGAAACCATCGCTGCGATGGTTACTGCGAAATCGCGATAGACATGCGATTCTTTAATAACCTGACAACTTCAATAATAATAGTAAACGACTTACCTCGACGGCGTGCAATTTGTTTCTCATGCTGACCTGCACTACGCCGGTAATGCACTCCAGGTCGTCGTCGTAACTGATCTGTATGAGGTGGCTTGATTTTACGATATTTTCACCCTCTGAACTAAGCTGGATTCTTCACAGAAAAAAACGCACATCGCGGAGGCTTTCACGGTCATGGCGATGCACTTGTTTTTTTCGCCGGTTTACAGATGCAATTCAATGAAGACGCCCGCTGCAACAGAGGCCAGCAAATCTATCGTGTCCTCTGCTACCAGTCTTGTACACGTTACTAAAAAAAAGTAATCGATTACAATTACTATTACTCTTGGCTAAAAAGTATTCGATTAGATTACTTGATTACTCGACGGCAAAAGTAATTGGACATTACTTAAAGAAGTAACCGTTACTTTTCCAATTACTTTATTGTGTGAAGACACATCTTTAGCGCTCATAACAATGAACTACTTCCAACATATATTTCACATTTGCACAAGTATTGAAGAAGAAAAACTGGTTCCCTCTTCGTGGTCGTTGCACCTTCACAATGCGGACACAAGCAGAGAATTCGTTTGAAGAAGTTTAATGAGTTGGGCGTTCGCCAGTGTGTGTGTGTGGGGGGGGGGGGGGCGTTCTAGATCTTGTTAAGCTTGAGCAAGGGTTGTCGCTCAAAGTTTGCGTCGCTCATTTTATTATTCACATGTGGATGAGCTCGCATGTTATACAAAAGAGCAGCAGCTCCAGGATTTTAAACGGATCATGTGTAGTATTCATTAGCGGAAGAGATCGCCCCGACCACTTCTCAACTCAAAACATTGCTTGTCACAAAGACCACGTAGGGGAAATGGAGAAATATTTCAACTGACTTTGTTATATTTTGCATCCGCTTTAGGCATTCTTCGGTTCTGGTTCTACGGGCTGCGATTAGGTACCCTAAGCAGGATTTTTTTTTATTTTTTTTTATTTCTGCGTGTGTGTGCGTGAGGGGGCTAGTTTGAACGAAGGACTTACAAAGCTACATTCTGCTCCCTCAAACTTCGCCCTGAATGGTCTTTGTCACGCACTGTGGCTTTCCTGGGGCTTCCCACTCCCAATCCCAGCTCGAAAAAAAAAAAAAAGCGGACATTCCACAGAAACTGTACATAGAAAGGGATTGACCTCGTTTCCTACAGCTCCGCAAAAATCTTTCTTTTTTCCGTTCGAAAAAAAAAAAAAGCAAATTTTAGTTTTGTCATTTCAGAAAACAAAGGCGTGTGCTAGGAGGGGGGGAGGGAGGGTCCCGTGGAAAAATAGTAACGGTTACAAGTAATTTTATTACTTCAAAAAGTAATCATATTACTACTGTGATTACTGCCTAATAAAAGTAATCAACTGATTACAAAATTACTCCAAAAAGTAATCGATTACAAGTAATTTGATTACTTGTAATGCGTACGGTACAAGTCTGTCTGCTACCAAAGCAAAGCGGAGTGTAATACTTCAGAAATGGCTTTCATCGTTGCAATGCGACACTGAAACGACAAGGACTTCTCTATAATTAGATATCAAGAAGTTAGGTTGCTTACAAAAAATTATTTGCTTACTTGTAAGCAAAAATCTAGCCTCATGTGGAGTCTTCATGCATTAGTCCATAGCAACGTCCATAGCAACGGTTTATTTGGACCCAGGCGCCATGTTGTGACGTAGTCACTTACGGGGTCAATTACCCAAGCATCAAGCAGAATGCCGGGATTGGTGTTTTACGCGCCACACGTGCTGGCCTCAGCAGTAATAACTTTTCTAAAGCAAATACGTAAAATAAATGGCACCTTGCACTCGCGTTCGTGAACGCTTTATTTTTGTTATTTACTTGAATGTTTCATACGGGGCAGGCACGTAGCCAGGATTTTGTTTCGGGGGGGGGGGGGGGGGGGGGGGGGGGGGTGCCCATGACAAAATGCTGTATGAGGGGGAGGGGGGAAAGGAAGCCCCAGCAAAATGGAATATTTCGGGGGGGGGGGGGGGGGGCGGAAGCCCGGGCCCCATGCCCCCCCCCCCCCCTGGATACGTGCCTGATACGAGGAAGGCATGCGCGTGTGGCGCGTGGAACACCAATCCCTGCATTCTCCTCGATGCTTGGGTAATATAGCAACAGGTCTATAGGGAGTATTCACTGGCGGCCATAGCTGTGTGCTCGGCTGCGGAGCGCGTGCTGAATGCGAGCTTCCACAATTCTTTCGCCACGTGCATTCCGCACCACCAAGATTGCCGGTCTTGGCAGCCTATTAATGCGAGCTTGTTCTGAGCATGCGCTCTAAACAGTGACCTCAAATATGGCGGCCAGTGAATACCTCCTATAGGGAGTATTCACTGGACGCATATTTGTGGGTGCTGTTTAGAGCGCATGCTCAGAACGAGCTCACATCAATAGGCTGCTAAGACTGGCACTCTTGATGGTGCGGAATGCACGTTGCAACAGAACTGTAGAAGCTCGCCGTCAGCACGCGCTCAGCGTTCGCGCACACAGCTATGGCCGCCAGTGAATACTCCCTATTGCAGGCCCGTCGAAGCTATCTTCACGCGGAAGCTGCACGTGCTTGCACGCACGGGGCACCAGGAGGGACGCCATGCTCGCAAACGTCTATTCTCTATTTCACCTTATGATTTACCGCAGAAAAGGCTACAAGCGCGAGCTCCTTGCTCTGGGGCACACCTCGGCGGCACAAGCTCTCGTGTATTAAAGGCAGCTGCCAACGCAATGAGCTCGCGCTTCTAGCCTTCCCTGCGGTACAACATAAGGTGAAACGGAGTATATACGGAGTATTCACTGGCGGCCATAGCTTGGATACATGGTTTTGCGCAAAAAGGACGGACACAAGAGAGAGAAACAAACACGAGCGCATGAGCAACAAACACGAGCACGAGTGCGCAACTGCTGAGCGCGTGCTGACGCCGAGCTTCCACAGTTCCTTCGCCGCGTGCATTGCGCACCATCAAGAGTGCCGGTCTTAGCAGCCTATTAATGGGAGCTCGCTCTGAGCATGCGCTTTGAAAAGCACCCACAAATATGGCGTCCTGTGAATACACCCTATAGACCTTTCCAATGTTTATAAAATCACAGTCCAGCGTGCGATCTTCACAGCCCAGCACGTGCGTGTTCGTCGCTTCGGAAAGCGAGCAAAGCACGCGCCACGCGCACGAACGCTCAAAATGGCACCGGCCACAAGCTCGTTTTTGGAAAGGTCTATTAGCCCCGTGCGCGACCGAAAGCGTCGCTGTGGTCGGCCTTCTACGATTGGCCGAACGCTGACTATGACGTCGGAAAGGGGATTTATCATCGACGGAAATAAGAGGAATGAAAGAACTTTAATTTTGACGGTGTTGGCAGTGTTCCTTTGAGAGCGCAGTGATTTCAAGCTTCCACCATGCTAATAACAAACACCATCGAACTTGTTGTTTGCAAGGTAATGACGTCACAAGGGGGAACCACAGGAGGGCGCCACCAAAACTTCTCGCCGCTATAGACCTTTTCTTTAACGGCGCCGCCATCTTGAGAATTGCGGCGCCGACGACGCCGTCTAGCAGTTTATAAAAAGAAATACCAGCTAGTTCTGGCAGCACAGCTATCTGGGTAGGCAACGGTGTGGGTATGGGGGGAACTTGGCTAGACTTGGCTATGGTGGGCTGCAATAACTTGGTTGGAGCTTGTCCGGTTGAATCCAGCTGGCTACTCACAGGCCATTACCTTCCCTTCTCGAGAGAACGAGGACGAAGACGGTGGGGTGTTTTGATTGAGTTTCCACAACGAAAGAATATATTAGCCGTTTAATGTAGTCTAAGCAGGTAAGCTCTCGGCATTTGATTGCTCCATCTTGAGTGGTGGCATGTAGACTTTTTCATAATTTTCACATGCCATGGGCAACCTAATTGGACCACCTGCACCGGGAATTAAAATCGGTCCTCTTGTAGACGAAGTGGTCGTGAGCTTAAACGTGACGTTGAGTCTGATACGAATCTCTCGCGATTCAAGCTCGCAATCGACTGACTTCATAAATAAGGATTCTTGGGGAAAATGCGAAGCTCGATAACATTGCAGCCACACTCGCGCTGCAGCTTCTTGTGCTCATGGCACACTTTCTGCTATTGTTCATATGCTTTTTAAAATGATTTATCCGTCCGACGACCACGCAGTGGTAGCCAGACAACCGTAGATTTTCGGAAATTGCAGCACGGTAAAAAGGAGCACTCGGAACTACCTCATGCACGACGTCCGTTTTTAAGCCTTTTCGCCCATACCCTTGGCGGTTGCATACCCTGTGTCAGCGGGCAATCCAAAAATGCACCAGGTCGAGGGTACGTCAGTTACTGGCTGGTTTGAGGTTATGCGAAAAAGGTCTATATGACGCCTCACACACGCGCCAGACACGCGCCAGATTACAGCCGCCGTCGCTGACCTTCTTTTGTCTTACCTAGGGAGCCTTCATGCGCGCTTTGCTTGGGGTGATGACATCTGGCCATTTTGTTTCGAACGCTTTTTATCTTTTGTTCCGAAGCGCGAGAGAGAGCTTGTCCCTGCACGCGCTCGTGGCACTTACTGTGCTACGGCGTCTGACGCCGTAGCACAGTAACGTAGGAAACAAATGTCGCCGTAACACAGTTGCCAAACACAGTAACGTAGGAAACAAAATGTCGCCGTAACGGCGACATTTTGTTTCCTACGTTTCCTTTGTATTATCCCTGTGTGCGCGTGCTGTCGGCACCGTTTAAGGTGATGCCATCGTTTGTACACTCTGTTTCATACTTAGCGTGCAACGCTCTGAAAGCTACTGGTGCGAGCGCGTGGCTTCATCTATGGTCTCGTTTGCGCGAGAACGCGTAAATGATCAACGGGATCAAGCCCCATGCTCGCGCCAGTAGCTTTGACAGCGTTGCACACTAAGTATGAAACAGAGCATACATGTACGAAACGCGTTACAAGTAACGAGTTACTTGTACCTAGTTACTATTTTCGGTAACGAGTAACGTATTTAGTTACTTTTTTAGAAAAGGAACGAGTAACGGTATTTAGTTACTTTGAAGGCCAAGTAACGAGTAACGGTATCTCGTTACTTTTGAGGAGTAACGTGTACAACACCGTTTAAACGGCCTTGTTTTTATTCTAGCCTGAGTATGCGTCTATTGTGACAAAGGCAGATGGGCAACCCGAAAAACAACTAACCAGTATGACAGTACAGCAACGTATATCGCTGAACACGTCAGTCGAACGGTTCAACTGATGTGTCCAGCGATAAACGTTGCTGTACTGAACTCTACAGCTGGGAATGTCCTTCACCCAGCGAGCACAATCAGGTTCGTTGGTTGAACCTTCTAGAAACGGGTACGGACCGAATGTAAACCCGGAGGTTGCAAACACGGGAAGGCACATAACCCATTACCCGCTGTCCTCAATGAAGGCGCACTTCTCGAAGATTCACCAGCTCTTCCTGAGGCACAACACCGCCGTTCCTTCGAGCGCGTCGGTAGAACGAGATGTATTTTCAAGGAAGCGGGGAAACATAGCTGATGAAAACTTCTACAGGCAGCTGCTGCTGAAGGGCGATGACTACTAAAAAGAAAACAATAAACCATGAAACAAAAACAGTTGTGTATTTGGTCGTCAAAGTAACGTGGAAAGTAACTCGTTACTTTTGAGGTAACTCACGCGTTCCTTTTGAGAATCGGTAACGAGTAACGTATTTAGTTACTTTTTGAGCGAGTAACGAGTAACGGTATTTAGTTACTTTTTTGGGGTAACGTGTACATGTCTGAAACAGAGCATAGTATACTGCAAACGATGGCATCCCCCTAAACCGAAGGACATTGAGGCACTCTAGTTTAGGGTGATGCCATCGTTTGTAGTACCAGCACCTCCTAGACAGCTTTAAAGCCTGCGCGTTACGCCAGATGACGTCACGTTCGGGAGGCCGGCACGGGTGCTGATTGGATGCGAGTGCCGCGTCAGCGTTCACGTGGGACAATGATAGGAAACAAGCCCCACGGGCGAACGCCGGCGGCACTCGCATCCAATCAGGGCCCGTGCCGGCCTCCTGGACGTTACGTCATGTGACGTAGCGCGCATGCTTTAAAGCTGTCTAGGAGGTGCTGGTACTACAAACGATGGGCATCACTCTAAAGAGAAGGACATTAAGGCACTCTAGTTTAGAGTGATGCCATCGTTTGTAGTATACTACAAACGATGGCATCACCCTAAACGGTGCCTACAGCACGCGCACACAGGGAAAATACAAAGAAATCGTAGGAAACAAAATATCGCCATTTCGTCGTTTACCCTGAGAGTGGGGTTTTTTTTAGAAGAGCAAAAGTAACAGAAAAACAGACAGGTCTCAAACTCAGCTACAAGTTTATTTCAACAACCTCCTCTTATATAGTTCGTTCTCGTCGTCATCAACCAATCACAAACGACTTGTCCTCTGCACCGTGACTTTACAAGTTCCACTCTATCACAAAAGAAGCGGACACTCCCAACGTTTCCAAGTGAAAATGTTCTAGCAGAAGATATGGCAGACAAAGACTTCAATCAACGCTTTTGTGTCCTCACATTAAACAGGACAACAGCCCACACCAACAACCCACTCAAAACAGGTCACCTCCAAAATAACCCCCACAAACAATACACACCAAACACTACAAAAAAAAAACTCTTAAAACTGTAAAAATTGCTTGCAGCGGTTCCCTATTTGCATGGAAGGTTGACTAATGCAATTTCCCAACAATCTAATCCTAATTGTTTCTCTTACCACCCTTTTAACATCGTTGCTTTCCTTAACAACTACATCCGTTCCAGGCCAATCCGTTGTGCAGTTTCTACACTCCTCCAGATGCTTAGCCAACTCAGAATTTGCTGCATTATTTTTAACATTCCTTTTGTGTTCTGTTAAACGATCGTTCAAACACCGAGAGGTTTGACCCACATACTTAAAACCACACGCCAAAGGAATCTCATACACCACGCCTACGCTACACGGCACCGACTTTTCCCTATGCGCCTTCTGACAGCCCCTCTGAACCGTTTCAAAAGGTGTCAATCTATCTAACCTAAAATCCGTGCTGAATACGACATCCACGCCATATTTTTTTGCACATGCTCTGAGATTGTGGGACACCTCGTGACAATACGGAACCACAGCGTACCTATTCCTGATTTCTTGCGTCTTCCCCTTTTTCTCCCTGCACTGTAGGGCAATCTGCCTTTTGATGTACACTTCCCCATACCCTGCAGTTAAGTATATAGAAGTCATGCTTATATTTAAGGTGTTTTCTTTTGTTAGAGCTTCTCAGAGTTGCGTCGGCATTGTTTTTTTAGCTTTCTAGGCTGGTATCGGCATTTTGGAGGGAGCGTTTCCGGGGGCAGAGCGGCCGAGCGGACGAAGCGGGTCCCCCGCGGTCGTTAGGAAACGTCTCAGGTTTCGGGAGTCTGCTCGGACGGACCCGGGACGGCCCGTTCTTGGGGATGTTTGTGGATGTTAACCGAGTGTGCCTGTGTGTAGAAGGTTTTGCCGCTTAGTGTGAATTTGTCGCTCTTTGCCCGATGCAATAATTTAGCGGTTGGGGCCAGCCAGACTGGAAAATTTGCAGAGAACAACCCTACAAGGAATTCGGGTTTGGCGGTTGCGGCGCAAAGTTGACAGCTCGCCGACCATTGGAGAACAGTGTACCACGTGGGAGTGGTAGAATTTGAAAAGATTGGTCGGTTCCTGAGGGGAAAGGAGGCCCATACGGGCCTACAAAAGGAGTGCGGAGAGGATTTTGAGGGATTCGGACTTTGGATTTGATTGAGCGAAATTGGGGGACCGGGGTTGAGACGTTAGACGAGGCAGGATGGTCTCCCATGTTGGGACTTGTAACTAGAGTGTAAATAAATGCACATAGTTCTATTCAAGCAGTGAGTCGACCCGTCACTCATCGACGTTCGTGCCACCACGCTCCAGCCCATCGGAGCGGAACCTGCCTTCCACACCACCGGGAGGAACAACACAACTTTAACTCCTGCCATTACCAGTCTTTCCCACTGGTTTTTTAGTGCACCCGGTCCAAAATGCATGCATGATCTCACCACAGCATTACCAATCAAAGACCTGACTACCCCGGCTTTTACATTTTTCGAGTGACAGCTACTCTTTGACAAAACCGGTTTTGGGTTTACCTTCTCATACTCCCAACAAAGACCTCGTTCCAAATGTAAACGCAGGTCGAGAAACTGCAGGACCTCGCCCCTTGGCCTCTTTATCGCGAATCTTAACTCTGGCGCCGATGACCTTATTACTTGTTCTAAAACATGGTCCAACCCTTCCTGAACAGAGCAAACTAAAATATCACCCACAAATCTTTTCACAAAACACTTTGGAGACAACTCTTCTACCCTGTCCTACACTTGCTGGTCCACCGTGTTTAAGTAAATTTCCGCTAACAAAGGCGCTACAGACGAACCTATACAGACTCCCTCTTTTTGCACAAATTTGCGACCTTCGTATTCCAATACCGTTGACTTTAAATAAAGGTCTAGCACCGAAAGAAAACTATCCACCGCTAATCCTGTTCCTGATTGAAACTTAATAAGGTTCCCTTCCAAGGCAATCCTCACTCTATTCATTAGTCTGCTTTTCTCTAAAGATTAATAAAGGTGCTTGATGTCCATGGAGAATATCGCGCACTTCCTTCCTTGAAACCTTTCCATTACTTCAATCAACTCACTAGAGTTCTTTAAGGCTATTGACTTCTTCAAATTAGCTAACTTCAAACCCCGCTGTAAGAAGCATGAGACCACCTTCTGCCACGTCCCATTCTCGTTAACAACGGTACGTAGGGGCATTTCAATCTTATGATCCTTCAAAAAGAATTTAAGGTTGAGCGTTGAACGCAACGGTTTCAAAACGCTTTTCGCTACCTCTTCCATGCTTTCCTCCAGAAAAACCTTGCAAATGCTCTTCCTCAGCTTCCCAATATTTCCCTTCCATTCATTAAACAATGACCCCAACGCTTCCTCCGACTTCTTCTGAAAGGCCTGTACAGGCAAAACTGCAAACCTTCCTGTTTTATCTGTCTGCAACAGTTTTAACGAACTCCTTTCTAACTCTTGTTTCACCGCTCTCACATCCTTGAAATTCCTCCTATCGATAGGATACGCGTTTCCCATCAATTTTTCCATGCGCCCTACCGCAACTTCGACAAACGCAAGTTTCTCCTCACTATCCACAACCCTTGCGATTGACTGTATGTCGGAAAACACGTCGATTCTAGACGGCTTAACGTTTACACAGTACTTCGGACCTCTACCCAAGAACTCCTCCAATTTCTTCGACACCACTACATTTTCCGGGTTAATTATACAAAGCTGTTGTTTACAATTTCCTGTCCCCTGTACACACTTATTTACCTCTGCCCCCCGAGAATTCCACAACTTGAAATTGTCCAAAACATGCCTTCTTTTGACATACCACGCACGGTCGAAATGTGTCCTCATAACGGCGCTCCAAAGATGGTAGTCTCCATGCCTCCTGAAGTTCCTTCCGAGAAGAAGATTCCAGAGTCTGTCACATGCGCTGCGGATGTCTTGAACCCGTTGACCTGTTCCAGACCTGTAGGCTTTGATGACCTTCCTCTTGTCCTACCACGGTATCCCGGAGGCAGCCAGTTGTTTGAAGAATAGCGTGTCCACATACTTTTTCCGCAGACACATCCCGAAGAACGCAACGTCGGTTTCCAACTCCGCCATCCGACGTCCCATCTTGTCCAGTGCCACGTACGCTTGACAAATTAGAAAGGCCGGCGACGACGAAAACGTTGGTTCGAAAGAACCGGTAAAAGAAAATGGTAAAAAGCCTACTTCAGGTACGATTAACGAAAAAATAGTCATAGTACAGGCTAGCTGGTGGAAGTCAACCATTTCGTCGTTTACCCTGAGACTGGGGGTCTTTTTAGAAGAGCAACAGTAACAGTCAGCGCCACGAGCGCGTGCAGGAACAGGCTCTTTCCCGCGCTTCGGAACAAAAAATAAAAATAAGCGTTCGGAACAAAATGGCCAGATGTCATCACCCCAAGCAAAGCGTACATGAAGGCACCCTTCCCTAAACAGAAGGACATTGGGGCACTCTAGTCTTACCGAGACACTAAGCCACTGAAACGGGTGTTGACGAGCCTCCAGAAGGACCAATGCTGGAAAGACGGACGCCATAGAATTTAAGACGGCAATAACTTAGCCCGCAATGATAACAGACAATTTTAGTGGACCGTACGCTAAAGCTTCGCGTACGCAAAGAAATTGCGGGTCGAGAGTGCGCATCCGCAGAACGCAATAGCCGAGCGGGCTTTGTGGCAAGTTCTCGAGAGATCTGGGTCCCAGCGAGAGCACCAGTTTCAAGATGGCGGCTACCCCGACTGGCGCAGCGAGGGTGACGTGATATTCGTGAAGTTCACTGTTACGTGAAATTGCGTGGTGTCTAGCTGGGCAATTCTTTCCGGGACCTGGTCGAATCAGGTCGCCGTGCAGCTGAAGGAGTGCAGAGTGAACATGTTCACCGCTGGCTATGCGCGTGAACGCTGCGATCTGCTCAACGCTAAGCATCTTCGCGCAGTTCATCACCGGCGAACAAACGACTCTTCAAGAAATCGCCCAAGTTGATGCACTGGACATCAGTAGGTCTGAATTTCATCGCGCGATAGCATGGATAAAAGGTGCCGTTTCTACGGGACGATTGATTTGACTACAGGACGATCCGTGATCGAGTTTTGCTACGCATTCTTACTCGTAGCCTTCATACCCCGCAGACAAACGCGCCTAACCAGGTAACTGCGGTTCGGTTTAATTTGAAATAAAATGATTGGAAATGTTTTCATTTTCGATGTTTCTTTCGAGGAGCATGGAGGTGCTACAAACACGCGTAATTCTACGGCTCTGGCAAATTGAATCAATGAAACCATGCAAGATGTTCACTCGGCAGCGTGGCGCACAACTGGTCCAAGATGATTGTTTTTAGCGTACGCCATACTTTTGCGTATTGCGTACGTAAGAGCCAGCCACGATATACTAAAACTGTCTAGTGACGAAGTAAAGCGAACGAAATAAGGTGACACAAAAACTGAAGGTCGCTTATGACGGCCCCCATGCACAGCTGCTGCGAGGCGTCTATGGAGATCCGAAGCCAAACCGCGGTGTCTCTTCCTCCGCCCAATTAGGATTCCGTCGTCCCAGCTTCTTTGGCGCCTTTCTTCCCGAATGTTTAGACCGGCGAACAGAGACGCCTCGCGCTTGCGGCGACCGCGGTCCTTTAAAGCGCCGCGCCGAGGTGAACGGGACAGCAAGTTAAAGCATCCGGAAGGGGGGAAAGGGAGGTGCCAAGAAAATTAATTCGTTTTCCTGCCGTTATTACGCCGCGCTAATCTCGCAGGTGTGAGGGCTCATTACAGTTTCAGCTTATTCAATTACCTCATCCTGAATGCGGGTATCTCTAATGACATTTACGCCCTGCAGACACCGAGGATGCGCGCGTAACGGGGGCTGCCGCCATAAAGACGATGCATATTTCATGTATTTTGTTTCGTTGTTGTTGTAGGAGTTGTTCTTTAAAGGAGACAGGAAGATATTGCTTAAGTGTACCTTATATTGTGTATATAAGGAGTGTTCCTGGAGTATACATGTCTGAGGGCCGGTTGCACCAACGCCGCTTAGCGCAAAGCGGAGCAAAGCCGGGAACCTAAGCTAAGTTTCGGTTTCGTTCGGTTGCACCAAAATTGCTTATCGCTAAACCTAGCACTAAACTACGCTTATCGTAAGCGCTCAACATTGGGCGCTGTGCTTTTGGTTGTTTCTTAATCCTGGATTTAAAACATGGCGGCTGGTTTGTGGCGGTCGACGCGGTGGACGAAATTGGTTGTACAAAGTGTTTTAGGCTACAACAGCGTGAGAGTCTCGACAGAATGACCTTCGATTGTGACAAGGATGCAAAATAGTGTCGCGTGAAGTGTTTACCGACCCGTGTTTTCAAGTTGCCTCTCCACTCTCAGTGCGTGTTAGCCCTAACCGAGATACGTACGGAGCTGTGGGGCTCACGTCTGTCTTCCTGTTGGTTATTCTGTCAACGAGCTTATTCGTATGTACTTACTGATTTTCGCATAACTGTAACCTATTGTTATTTACCAGCTTGTTTATTTCTACTTGCAACGCACATCCTTCGATCCGATCAGCGCGTTGAGTAGTGGCAGTACTTACATGATCTCGGCGATCAGCTGATTGTCGACACTGCTGCCGTTTGCATCAGATTGCGGCGCTTTTAAATTATAAAACAGCGAATTCGTCGATTTCTTTCGTTCTCTGAGTTTCGAGACAATCTTCAGTGAATGTTTTTTTGTCTCGCGAGTAGAATCTTGACTTCAGAAAACTGTATCGTTCCATAACCGTAACTTTTCTGGTGATCGCGCTTTTTAGGAATATTTTGTTTTATATATTTCATTCGTGGCGACGACAACTTCTATTCGTGGCGACGACAACTCGACGACTTCTATCCGACGATTTCCGGGCATTTTCGCAGCTGCCGTGACGAGTTCGTCACTGTTTTGAACTTCATCGGTCTCAGGCATGACTTGATTTTAGTAGTCATCTACTTATTCTCGATGATGTTTTGTCTTCAGCGATGTAGCGAGTAGAGCGTCCTTCTCGCGTTCGGTGAGATTTGGGGCCCCCGATGGCTCCTTTATCTCAAAATGTGAGCACGAAAACTACTGTAACTGTCAAAATATTCTGTTATCAACCGATATTAAACACACAATCACAGATGTAAAGAGGATTCGTGTTTATTTAAAGCGTTGACTCCTGTTTTTGAAAGTTAAGCGAAAAAAATTATTGAATTTGCAGACCTTTAATTCGTTACTCACCGAAGAAATACAGCGAAAAGCAGACGCCGACGACGGCTACTACAGCAGGTTTTTTGTTTACATCACGAGATTCCTCTCCACCAATCGTATTCGTCCCTCTGAGCGTTCCCTAGTTCGCTCTGTTTGCCCTTATATTCCCTAGGCAAATCCAGCGTTTAGCTAGGGGCGCGTCTGTAAAGCCGGGTTAACGTTGGTGCAACCGGAATTTAAACCCGCGCTTATCCGAGCACGGTTTAGGGCGCTAAGCCGACTTAGGAAAGAGCCGCTTTGGGTTAAGGTAAGCGACGTTTGTGCAACCGGCCCTGAAAATCTCAATTTTGCGCTGTGCGGACTATCTGCAGGTGCGGAATATACGAGTGTTTGTTTCTTCGAGATTGTTCATCATTACGAGGCGTGCAGAATTTTATGAATCGCAGATTATGCTGTCAAGAATTTTTTGATGATACAATTAAGCTATTTTTTGTGTGTGCTAATAAAGCATTCTGTTTTCAAGGTGCGCTGTGCACCTTGAAAACTACCAACCGCCCCGGGCTCGTCCATATATTCCAACAGGCTACATAAGCCGGCCCCGAAGGAGGGCCAAGGGCTCTCGTCGGCAGAGACCCTGGCTCTACGGAGCTCGGTTTTTCTTTGTGGGCCTCCGACTTCCCGTGAATCTGTCGACTGCGGCATCGCGGGGAACCGACCGTGTTGGCATTTGAGTCAATAAACGCGTGGAAAACGGATTCACTGTTTTGGTGTTGTCTCTCGTCCACCGGTGCCCCCCCCCCCCCCCCCCCCCCAGAAAAAAAAGGCAGTCAATGGACGGACCCGGCCGTAACCGCGCAAAGAGCGGACTACGGAATGGGTATTTACCTCAATGAGAACCTCGGGGTCAAGTTAACAAACCCACACGTTTTATTAGCACCGGTAAGCTGATTTTGACATATACTTACACAGCGTTTTAATGTTTACTGATTCACTGCCCAGCGTGCTATCCTTAGAGGCCACCACGCGCTTGTTTGTCGCTTCGGAAAGCGAGCAAAGCCAACACCACCTAGACAAGCAGAAGGCCTCCGCACCGCCTGGGGACGTTGAGGGGATATTTATACTGCGTGTAGTTGGTCAGCCATTTTAAAGATGCGACGAGTCACTCGTGGTAGATGAGAAATTTAGCCAGTGCAGTACAACCGCTAGCCTGGTGTCTTTAACGTGCACCCCGCAGTAGTGGTACACGACCGCACGCCGGTACGATGCTCATCCTGATCGAAACGGGCAGGGGTGGGGATTGATTCAAGGATCTCTGGGTTCTGCAGCGCGAGCTTTCGCTCCACGTGCTGCGAGCTGGTGTGCGCCAGAGTGTGCGCTAGCCCACTCGGCCACCGATCCCCCAACCGCACCACCTCTGCACCGGCATCACAGTCAGATCAATTGTGATTGGGCACGATCGAGTGCTGTGTCAGTGTTCGGCTGGGGCTCGTGTTCAATCACCACGTCGAAGGTCGGGCTTGGGCCCAACAGCCGGATTAGCGCGATCCGACTCTGATGACGTTTCATAAAAGAAGAGGTAACCATGCGGAGGCTTTCATCATTCTAGGTAGCATTGGCAAAGCACCCGCCATATGCACGAACACTGATGATCGCACGGCCAGAAGCTTTGTGCCTACGAAATACTGCGTTATAAAGGTCGCACAGCTCAGCATGCCATCGTCGCAGCTCATCACGCGCATGTTCGTCGATTCCGAAAGCGAGGAAAGCAAGCGTCGTACGTACACGCGCAGAAAATGGCACTACGTTCAGGAGCATTTACAAACAAGCGATGAACGCCACCGAAGCCTATACACGGTGTCAAGGTGTCAGTTGCGTGAGCGACACTATCTTCATCACCAAAAACCGGCGTGCACTACCAACACACAACACCATCAGCGAATAAGGTGTTGGTAAAATACGTTAGGATCGGTTCGAACCTGGTTCCAATTTAGGAACGAGTCGGAGATCAAAGCCAGTTAAAAAGGTGCCGGTAGCGGTCAGTATCGGCGGACGCCATGGACGAACAAAACCTAACTCTCCTATATCGGCGCGAACAGCCCGTGGTCCAAGCTGCCCCCCTCCCCCCGAGCGCCTGAGCTGCATGCGCAGCTGGGAGCAACTCGTTGGTTCCGGGAAAAAGTAGCACCATTTATGAGGAAAGGCTTACAAATGAATCACGGCATAGGGTGGCTTACTGTTCGCTCTTCGACGTTCTTACCAGCCGCTGCCGCAATCTGATTGTCTGCGAAACAATCAGAAGAAATTCGTCACGCCTTGCGTGTTTTGAGCAGTCGGTGACTTGACTTGGTTTCAAGTTACTGAGATTGTCCGGTAAAATTGTCTCTTTAAGAAAACCATTAAATGATATTGTCATCGCTTTTAGAAATATCATCCGCACAATATCCGAATTTTTCATCCTCCATCGCGCGAGTAATGGACCTCTTGGCGAATATGTGCTGCCACCTAGACACGCGAATCGGTTCGAGACTAGGTGACTGGAAAACAACGCGCGCCCAAGGCCTCTCCCACCCGTTCCACACCCAAAACGTCAGCTACATCCTGTTCACCCATTGAGGCGATGTGACCTAGATACGGCTCCCCCAAGCTCACCTTTGTCCCCATCGTGCGTAATCTTCCGCCCCGAGGTCGACACAACGAAACCGCTCAAAGGCGAGAAATGCAAGATGGCGGATTGTTTGGAACTAGATACTCTCGAACCCAGGCGCATGAAATACTCCGCGCATGCGCACCGCGTATTTCTACAAAAGGTCCATTCAACGTTAAACAGAGCCCAGCTGCTCCGACTGCACCTGCAAGAAGCAGCGTTTTCGTCGGCATTGCGGAAGCCCTGACGCAACATCGGGCAAAGATCTTTAGACTCTTGTCTCAGTAAAATAACTTGGTTTTAAGAAAGACAAGATTTACGCTATTGAGAGAAGCTCAATTTTTCGACGATGATCTTTGTGCGCACCATCAGCCACATTCATCAAAACCGAGAAGAAGTCAACGCCCGCGACTCTGACGTCACCGTGCCCAATATGACGTCACGACACGACCAGCCGTGCATACTTGCGAAATTTGGCATCAAGTTTCGTATTGATGGTCTTAATTGATGTAACGAATATTGGAGCGTCTTTTAATGAAATAAATATCGCATCTGACTATATTTAAGCCCCCTCTGCGTGACCAGCGCAAAAACTTGGTAACTTCCGGATAACACCGGACAATCCCTTTAAAGGGGCACTGAAGTGGATTTTGAAATTGTCCTTTTGTGGTGCCAACTCAATCTAGACGCTCTAAGCATCCCAACAAGCCCGAAATCACATTCGTGCGTCGCTTATTTCCTGGTTAAAAGCGTGTTCAAAGATCGCGACACGTCCTTTTTGGGAAGAACTTTTTTCCGACTGAAGTGGTCAACGAAGGGCGCTTGTCGGCGAGTTGTAAGCAATGGCTTCGTCCGCGGTGACAAAGAGGAGTCTTATCTGAATGTGTACCGATCAGACTCTCTTCGAAACGAGTAATAAAAAATCATTCGGAATCTGCGCGTATCGTAGGGCTTTTATTGGTCCACACAATGTAGCCCCCGGGAGAAAAGAGTCCACATATTTTTCTTTTGCCCCGAGATGAATAGACGGTTTTGTAATGTACGACTCGGTATATGTGGGAACTAACACATTGTAAGCAGTATAAGATCGAAAAGGACTTTTTCCAAACTTGACTCGAGTGCCCCTTTGAGTGCAGACGCAGCCGACGTTCCGAGTGTGGACTAGTCAAGCAGCGCCGTAAATCACTGGGCATTTTCTCTTTCTGATTGGCTGAGCGATGATAGAACGCGCACAGAAACACGAGAAACACCATCATGGGGTCCTTTCGACGCTCTCTGATCAGCTCGTTGCGGCTGTCGCGTCTGAACTTAAGGTGAAAGCAAGCATTCAGCTTCAATCCGACCACGCAACGATAAAAAGGGATCCCTCCTTATAGGGTAAACTAACGCCTTCCTTCTTTTTAAATTTTATTTGTTAATGGGAATGTGTTTTGTTACTGCTTGAGATAGTTACAGGTTGAGGTACTTTGTTACTTTTTTATAGTAATACGGACGTCCTTGGCTGGCAACAGCCGTCGTTCTGTCGCTGAGCGAGGGCGCCGCTTGAGATTCAAAAAAGAAACAGCAAGAAGCGCCGATTCAGCAGTCGATATGAATACCATCCCGAGCACTGGGATGGAGGGCTGCTCACGCGTTTTATCTGCGCTGTCTGTCGCAGCTGAAGGGGGATCCATTTGCATTCTAATTAAAAGATTTCTCATTAGCGCTCGCATCTGGACAGGCGAACGGCCCGGGGGGGGGGGGGGGGGGGGGCATCGTGATCTTGCGAATAAATTCCTGGTGGGGAGTACGGGTCGCCGCAAATGAATAATGCGAATCGACGCTCGCATTTGTTGCGTGTGTTTTTTTTTTTTTTATGGCGTGGGCGGGGTCTCTTGTTTGTGAAATTCTTCGTTGAATATACGTAGAGAGGTGCGTTGACAAAACAATTATCGCGGGGAGGAATCCGACCGAAAGACAGGCGTTCCTTCGTTTTCGTGTTTTCCCTTTTTTAGAGCGCAGCTCTTAGGCGCCCGTTTCCGGCTTGAGCGGCGTCGCCGTCGCCGTAGGCGTTGGCGTCGGCGTCGGGGTTGGCGACGCCGTCGCCGTCAGCGTAACCGCGCGGTGCATGATGGGTAAATTTCCCCGCTAAATCTCGCGGAAAATTTTCCCCGTTAAATCTAGCGGAAAAGTTTCCCTGCTAAATTTAGCGAAAAAATTTCCCGCTAAATTTAGCGGAAAAAGGTCCCCGCTAGATCTAGCGGACAATGTTCCCCGCTAAATCTAGCGGAAAATTTTCCCCGCTATATCTAGCCGAAATTTTTCCCGCTAAATCTATCGAAACATTTTCCCCGCTATGTCTAGCGGAAACTTTTTCCCGCTAGATTTAGCGGGGAAATTTTCCCGCCAGATTTAGCGGGGAAATTTCCCCTAAATGGGGGCCAGCAGGAGAGGAGGAGGGGCATAGCCTCCTCTCCGTACCTTCCCCTCCTCCTCCTCAAGAGCTGCGCTCTAATTCGGCGTTACAGGGAGTTGTAAGCGGCTTTCATTTTTCTTTATTTGTTTCGGGGGTTTTTCCGCTAAGGGGGCAGCAGTCTTGTACACGTTACTAAAAAAAAGTAATCGATTACAATTACTATTACTCTTGGCTAAAAAGTATTCGATTAGATTACTTGATTACTCGACGGCAAACGTAATTGGACATTACTTAAAGAAGTAACCGTTACTTTTCCAATTACTTTATTGTGTGAAGACACATCTTTAGCGCTCATAACAATGAACTACTTCCAACATATATTTCACATTTGTACAAGTATTGAAGAAGAAAAACTGGTCCCCTCTTCGGGGTCGTTGCACAATGCGGACACAAGCAGAGAATTCGTTTCAAGAAGTTTAATGAGTTGGGCGTTCGCCAGTCTGTGTGTGTGGGGGGGGGGGGGGGGGTTCTAGATGTTGTTAAGCTTGAGCAAGGGTTGTCGCTCAAAGTTTGCGTCGCTCATTTTATTATTCACATGTGGATGAGCTCGCATGTTATACAAAAGAGCAGCAGCTCCAGGATTTGAAACGGATCATGTGTAGTATCCATTAGCGGAAGAGATCGCCCCGACCACTTCTCAACTCAAAACATTGCTTGTCACAAAGACCACGTAGGGGAAATGGAGAAATATTTCAACTGACTTTGTTATATTTTGCATCCGCTTTAGGCATTCTTCGGTTCTGGTTCTACGGGCTGCGATTAGGTACCCTAAGCAGGATTTTTTTTATTTTTTTTTATTTCTGTGTGTGTGTGCGTGAGGGGGCTAGTTTGAACGAAGGACTTACAAAGCTACATTCTGCTCCCTCAAACTTCGCCCTGAATGGTCTTTGTCACGCACTGTGGCTTTCCTGGGGCTTCCCAATCCCAGCTCGAAAAAAAAACAAAAAAAAAACGGACATTCTACAGAAACTGTACATAGAAAGGGATTGACCTCGTTTCCTACAGCTCCGCAAAAATCTTTCTTTTTTCCGTTCGAAAAAAAAAGCAAATTTTAGTTTTGTCATTTCAGAAAACAAAGGCGTGTGCTGGGAGGGGGGGAGGGGGGTCCCGTGGAAAAATAGTAACGGTTACAAGTAATTTTATTACTTCAAAAAGTAATCATATTACTACTGTGATTACTGCCTAATAAAAGTAATCAACTGATTACAAAATTACTCCAAAAAGTAATCGATTACAAGTAATTTGATTACTTGTAATGCGTACGGTACAAGTCTGGGGGGCAGAGATAAAGGCATGAAGCCTGACAGAGTCTCTGCCCCCCAACAGTCCAACAGTCAACAGTGCAATGAATGTATTCAGTAATTGGTATACTCAGTAAACATAAAAAAGAAGGCACAATGAAACGGCTACTTTAACATTCAACATTGTGAATTGTAAAATAAAATAAAACGGCACAATAAAACAACTAGCAAAATCACATGTTACACAACAAGCATGATTCGAAGCGTAGAACAAATGTGACGTCGTATGACACAGAAGCATCATATCACTAATATAAACATGAAAAAAAATTTACACAAACCAAGTGCTTCGGCACTGTTTCTTGAAGGCATAAAATGTTTTACTATTATCTCTAGTCAAGTCTGTTCTGTTTAGCATCTTGGTTATCTGATATGACAAAGCAGTGCGGCCAAAATTGGTTCTTATTGAAGGCATCCTTCGCTTTGGGTCCCGTAGCTGGTAAGGACCCAAACTCGCTATTGGTGTGGAGTATATTCTGTGTTTGTGAATCCATTGTAAGAGCTTAAAATAGTATACTTGGTCTGCCTGAAGCATATTGTATTTGATGAATAGTGGTTGGGCTCTTATGTTTCTAATATCTCCTCTATAATTTTCGCACATGCGAAGAGTCCTCTTCTGCAAGGTGATAAGTTTGACATAGTTCGAATCGATCGTCGTCCCCCAAACTAAGATGCCGTAACTGATTTTAGAGTAGAACAAAGAATAGTACAACGTCTGTTTTAGCCAAGTGGGCAGCAAGTTTTGTATTTTGTATACAGTTCCCGTAACACGAGATAATTCACCTTTGAGTTTATTAACGTGAGGGTTCCATGAAAGGTCCTCAGTAAGCCATACACCGAGAAAGTTTTGTTCTGACACTTGCTCAAGCACAGTGTCTTCACATTTTAAGCTTATGGGGCTGCAGTCGTGTTTATTTATTGGCTTAAAAATAATATACTTAGTTTTGCTTGTATTTAATTTTGAACCATTTGTTTGTAACCAATTGGATAGCTTCAACAGGTAGACATTTGCAGGAGTTTCTAGGCATTTTTTCGTCACAAAAGAAAATAATACGTTGGTATCGTCTGCATACATTATTAGATTGGGGGAACCGGATGTAGTCGTTATATTATTAACATATATAAGAAAAAGAGGTGGACCTAAAATTGACCCCTGAGGAACACCACGCTGTATTTTAAGTCTATCTGACGATTCGCCGTTTATTAGTACATATTGGTAACGATCTGCAAGATACGTTTATTTAATTTTAGAGCTACTCCGCGCACACCGTAAATTTCAAGCTTTCTAAGTAAAATATTGTGCTGCCCAGTATCAAAAGCTTTACTTAAATCTAAGAAGAGACCAAGAGTAAATAATTTGTTCTCAATATTTCAACTATTTTATCCTCTATGTTAAGACGCGTTGTTGTTAAGAAACGTGTTAATCTATCAGCAATCACACGCTCAAATATTTTAGAAAAAAACTGGGAGAACTGAAATAGGTCTGTAGTTATTAATGTTTGTCTCACCACCTCCTTTATACACCGGAGTGACCCTGGCTATTTTGAGCTCGTCAGGGAAATCACCAGACTGAAGCATCTTATTTACTATATTTACTTTCGCAAATTTCAGTGTGATTCCGATTGTAAAGTTCAGATTTGCTTATATGTGGGATCGACACTTCATGCCAATTCGAGACATATTACACCATCGCGAAGCAACGCTGTAATGAAGACAACCGCTATTGACAGTTTGAGCTGTCCGGCAACGTCTCCCACTTCGTCTGAATAGACACTGCTATTTGTTCTCTGGCTGCGTAGACACATTTGACCTAGCAGGGTAGCGGAAATTTCCCAGAGCTTCGAGTTCCTGTGGAAACGTTGTGAGATGTTTATTTGCATTTCGTCATCTAAAATTAAATGTTTCCGGGAAATTGTTTCTGTTCAATAAACCTTTGGCATCTTGGATACCTTTTGGCCACCGTTTCGGTTTATATTTGCCAACCTCAGTTTTTAATTCACGACATTCAGTCACGACCAAATACAGTGCATGCATTTTCGAATAGGTGTGTTTTCCTAAATTTATGGTGTTGCCTACCAGTACGGATAGAATGCTGGGACACGTTTTCGAAGGCACACGACGTAGCAGAGCTCGTGGGCAGGCAATCGAAGAAAGAGGAATTGTACTGGGCCGATCCTTTTCTTCCATCGTCTCAATATCCCAGGCTTCTTAAATGATCCGTGACCCGAGAGGGCCATGCTGCATTCTGGAGTGGAAGCCATGCCACCAGAAAGGTACGGGAAGCGGCAGGCCTTACCTCTACTACTCGCTAAGTCTGGGCACGTGATTAAGGCCACTAGAGGTCCGAGTTTTAACATAGGCTCTCACAAAGATGAATGGGTGTAATGCAAGTGAAAGCTGACTTTGCGTTCATGCAGTGCTGAGAGGTACTACTTCGTAAACGGGGCAATCGAAATCGAAATCATGGCACTTCTGTCCATGGCCAAAGAGGTTTCATAATGCAACGCACGCAGGTTTGCAAGCAGGGCTTTCTGGAAATAGTAATATTAACTAGAGTAGACGTTTGTACACGCGGCAACATGGCAGGGTGCCGTTTTATAACGGCCAGGCGGCGCCAGCAGAGTTAGAGCCCACGGTTATAACCTGTCTCGTTCTAACTTGGCAAATGGTGAACGATAAGCCCCACACGGCGTGCCGCGGCTTCGATATGCATATTGGAGCATGACGCAGCGAAAAGCCTGATACTTCTTCGCGGTAAAAGCGCACTCCGGTGATACGTAGTCGAAGTCCCGATTGGCCCGCCAGGTCCGTAGCTTCCGCCGTACTGGCATGGTTATGCGATCACGGCTTCCTGGTCTACCCGGTACTTCTTGCTGCAGACACTAAACTAAGCGGTGCCAACGGAGTAATCGCTCATGTTTGAACAATGCAGCCGCCACTCCCAGGCATAGCCAATGTTTCTCGCTTCAGTCGCCAGATAGCGCCAAACCAAACAGCATTGCAGGTTGTCTATTGCAACAAGGCGTGAAGTTGGGCTAGTTGGTTCATAATGCAAACTTGGAAACAGTGCGACAAAAACAATGGACAAGAACGAGAAGAGAACGAATACAACGCTGTTCGTTCACTGCTTTCGGGATAGCTTTCTATGGCAATGCTTACGTATAAAAATGCTTGCGAGTTTGCTCTCCAGCAGAAAACGAGACAGCCAACGGCGAACAATACAGGGGCCCCGCAAATGAGAAACCTCAAATTACAGTTAGAAAAAAAAAAGGAAATAGATGCGCCAAGAGACAATGAGCAGGACGTCGCATATTTTATATCCAGTCGTATAAAGTTTTGAGCATTTTGTACGACTGCGGAATATTTCATGTAGCAAAATGTATTGGAGACAAGACCCAGATCACACTCTCGGTGAAGTGTTCTTTTCTAAAAGAGCACGAACTAAATTTGTCATTGAGGATTGTTGTGAATGAGATGGGTTCGTTGCCGGGTGACCCTATTCAGGTTTTTACAAAAGTATCGATTTGCGGTTAAACTGAATGAACCCGTTAGCGGCAAACAATTCTCATAAGTTTCTCATGCAAATGACTGTCGTTGGACGTGAGAATTTGTACTAAACTCTGAACCAGGTGAAACTGTTATCAGCGTTAGAAAATGGTCGGAAGAAAATTTAGACTTGAGTACATGTCAGGCGTATACATGGGAAGTTTCTTAGACCTTTTAGAGGATACTTGAAAGCAACCTCATTGGGCTATTAAAGGGGCGATGCAACAATTTTTGTACTTTGCGCAAATACCGCTTAGAACGGATCCCTGACGTTAGTGACCTATGAAACTCGCGTTCGTTTTTCCCCCCACGCAATAGAAGTCCCAGAAAAAAATTAGAGAAAAAAGAGCAGCGTTTACCCCCTCAACTCGCAGCCAGAGCAAGCGGCCAAGTGATCTGGAGCCGATTATATGCCGCTAATGTTGATCATAGCCACGCGCTGGGGTTGGCAAAGCACAGGACACGCACTGAGTTCCAGACATTGTTATGGCTCGGCTATTGTCGTCGTTGCAGCGATTGGACACGGGCCACTACCCGAATGCTTCTCGAGCTAGTAATTATCACGAGCCCAAATCGAGAGCTCACGCAATGCTCGGGTCCAATGTATGAACCGCATTCAAATATCGTCATTGGGGTACGATCCCCACGTTACATCATCAAATTTTGCAAAGGGGAGATTGAAGGAAAATGATCGCTTTTGTCCTTGAAATTCCAGCGCAACAAAGAAGTTTCTTGGCCAGTGGCGTTGCGTGCGAGTGTACTTGAGTCCCACTAGTGCCAGTAAGCTCAAAGTGAAAAACATTCCAAGCGAATATCGTTGCACCGCTCCTTTAAGGGACAAGAGTCTGTGCAAGAATTGCGATCACACGACGGGATGCGTTTAGACAGTAGCAGCAAGGTCGTGCTCTGTTTTCTCGCCAAATTTAGCGGAGAAACTGAACTGATGCATAGTTCACGTCGTGTCAATTTTTTCACTAAATTTTGTGGGTAAATTGAATTGGTGGATATGTCACGTGACGTGAATTTGTCCGTCAAATTTAGCGGGTAAACTGAATTGCTGCATAGGTCACGTGACGCCAAGTTTTCAGTTAAATTTAGCGGGGAACCGAATTAGTGCAGAGGTCACGTGACAAAAATTTTTATGCCAAATTTAGCGGGGAAACTGAACTGGTGGGTCACGTGACGTAAATTGTTCCGCTAAATTTAGTGGGGAAACTTTTAGTTTACGCTCACGCGCTCGAAAAACCGTAGAACGGGCCACGAACAGTAACAGAGGGTGTGTGTATCGGATCGACCAACTGCTTTATCCAATTCTTAATTTACTGGCGCTACATGAGGCCATACTTGTATCCCACTTGTGTCAATAAGTTCGTGCAGAATACGTAACACTCCGCCTCAATGTTGTTTCACGGTCCATTTAACGGAAGACTGCCATCGGGTTTCTTATTTTCTCAACCGCACCTTTTTGGTCGGCTGTTGATTACAGTTTGCAACTATATTGTGTAGCAATACGTTATTTAGGGGGGCCGTACAACGATTTTGATACTTCTATTAAATACCGTTCAGAATTATTCCTCGGTGGCGTAACCTGTTTAAAGCATCCATTTGTTTTTCTCAGCGTGCTATAACATTTGCAGGGAAGACAAAACAGAACAAGCAGCGTTAACCCCCTCCACTGAGAGTTAGATCAAGTAGCTACGTGATTGGGTATCGATTCTATGCGGCCAAAGTTAATCACATCCGCGCGTTGAGGCTGGTAAATAGCGGGGCACGGGTTGACCTCCAGACATCATTAGACGTTGGAGTCGAGCTGTCCCCGTCACCGGTGCTATTGGACACGAGCCACTAGCCGAATGTCCGCCGGTGCGTTGACTGTCCTGAGTCCAAATGGATTGCTCACTCAGTGCTCGAGTCTAATGGAGTAGCCGCATTAGAAAAATATGCATCCCCATGGTGTAATCCCGGTGGATATGTCAACAGCCCAATCCCCACGACTCGTCATCAAGCTTCGCGAAGGAGAGACTGGAAGATATATTTAAACTTGAGGAAGAAAACGAGAAGGGACGGACTGTATCGGGATATACCGGCACGAGGTGCGTGTACATAGACTAGGAGGAGAGGAAGATAAAGTGGACTCGTTCCATTGCTCGTCATGAAGGTCTTGTGATGATGGGGATGGGCCTGGATGAAGAAACGTCACGCATCTGCACGTTCAGCACTCCGTTTGGACGATACCGTTTCAAGCGTCTTCCGTTCGGAATTTCGTCTGCACCGGAGGTTTTCCAGAAGACAATGTCACAGATCTTTGATGGCCTACCGGGCGTTCGAGTTTACATCGACGATGTCCTCATCTGGGGTGCCACGCGTGAGGAACACGATGCACGACTCCAAAGAGCTCTGCAAGCGGCACAAGACGGGGGCCTGACATTAAATGCAAAAAAATGCCTCTTCTGCGTCACAGAAGTCACCTTTCTGGGCGACAGGGTTACCAAAGATGGCATACAACCTGACCCTCAACTGGTACAAAGTGTCCTAGAGATGCCTGCTCCGAGGACCAAGAAGGGAGTCCAACGGATGATGGGTGTCGTCACCTACTTCGGCAAGTACTTGCCACGACTTTCGGACAAGACCGAAAAGTTACGAGAGCTCCTAAAAGATGTATCACTCTTCGAGTGGACCCAAGCTCATGAAAAGGAATGGCAAGACATAAAAGCGTCTCTCACAGCAGCGCCAGTGCTTGCTTTCTTTGATCCGTCCCTTGCAACAAAAGTGTCCACAGATGCCTCCAGGTACGGCTTGGGTGCAGCGTTATTCCAACAGCATGGAAACGACTGGCGTCCAGTCGCTTATGCCTCAAGAGTGCTGACCGACACTGAGACAAGGTACTCACAGATTGAGAAAGAAGCGCTTGGAAACGTCTACGGCTGCGAAAGATTCCATGATTTCATCTATGGTAGAAAAGTGATCGTGGAAACGGATCACAAGCCACTGGTTCCCAAGCGAACCTGCTACCGTTATCGACTTTAAAAAAACCTAGGAGACATGCCGCCAAGGCTTCAGCGCTTCTTCATCCGTCTCATGAAGTACGAATTCGAGTTCCAGTTCGTTCCTGGCAAAGAACTGCTCCTGGCGGACACACTTTCTAGAGCGCCATCAGCAAGAACCGTATTTGACCAGAAGGAAGATGACGACGTTGAAGTGCATGCAGTCTCAGTTCTGTCAATTCTGGTGAGCCAGCAGACACTGACTCGTTTGGTTTCTGCAACTCGCGAAGACCAGGAGTTACACCGAATTGCGCAAGCGCTAGAGGCACATGAGGAAATTGAGGGACCTTTCAAACCTTTTGCTTCAGAACTGACCATCATAGATGGAGTACTCCTCAAAGGTTCAAAGGTGATTATCTCCAAGTCTCTGCGCAAAGAAATGCTGGCAAGAGTGCATGAGGGACACCTTGGCCTAGCCAAATGTAAAGAAAAGGCAAGAACATTGATGTTCTGGCCCGGAATGGCGACAGAGATTAACGAAATGATCGGTCGTTGCGAGACATGCAAATGTTTTGCGTATCGTCAGCCCAGCGAGCCTCTTATGATGCGACCGACACCCAACCAGCCATGGGAACGTGTGGGGGTAGATCTCTGCCAGTATGCCGGAAAATCCTACCTTGTGGTTTACGACGCATACTCCAACTTCCCAGAGGTGGAACATCTACCGGACACGACGGCAAGTACCGTGGTCAGCAAGCTTTCAAGTATATTCGCAAGACACGGAATACCTGTGGAAGTCAATTCAGACAACGGGCCACAATTTGTGTCACGAGAATTTAGAGTGTTCGCCTCCAAGTATGAGTTTAAGCACGTGACCTCAAGTCCAGGATTCCCACAGTCGAATGGCCTGGCCGAAAAGGGAGTGCAAGTCGTGAAGCGACTTATGAAGAAAACACACCATGCAAACGAAGACTTTTATTTAGGTTTGCTAAATTACAGATCCTCGCCATTGGAAGGAGGAAAGTCGCCTAGTGAGCTATTGATGGGTCGCCGGATTCGTTCAAGAATACCCGATTTCATAACTAGACTCCACGAAAGCGTCGTGAAACACAAACAAAAGGAAGACAGGGGCAAACGGCTGCCAGACCTGCAACCTGGAGATGTTGTCTGTGTTCGACACGACGACGGTTGGACTGCTAAAGCTCAGGTCGAGAACTCTGTCGCGCCGAGATCATACAAGATCATCACTCAAGACGGGCGCGAGTTCAGAAGAAATAGGCAGCATCTGCTCACAACCTCCGAGACCTTCGATGCTCCTGACAATCTAGAGGGTCACGCAGGTAGTAGCCAGAGCACTGAAGTACCCACTTCACCACAGCACCCGCAAACTTGTGTACCACTGAACGTCACGCGACGCCGCGACAGCAACGGCGCACCGGCATTCCTGTTCGCACCTCAGCACGGTTGAGGCAACCGCCCCGTCATCTGGGATATGCCAGAAACTTTAACCAGATTCCCTGAGTCCGCAAGTCGGACATTCCCGCTCTTTCGGTAAAGAAAGGGGGTGTATCGGGATATACCGGCACGAGGTGCGTGTACATAGACTAGGAGGAGAGGAAGATAAAGTGGACTCGTTCCATTGCTCGTCATGATGGTCTTGTGTCCTCGTCACTGATACACGGACAAACACAAACTTCCAACTGGCAACAACATTTATTTACAGCCAGAGTTCGCTTATATAGACCTTTTTCGCATAACCTCAAACCAGCCAGTAACTGACGTACCCTCGACCTGGTGCATTTTTGGATTGCCCGCTGACACAGGGTATGCAACCGCCAAGGGTATGGGCGAAAAGGCTTAAAGGAGTCATGAAACGCTTTTCCAACTTTTTACTGTTTAGCTTTCCTCCTCAACTTGTAAATCGCGCATTCTACCGAACAGTTCCAGAAGACGGAAAGGGGGAGTCCCCTCTTGCTCCGACTCTCGTTTGTCTAATCCGGACACACCCATCTCCCCCTAGAAGATTAGCCCGTCGCTCAAAATTCAGACAGTTGCTTTCCCCACCCCGTTCACCCCGAAGCTGACAGTGCTATGGAAGCTACGTTTCAGCCGGACAAGCTCGAACCAAGTTATTGCAGCCCACCATAGCCAAGTCTAGCCAAGTTCCCCCCATACCCACACCGTTGCCTACCCAGATAGCTGTGCTGCCAGAACTAGCCGGTATTTGTTTTTCTAAACCGCTAGACGGCGTCGTCGGCGCCGCAATTCTCAAGATGGCGGCGCCGTTAAAGAAAAGGTCTATACAGGAAGAGGAAGGGGGTGAAAAAAGGGTAGAAAGGAGGAGCGCTTTTCCGTCAAGGGTACGTCGCTGTCGGGAACGCCGGAGGAGAAAGCAGCGAACTAAGAAATCTCACACCCTTCCTTTTCCTGTATCTAAGCAAACTCTTGGTGTCAATAAATGTTGTTGCCAGTTGGAAGTTTGTGTTTGTCCGTCACTTCTCGTTTTTTTCCTCAAGTTTAATTATCCCTACCCACCCGCTCGTTCTGTCCTTGGAAGATATAGTTGCACCGCGACAAGGTCGTATTTTTTTATTGTCTAAAACGATGCAAGTTGTTGTCATAAACACGTAAAAAAAAAACCGCATCGCGAAAAAAAATTTCCCCGCGCGCGCGCGCGCCTTTTTATTTTTGGCGGTTATATTTCCCGCCGCTCACCTCCTCGCTCCTTTTGATCGGTGACGTCAAAAATCAGGAAATTTAGAAGCTTTGTAGGCGACATTTCTATAACATTTAAAGGGGTACTCCGGCAATTTTTTGAGCTACCTCAACAAACTATATTTTCTGACTCCCCGGCCTTTTACCCTTTCCGGTATGCTATTTAGTATCGCGAAATTCATATTAGTTATTGCGAAATCGGCAAATGAAAATGATGCAAAAACCAACATTCAAATATACCCGCACTTTTCAGAGCCGTGACGTCAGTGGCGGGCAGGCTTGCCAGTCGAGCGAGCAGTCTAAAAAATAGAATATGCCAATCATTTGTTCCGTGCTGGAGCGCGGGTCCTGGGGCGAGCTTCCAAAGCATTCATTTGACACCATGAAACTGCTTGTAATCACTCGGGAACAAATTCTACAGTACAACGAGTGAACCCCTGCCTTCCACTGACGTCACTTTTTCGTTGTTGCCAGTAGAGACTTTCAGTTTGAAAAACACGATGAGGACCAAAATTGTAAATGCAATAACTTTGTGAAAAAAAGTTATTTTGACCTAATATTTGGGATACTATTTCAGCGATGTTGTTTGGCGAGTTTAGCAAAATTTCAAGCAAATTGGGGACCATGAAGAAATCGCCGGAGTACCCCTTTAATACCGGCAATCGTAAAACATGTTTTTTAACGCAATTGCGAACGCAGTACGGTCCCTCTTTTTGAAATACCAAAAATCAGAGTTCGGTGTGATGTTGCTTCCTGATTTTGTACCCTCCCTCGAAAAACTTGGCGGTACTCGTCGGCGAGTCGGGGAAGAAACCGGTTTTTTCCTGCGCCGGCGCCCTTCTATCCCGCCTGCTCACCTCCTCCTCGCTTGGGGTCGCGGTGGCAACGGCGCTTTGCTTCATAGCGTGGAGCGGAGGTCCGAAAGAAAGTCGAATCGCAGGAGACCGCAAAATTGGACTCGCTGCACTTTCGCGGATCGCGCGGGAACTTCAAATTCGGCATTTGGAAATTGTTTTTTTAATTCACAAATACTGAATTCCCAAGTTTCAAATTTTGAGGGTAATGTCCCGGCATCGTTTTCAATCGTTTCGGATAATAAAAAAAATATGATTTCGATGTGTCAGTGCCCCTTTAACTCGCGTTAGTGCCACTACGCTTCTGTACATTGAGAAACCTTTCCAGCCAATATCGTTGCAGGACTCCAGAACTAGCCGGGTTAAATTGGGTGCAGTGATTTGTTGACACGATGGAGTTTTCTGCAAAGACGACGCCGCGAATACAGCTGAGAAGTCCTTATAGCAGCATTCGATGTAAACTGTTTTTGACAGCTTTCATACTAGGTGCTTTAGCTTCACCATGCTTGCCTTCTCTTGCCGAAGTGGCAAACTCGTGCGAGTCGTTTGTTTTCTTAAATATATAAAAGCGCCAAAAACGACAGGGACAAAGAGTGGAAACAACACGAGGCGCACTCGCAACTAAAGTGTATTTGAGAAAAACACATAATATAGGCCGTTGTAGAACGCGTATTCGTCGCAACAATCGATGAAACCCCTCGATAAAACCATCTTCTTCCCTTGAGAGGGAGAGGGACGGCTCTCTGACGCACTCATTTTCTTTTGCCTTAATCTCAAATGCTCCGTGAACTTCTAGGCCAGCACGTTTCTTTTATTTGGCTAGATTCTTCACATGATGCAGAACTGGTGAGCATGGGCAACGACTATATTGGATGGCGAGATTGCCAGAAGGGCTTGCCTCGTGGCTGCCGATTCTTAACATGATGCAGAACTGGTGAGCATGGGCAACGACTATATTGGATGGCGAGATTGCCAGAAGGGCTTGCCTCGTGGCTGCCGATTCTTAACATGATGCAGAACTGGTGAGCATGGGCAACGACTAGATTGGATGGCGAGATTGCCAGAAGGGCTTGCCTCGTGGCTGCCGATTCTTAACATGATGCAGAACTGGTGAGCATGGGCAACGACTATATGGATGGCGAGATTGCCAGAAGGGCTTGCCTCGTGGCTGCCGATTCTTAACATGATGCAGAACTGGTGAGCATGGGCAACGACTATATTGGATGGCGAGATTGCCAGAAGGGCTTGCCTCGTGGCTGCCGATTCTTAACATGATGCAGAACTGGTGAGCATGGGCAACGACTATAATGGATGGCGAGATTGCCAGAAGGGCTTGCCTCGTGGCTGCCGATTCTTAACATGATGCAGAACTGGTGAGCATGGGCAACGACTATATTGGATGGCGAGATTGCCAGAAGGGCTTGCCTCGTGGCTGCCGATTCTAACATGATGCAGAAACTGGTGAGCATGGGCAAACGACTATATGGATGGCGAGATTGCCAGAAGGGCTTGCCTCGTGGCTGCCGATTCTTAACATGATGCAGAACTGGTGAGCATGGGCAACGACTATATTGGATGGCGAGATTGCCAGAAGGGCTTGCCTCGTGGCTGCCGCATATTCGCGTGCACGGTCACTGACACACCTACCCGTCGGACCAATGTAGGCGGAACCGCAAGTCAGCGGTCACCACTCCCATGGCACACTCAGCCTATATGCTGCACTGCTCTTTCATCGGCTGGGGATTCTTTTCGTTGCACGCTGGAAATGGTGAGTGTGTTCGGCTGATCGTTCGACTCCCTGTTTGTTCGGCCGCTCTGTCATCCGATGATCCCGACATGGAAGCAGCGAAAGGAATATACGGGCCTTAAAGGGAAGAAAGAGGAACCTGACAGAGCCGGCGAGAGCAAGAAAGCTCCTTGTACGCGCAAAATAAAAAGGGAAAGGTGTCGTTAATCTCGAGAGAGGGAAATACGAGAACACACGGCGTCGCTCCTGATTGCCGTGAAGCTTGGGAAGACGACGGCGTCCATTCTCCTCTCTGCTTCGAAGCGATCTGGGCGCATTGTCATTGAAATCAGGCACGCAATAAGAGACGGCCTTATCGCCACAAAGAAGGTCTCCGACAAAGCCGCCGCGCGACCGCGGGGGACAACTCAATCCGATTGAGAACGGCCATCTCATCGTGTTTTCTGCAGAATCTTGCGGTTCATAGAGTAACTGCTTCGAACACCGCATTCAAGGGGCGAAAAAACAAACACGTTTTACTTTATTCGCGATGTTTTGTCAACTCTCCGAATAAGATCCGAAACTTTGTGAAGGCAATCATAATTTCAATTCGAATGACTGTGAGACTATGTTTTTTTTTTTCTTTTGTCCTTTCAAATTGAAATTTTTATTGACAACACGCTCATTCGTTCCGCATTTTTTGTTTATTGACCGGATTATTTTTAAGGCCACATTCAGAAGTCGCTGAGGGTGTATTACTCCTTAATACAGACGCGACAGAAATCGCTGACAAATGCTTGGATTAAACTGCGCAACCGAGAATTACAAAGAACAACATTGAGGCGAGGAAAGAACTCGTCGAACGGAAATAGGTGCAATTTATTTGTAATCCTTCGCAGCGCAATTTAATCGAAGCAGTGTCATTATTTGCGAGCATTTGCAACGCAGTCTAATAAAATCACGAACAACCAACTAGCTCAATCTCAAGCACGTTGAACATTACTGATGAACGGTTGGTAACATGCTCCATTCACGCAAGTATAATGCAGTTTAGCGGACGAAAGGAGTGGACGACGTTTTGCCGCCGATACTGCATGACTACTGGGTCGCGACAAAAATCACTCCTCTGGTAGACTCGAATGATAAAATAAAGGTGAGTTATTGGTCGTTCGCTTTGCGATTATATTCCATTAAAGACGATGCCATTAGAGCGGTATGTAGATGCGTTGTGATACGTACGTATGGAGACAGGCGAGAGGGTTTTTGAATTTATAGGTAACTGACTCAACGCGCATAAGTCACTTATGTTTCGACACAACGATTTTTGAAGGCACGTTCAGATGACGAACAAGTTCATTGCGCAGACAGTTTTTTTGTTTTTACGGTGGTGTTGGCACTGTGTATACATTGCCGGACGTTACACTAGATGACAGAAATAGTGAAACATAGAGGACGAAACACAGATGAGTACAAACCTTTCGTCCTCTCTATGTTTTATCGTTTCGTTTATCTTGTATACTTTACCCACACGCTCGTTAGGAATATAACCGGTGTCATACTTTGCGCAGTTTACTTCGACTTGAACTCAAGCTTAGCTTAATCGAAAAACTGACAGGCGAAACCGACCCCCCCCCCCCCCCCCCCATTTATGCGTCTTTATAATATTGGTTTCATAAGTTTATTTTGCTGCTTAGTATGCGGTTATAGAACGTATTGTTGTACGTCATATTTTGCTAAGAAAGTGAAGTTTTTTTGTTTTTTTCTGCACTCCTAGGGACCGCCAACGTCAAGACAACATAACCCACATTAGTTTATCTTTTTACGCTACAAAGAAAATTAAAGACGTTTACAAATATCTGTCACGCGAAATTAGAGGGCAGCTATTGAGGAGGAGGAGGAGAGAGTACGGAGGGGAAGGTATGCCCCTCCTCCTCACCCCCTCCTTTTCCCCTTCTCCTCTCCTCCTCATCCCCTCCTCCTCCAACTCAGTTTCCGTGGTGAAGTTAGTGGGGAACATGACGTTGCATGACTTGGTCTCACGTCACCTAGGAACGAATTCTGTTTCTTTGCGGGGAATTTAATTGATGTTGAGGTCATATGACGTCAATTTTCCCTCTAAATCTAGCGGAAAAACTGAAACCCCTCGCTAAATTTAGTGGGGAAATGAATTGGTGTTGAGATCGCGTGATGTCAATTTTCCCACTAAATTTAGCGCGGTTACGCCGACGCCGACGGCGATGCCGACGCCGCTGAACCCGAAAACGGACGCCTAACAGCTGGGCTCTAAAACAAAATTATGTTTCCAACATCTTAAGTGAATGCGCCTTTAACGGTATAAGTGTAAAAAAAAGGAACAAAAAGAAGGCGCGGTTTTTGAGGTTTAGAAGCAATAAATGTCATCATATAAAAGTACTTATTTCAGAAACAAAAGCGTATTCAGTATATTTATCGGGGCTCGCCCGGCTGTGGTGAATAATTTTTGAAAGTCACTGTATACCTTGGTTTCACCCGGAGACACCGAGCATGTCTGCAGGTTGTTCCGTGCAAGGACAATTCAGGCAGCATGACTGAAGAAAGAATGAGGACGCCGGTGAGCTGGGGAAGGAACAGAATAAAAACGGAGACACGGAAAGAAAAAAGGTCGGTGTCATGAACGTCCTTTTTGTTTCAGCGTCTCCGGTTTTCTTATGACGAGTGCACACTCGATGGATACCTGAAGCGGCAATCAGACTGCGCATACATCACTCAGAAGAGTCCGCTGCAGACAGCGAATGAAGCAGGCCCCAAGCATGTTCAACACGCATGAGTGAGCTCAGAACATGTGTGCAGAACGTCTTTTGGACGATACAATAGCAGTCTCTGAAGTTTCATTCAGAAACCTTGTGTAACCTTGCGCGCCGTCCTCGTAGCTCGGCAATCTGTGCACTTCCTTTTTAAAATCTTTCTTACTCCTTCGAGCGTGGAGCGCCACATTCCATCGAAATACGCGTGTATTCACTTCTCCGCAAAACACTGGGAAGCGAGTCAGTCATCGTCGTCGTAATCATCGTGCGTTCATTTTGTGCCCTATCGAAATAGACGACGATGGTGTGTCAACGATTGAGATCCACCGAAGATATCTCGACCAAGTAAAAGGGCGTAAAATATTTTGACCCAAAATGGGGTCGGATTTGTGACACTAATCTTTACATTTCTTCCGAACGCGTCCTACTCAGTGTGAGGCAGAACGTTTTCGCAAAGCTTGAGATAGTGCCGTAACTTTTAAGACCGTAACCGCGAGGAAAAAAAAAAAGAATCCGTGAAATACGGCAAAGACAATCAACCACAAAAAGAAGTTCCACTGGAAGAATGAAACGAAAAAGAGCGGTATATTGTTTTCATATTTCTTTTACACTAAAATACTCGAAACTCGAACTTGACACGTCCGTGGTCCCAAACGGGGCCAAATCCCGTCGCAAGACACGACAGCCGAATGCGGCTCATAGATTGGGCACGAGCCCCGCCTCACCGCTCGGCCAACGCTCGGCTCGCGTTCGGGTACGCCGAATGCGTGGGCGAATATTCAGCGTCGCGTTCGCCGCCAGTCAGGGTACCGAGGGGTGTCGTCGAATCCGTGCCGCGTGACGGATCCTCCGTGGTTGATTTAAAACGGCCGGGTGCGTCCAAACTATCTCTTATTTGTCCGCAAGAAAAAAAAAAAAGAAAGAAAGATGCGCAAGCGGCACGGCTCTCTGACGCCACGGAAATATGGTTTGTGCGCAGGCGCAGTGGCCGCACCTGGTGGTGCGGGCAAAGGCCGACTCGTTTGTAAACAGTGCGTTGGTCTATCCCTCTGCTCGTACATCGTACAAAGGACACGCTGTTCGCTGGAGACACGATGCCCCAATTGTCCGCGGACACCTGGCGTATCCGCGGATCATGTTGGCATCGTGTCTCCATGTTCGAAGCGTGTTTGCTCCATACACACGTTCGAGCATGTTTGCAGACAGTTTTTGTGCGGCCCATGTGTGACCGGCGTTCAACTGAAAGGAACGCAGGCAGTGTCCGCAGGCTGTCTTTTGTAGGGTCTCAGGTTCGATAGGAAAGAGAAATCTCTCGCCGCTTGTGGCGGCTGGTGAAGCGGCCGCACCGCGGTGCAGCTTAAGCGGCGCGGCCAATTCTTATCTCGCGCGAGCATATGTCTTTCTTTTCTCCCGTGGGCAATCGCCTGCCGTCCGCGCAAAAGGGATCTGCGTACGGACGCGTCGAGGACTGCGCCCGACGTTCCCGCCCACCCGGACGAGATTTGCCCGTATCTCGTTATTTTCGTTTCTATCTCTCTTTTTTCCCTGTACGCCGCACCGCTTTTGAAAACAGGTAAGCGGATTGACACGGCCCTTCTTCCAAAATGGCGCCTCGCATCAAAGGCAAAGTTATCAAGATAAATGCATCGGAGCTGACAAGCGCAGCTGGCTTTTTCTTCCAAACCAGAGCCTCCATCGTCGGTTCGCATCCATTGAGCCAGCAAACTGGGCTTTAAAAGTGGGCTCTCTTCCTTCCCCTTTCTCTCTCTTTCTATTCAACCGCTTTCCTTCTTTGCTTCCGAGTCGATTTTGTTTTCGGGTGCCGGTGTTCTGTTTTGTTTTAGCGGCAATGTAAGGCTGAAGCTATTCTCACAGGCGGTCGAGTGACGCATATTTGTGTCAATTTTTTTCCAATTGGAGCGAAAACTGACGCCATACAGAGTCATGTTTCTGACGTCACGCCGAGTGCTTCGATTTTCGCGAAAGCAGTTCCTTGTGCGTATGCATAGCCCACGTGTCATATGAGGAGACGCGCTTGTTTATAAAGCGCCCAAAATAAGTTTTTGTTTTTTTTTACGAAAAAAGAAAAAAAAAAAATACAGGTTTTCAACGAGAGGTGAGTTCGTAGTTATGGCATGCACGTGACGTCATCCCACCGTGCGGATGGTCATTTTGGTTAATTCCTATTTGTCCTCGAAGAATTTCCCTCTGATGGGATGTCGGTGCAAGCCTGGTATTAAATACCAGTACATAAATAAAAATGTTAAATTATTAATGAAAAAAAAAAAAGACATGATCTGGGTTTCACAGTTCCGAGCGTTGAAAGGTTTTTTGCAGTGTTGCACAAAACGGCGCTCCAAGGAACGGCGTTCCTGAAACGCGTTCCTTTTAGAAGGAACGAAGGAACGCCGCCGATCCATTTTACATCGGTGTAACTGGAACGGGAACTCGTTACATTTTTACTGGAACGAAAAAAGGAACGGCGTTCCTTTTTTTTTTTTCCAGTGGGGTAATTTTTAATTTATTCCTAAGAGGACCATCCTGAAAGTATAAGAACAATATCTTTACGAAGAGCAGGATCTCGTTAACTTTTTGGTTACTTATCTCAGGGTTTATTTTGTGCGGTCCTCGCTCGCTACAGTCGGGTGCAGGAGCTATGGACATAGATAATTATTTCAGTACCCGAAACTGCGGTACATAAAGCAAAACTTTGAGTCCAAGGAAAAGACGCAGAAAGAGGGACGTTTCAAACTCAGCTGCTTTCTTTGGTTCCACGAATCCTCATAAACCCCGAAGGACGACTACAGCCATCACTGAAGTTCCACAAAGAGACCTACAGTTACAACAGAAGAACAGGTTACCAGACATCGAACGCATCCTTGTATCCCGAACATTAGTCACTTAAGAGATACACAAAAATTGATATTTATTCCTTCTCCCCTTGTTCCCTATCCTTCAAACTGAACAACGAATCTAACCTTCACGAAGAAGAACTTCTAATTTTTATGACTGACCTTCCAAAAGCTCTACCCTCGTCTTCACTGGCTCGTCTTGCGGACAACATCATCGCGAAGTAACTGTTGTTAAGTTCGAACAAGGCACTTTGTTAGATTAAAATGTGTGAGGTTGTAAAACGCTCGTGCAATGTGGTGTAACAGTATATTTGGCCGGTCTGACTCGCCCACCACAGACATGAATATGGTTAAAAGCTGAGAATTTTAAAGGTGATATCAATAAATGAAACGCTGCTTCCGCTTGTCTTTTTCTGGCGCTCTTTCATCGGGGCATTCAAATTCGTATATTCCCATTTGATGAAATAAAAAAAAAAACTTTCCTCAATCTAACTAAATATCATAATCAGCAAAATGCAAATGTAACGTATATGTAACGATACGTTCCATTTTTTTTAACTGTAACGGGGACGAGTTCCTTTTTCCCATTTAGAACTTGTAACGGGAACGCGTTCCAAAAATCAGAAGGAACGAGGAACGATCTTTCCTTCCTTTTTATGAGAAACGTGTACAACACTGTTTTTTTGCCAGCCTCGGATCCAAAAAAGGAAGGAATTCGTGCCGCTTCCAACGGAGCATTCAGAACTTGACTATCGACCACGGATAAGTGCTGCCGAAAGAAGGGAAAAACGAATATTCGCTCGGTCAGAAAAACGGGGTCAGTGTCTTTTTTTGGTGTCTCTTCTCATCCACCGGCTAGGCGAAGTGCGAGGGCAGGCTCACTTCTGCGCCGAGCAACCGCTAGAAGCCCAGCCGCTGTCCACGGCTCCCGTTCCGGTTTATGCATCTGAGGGCCGAGAGCTTGGGCAGCGCTGCCGCCGCCAGCGTAATGCATCCCAGTTCCCAATCCGGCCGGACGCTCTAATGGATTCGGGGGCTCCGTGTTTGGTGAAGGCATCGCATCAAAATCTCCGCCTTTTACCCGGAAATGGGAGATTAGATTCGACTCGGCGGGAACAAATCTCGGTTCCCGTGGCCGTCTCGCCCGACTCCCTTGAATTATGAATAGAACCATGAACCGCGACTTGCCTTGCCGCACGATGGAACACAGCATCGACAACAGCAACAACAGCAACTGCAGTCATGCCACTGCGGGGAAGCGGGAACAAAATATAAACGGTCAGAACGCTGGAGATGCATCGCCGATAACTACATAGACTCGGCGACTAACGGAATATTCGCTTAGTGAAAGTTATCCTGATCAAAGAAAAACGCCGGCTTGGTGGCTCCGGTGCGAGAGCGCCGGCCTACGGATCCCTTATGTGGCGGGTTCGAATCCCGGCCGAGGTGCCCGAAATCTGACGGAGGCTTATTGCGGAGGAGGCGCCGTGTAACCGAGCTTTCGGTTGCACGTCAAAAGATCCCCAGGTGGTCCAAATTAATCCTCAGTCCTCCGCTGGGGAGTGCCAGATGCCCTTCGTTGGTTTGGCACGTAACCCCCCCCCCCCCCCCCCCCCCCCCCAAAAATTTGACATTGATCAAGGAAAAACGTAGGTTCTTCGACGAGCTAGTCGTCGTCTCGTGGAGTGCAAGTATATTGGTTGGTATCGAAGTAACTGGATACTGCCAAAGTACCGCCAAGCTCCCAGTATGGTCGCCATTCTGGTTCATAAAATGAGCGATTTCTTCTTGACCTCTTTATCTTTGTGAGCCGACCTAAATTCGCTGGTGACGGGTAGTTGTATAGAGGCATTTCTTGTATACCGCGATTTTGCTATTCACAGACCGACGAAACGAGCTTACATCTTCGTACCATGTCACGAATGACAAAGGATGAGGCGGTGAGTCAACTGGAGAAACTAAACGCTTAATGGGGCGAATGTGTGCCCAAAATAACATACGAGGGGCGTTCATAAAGTTCGTATTATCGGTACAAATAATTGAAAAAAATGAAACAAAACAGGCATCAACATGAGCGTGCGTCCCTCTAGTTTCCGCACAGTATAAACATGGCATGCTATAGTAGATCGGAACACCGCTTGGGAGTCGAAACAAAAATGGCACCGCCCATCGGTACCAAGCACATGCAGTGATCCGTTTTCTCCATTTGAAGGGAAGCAATGCCAAGGATATTCATTCCAATCTGGGAGCGTTGTTCGGGGACAACGCCCCAGTTTATGACACTTTGGTTAAATGGCGGCGACGCTTCTAGTGTGACCAAATAAGAGGAAAGCATTTCAAGGACGGCGACAAAGTGATTGCTGAACTAGAGCGATTCCTGAACCGTCAAAACGAGGAGTTCTATAACAATGGCCTCCGGCATGTGGTGCATCGCTAGAAAAAGGTAACTTTTGGTAGCGAATATGTAGAGAAAGTCTCAACTCCTACTCGAGATTGATTGCTGAATTTCTATTCCTTCGTGACAATAATACGAACTTTATGAACGCCCCTCGGAGAAGAACGTTAGCGTCGCAAGCGTCGATGTCGGCGAAACAGCAGGATCGAGCGCTGAGGCGAAACTGACTTTGGCTCACCACGCGAAGCCCGTTATGTAGACGCGGGGGCTTCTGGAATATTCAACGTAGAAGGTTCGACGCGTAGAACATTCGGGCCTAGAATAAACAACAACTGTTCTCGAATTCACCAGAACAGTAAACTGAAATAACAATTAAAAGACGCGTAACTCCCAGGAATCAAACTGTGGGCCTCCGCACCACGAAAGCCAAGCGCGGTAACCACTCAGCCACGCACGCGCATGTTCGCCGACGTGCGTAGCAGTACCATCACCACATGCGGTATCGGTGCTTGGAGGCATTAAAAAATAAATTTATTGTCTCGAAGTACCCAATAGGAATACTATCATTATAAAAGATCCGTGGAGATGAGCATGGCTAATAAGTTGATTGCATACTTAGTGCCAAAGACGCTTATAGTGGTGAGGAACGCCTTCCGTACGATGATGCTCCATGTCGATCTTGGCGCGACTGCTTTAGAGCGACCCTCACGAAGCTTCGAAGATTCGAGTGAACCGAAACGGCGAACGCCATGGCAATGGTTTCCTGCTAGTCGCAACGTCGTTCGAGCGTAGCAAATGTATTATCGTGAATCGCATCCCTGCGGCCCGGGTCTACCACCGTCACGCCAGTCCGCTCCACCCCGCTGTCGGCCAGGATGCCCCCGGCCACCGCGTCGAAATTCTAGTTCTTCGCGTTCTCAGCACCGTCTGAGGCTCCTGTTGACCACATCATCAATGCCCTTGATGCTATTGTCGGCAGTAGAGGTTTGATCCACCTTGAGCATCATGGTGGAAGCAAGTTTCTCGCTATCGTCAACACAGCGGAGACGGCCGAGAAGTTGGTAGTTCAGGGTAGCCTGTTTCTTGGTGACGTCGTGGTCCCATTAGAACAGGTGGGGCCACGGACGGTTTATGTGTCGGTGTTCCGATTCCCGCCACGTCCCGGACGACGCCCTTCGAGCGGTGCTCGGTCCGTACGGCAAGATCCTCGGTGCTTCGCACCCGAAGTATAAAGACCGTCCCACTCTGTACACCGGAAAGAGCGCTGTCTGCATCGAGATGAAGAAGGCGGTTTCCAACTTCATTAACGTCACTGGTCACCGCGCTATGTGCGAGAATCGGGGCATGAAGAGGGTTTGTGCCCGCTGCGGCCAAGAGGGCCACTTCGGAGTAGCGTGCAGAACACCTCTCTGCTCCCTGACTTGGGCCACATCACCGACGGCTGCAGCTCCCCGTGCAAGAGGTGCGGTCATGACCGTGCAATAACGGACTGCCCACAGCGCCGAAGTTACATGGCGGTGACCCCGGCCGTCATGTCCACTGGACCCCAGTTGACCCGGTGAGTTAACCCGGCGGGGAATGTAATGACGCTACTTTCCCAGGATTCAGTGATTTTAGTTGGTGTCGGAGCAATGTAATGCGCGTGAAGTAGAGCTGCACAAGCGCTTTGAACCGCAGTTGAGCCAACAAAAGTACGACGTGTACAGCCGCGGACACTGCTCAGGCATCATACAAAAGACAGGATGTTAGCTGCAGACATCTGCGGACATCGCTCAAGCATGTTTGCTTCGTACATGCTTCGAAGATGTCTGCAGACAGTTGATCTATGTGACCGTCATACGAGGGAGAAACAGGCCGCAGTCTGCACACTGTCTTTTGTAGCATGCATCGACCTTTGTGAAGGCAGGACTGAAAGATTTTCACCGCGACCAAGAAACTTCCGAATTAGTGGCGATTCGTGAGAGTATACTTGGGCCAGATCTGTACGCCTCTGTAAAGTCACGAACGTTCTAACCCAATACCCTTTCATGACCCTTTTAAGCAGTTTGAGCGCGGCTTAATATTTCGCATCAGTCACTTCTGGGCTCTATTCTCGGCGAGAAGTTTGGGAATCGGCGCCCGGAGAAATGTTTTCGCAAACAGGAGTGAGGATACTTCAACTTCCTCTGCTGATGCAAGCACGCGCAATGCCAAGCTCCTATGCACTGTGAAAACTGAACCATAACCACGTGAGTTTGCACTACCCACCGATGTAGAGTTCCTGCATAGGCTCCGTACGGGAGCCAGAGTTGCGCGTTCATGCATGGCATGTGGATTCAGTTCCTCACGTGACTGAATTCGGCGAATAGCAGCGCCGCGCGTTCGAGGCGCGCGGCGCGCTCAAAAGCCGGGGAACGTACGCCGGGGCATGTGCAACGTCTACTTTGCTGCACGACACTTTGTTTTGTTTTGTTTGTTTTGTTTGTATAAGTTTATTTGAGACAAAACTTACAGAATGTCTCGGGGGACATGGCTAAAGGCACTTTGAAGTGCCTGACGAGGCCACGCCGCCCTTTTTGGCAACAGCGGTAGCAAAACAAAACAAGAGTGACATGCTTTCACTGCTATACAATAAAAAACAAACACTAAAGAAGACAAATAAGAAACAACCAGTGGTGTGCGAACAAAGATGGGCCAATTATCTATAATATTACATTTTTCTTCAACAGATATTAAAAAAAAAAAACTTTTTTGTGCTATCACATGCATTTATCATTCAAGAAGTTTAGGACATATCCTTCATTTTTTTATTCATCCGTAAATAAAATTTCTTGATTCGGCTCCTTACGTGATCGGATCTCGGCGAATAGCGGCGAGGGCGGCACGCGGCACGTGGAATCAAACGCGCAACTCTGGTTCCCGTAGGGAGCCTATACAGGAACTCTACAGTGATGAAAAGAGAAGCGCCCCTGGCGAGCTTCTCCCCGCGACTGTGCGTGGCGGCAGACTTCATTCGCCTTCAGTTTCAGATGGGCACCCAAAGTGCCGCGCAGCTCCATCTCGGCTAAGGTTTGCCTAATTATGACTGGCGGCTGCTAAGTGCTAACTGCCGATCGCGTGAAGGCTGCTCAGCGTGGCCATGTTTCTAATAAGTGCCGCATCTAAAAGCGGGGACTTGTTGGCCCTCGTCCCATGCTGCATGGTTTGGTAAATGGCGTGCGTCTGCCTAACACGATGATTGTTTTCAAACCTACGAAGACAAAGGTTTTGGCCCTGTCACAATGTCGAAGCCAACGTTACGAGTAGGTCCTGTTAATTTTTTTTCAGTCGTCGCTGATGTTCGTTTTCTTGATGGTTAGGGCAAAACACTCAGTACGCTCTCAACTCAATGCAAGTCACATGTTCGCGATATAAAAGCAAAATTCCACACATAAAAGAATAATTTAACTTTAAGTTATTTTTTTTTTTAATCAGACAACCCTTCGAAAGGATGTGAAATATTCGGCAACACCATAAACCCGGAGACACGGAAACAAAAACGACGTGCACAACACCGTCTCGGACGGAGCTTTTTTCGTCCTTTTTGTTCGCGTGTCTCTGCTTTTTATAATGTTGCTTAATATTCACCAACTTACCTACGCCCTCAGTCTTCTTGCAATAACTTATTTCTCGTCATTCACTTATTAAGAGCGCGAACATCGGCAAACCCAGTTTCAAACATAGATTGTCCCATGCATTTATGCTGAAGAATATATAATATTTAGCAGCGGAATTCTGTAATGGCGTAATGGTAAGCAGTCTTGGGCAGTAATTAACTAGTTACTAGTAACGAGTTACCGATAACTAGTTACATTTTCCGGTAACGTTTACCTGTAACGCGTTACTCTTTAATACTGGTAACTTGTAACCGTAACACTGCTACTTTTTTATTGGGTAACTGTAACTGTTTAGGCCGTTACAGTTACTTTTTTTTACTATAGTTGTTGTTGTTGTTCACGTTTTTTTTATTGATGCCCTCACCACCTTGATCTCAGATCATTTTTTACTATAGAAAATTAGAACCCACTGCCGCGGACATGGTGCAAATGCCATCTTGAAGTATTTTTCCCAAAACGCCTCGCTGACAAAGAAAACAAAATGAAAGCCGTTTACAACTCCCTGTAACGCCGAATTGAAGCGCAGCTCTTGAGGAGGAGGAGGGAAGGGTAATCAGGGGAGGGTATACCCCTCCTCCTCCTCCTCCCCTCATTCTTCAATCTCCTCCGGGGGGGGGGGGGGTCACGTGACCTCGGGGGGAGGGGGGTCACGTGATCTGGGGGGTCACGTGACCCCCCTCCTGCCCCCAGGTCACGTGACCCCCCTCCCCCTTCTCCCCGCAGGTCACGTGACCCCCCTCCCCCTCCTCTCCCAGGTCACGTGACCCCACTCCCCCTCCTCCCCCGAGGTCAGGTGACCTTGGGAGTCACGTGACCTTGGGGGTCACGTGACCCCCCCCCCACACCCGAGGTCACGTGACCCCGGGGGGGCTCGCGCGGTGCATTATGGGACAGTTCCCATAATGCACCGCGCGGTTACGCCGACGCCGACGCCGCTCAAGCCGGAAACGGGCGCCTAAGAGCTGCGCTCTAAAAAAGCCGTTTACAACTCCCTGTAACGCCGAATTGGAGCGCAGCTCTTGAGGAGGAGGTCGGAACGGTACTGGGGGGGGAGGGGGTCAAGTGACCTCGGGAGGGGGGGGTCACGTGACCATGGGGGGGTCGCGTGACCTGGGGGGGCAATGACGTCATCAGTGACGTCACTGATGACGTCATAAGTGACGATGACGATGACGATGCGGATGCCGATGACGTCATCAGTGACGTCACTGATGACGTCATCAGCGATGGTGCCGATGACGATGCGGATGCCGATGACATCATCAGTGACGTCACTGATGACGTCATCGGTGAAGATGACGATGCCGATGACGTCATCAGTGACGTCACTGATGACGTCATCAGTGACGATGACGATGCCGATACCTCGGGGGGGGGGGTCACGTGACCTCGGGGAAAGGGGTCACGTGACTTCGGGGGGTCACGTGACCCCCCCCTCCCCGAGGTCACCGAAGGTACCCGAGGTCCTCCCGAGGTCCTCCCGAAGGAACCCGAGGACCTCCCGAGCTCCTCCCGAAGGAACCCGAGGTCCTCCCGAGGTCCTCCCGAAGGAACCCGAGGTCCTCCCGAGGTCCTCCCGAAAGAACCCGAGGACCTCCCGAGGTACTTCCGAAGGAACCCGAAGAAACCCGAGGTCCTCCCGAAGGAACCCGAGGTCCTCCCGAAGGAACCCGAGGTCCTCCCGAGGTCCTCCCGAAGGACCTCGGGTTCCTTCGGGAGGACCTCGGGTTTCTTCGGGAAATTTACCCATGATGCACCGCGCGGTTACGCTGACGGCGACGCCGACGCCGACGGCAACGGCGACGGCGACGGCGACGGCGACGCCGCTCAAGCCGGAAACAGACGCCAAAGAGCTGCGCTCGAAAAAAAAGTTTCCTGGTTAAGCCCACGACCGAGAATGCACGATGGACGAGTCAGCACAAAACCGGGAGATAAAGGAAGCGGCGCCCGCGGTGGTAGGGGCGGCAAACTAATGTCTGTTTCACCGAATTTGGCTCACTTCTCTTGTGGGGACCATCGGCGTGTGTCGGTGGTCGTGTGATACGTCTCCGAGTATTCCATCTGGGCTGTGTCCGCACCTCCCCCCCTTCCTCCCCCCCCCCCTTCCCCACCTCCCTCTCTCTTCTCTTTGTCGGATATGACCGTGCTGTCGTTTTCAAACCCAGACGATCGCCGTTTCTTATTCCTTATTAGTTTTCAAGCTTTATTAATCCTCTTCGGAGCCGCTCGAGTAAGCACGAATGTAGGTTGAAGTGTAATTTCCTTTTTTGTTGATAGCCTCAAAAAACACCCCAATGGAGGGACACTTTGTTGTGGAACCTATGCAGTGCTCCGCCTGAAGCGATTTCCAGGAAAACAGCTGTTTTTAATGCGTGTATGCAGACTGGTCGTGCACGTTTGCGTTTCGGACACAGACGCGGGTGTCGGGGGTCGTCATACATTCGTAGAGCACCAGACAGCCTCACTCCTTTCCCTTTATATTCTTTCGAAGTTGTTTGACCTGCTATGTTTAGGCCTGCTTCCGAGTATATCCTATAAGGAATTATGTGACCATCTGTGTCTTCATTCGTTTCGGAGGGAAAAATAAACGAAAACGTTCACTGACGCGGGCCAATGAAAATTTTGGAAAACAATTGATTCTAAGTTATAACAATTATTGGGAATAAATAATGCACATCAAAATGCTGAAACGGCGAATGACGCAAAAAAGAAACACCCTTCGGGTTTATTTTTCTAATTTCTCAGTTTACCTTTCTTCTCACTATAGTGTAACAAATAAAATAATATTGTTTTGGTTTGCGATTTTTTTTGTCCAAATTTAGAACTGTAACGAGAAAGTAACGGCTTTAGTCTTTTTGTAGTAACTGTTTTGGTTTGCTATTTCTTTTGTCCAAATTTAGAACTGTAACGAGAAAGTAACGGCGTTACTCTTTTTGCAGTAACTGTAACTGCAACACGTTACTTTTTGAAGCCGGTAACTGTAACTGTAACAGAGTTACTTTTTCTCCCTAGGTAACTAACCGTAACACTGTTACTTTTTGCTAGTAACGTGCCCATGACTGATGGTAAGGTAATAGGCGATTCTTTACAAAATCTAAAATGGGAGCAAAGTCACATAGCTTGGGAAAAGCAAAAGCGTGCCACAATTGGGGTCAGATTAGTTTCGTGTCAGCGACCCCACTACGTCATCAATAATGCCTTTCGCTGCCGGATGCTTCCAGGAATATTGATTATGCATCAAGAAAGCTCCGCTATTTAGCGTTTTTTTTTATACTATCGCTCCTACAATAATTGACGCGATTTCCCGTTGAGCCGATATGTGCCACTTTCGGGATTCCAGGATCTGTAATGGCAGGCCGAAATGGTCCACCTGGAGTTATGGACGTAGACGCAGTTCGAGTCTGAAATTCCTTAACTATTGCACGAAATATTTATCTTTCTCTCTATCTGGCGACGCCCTTCGCTTTCTTCTACGAGACATATCACCCGTTATACACATGGCTTGCGCGTGACGTCATCGCCTCGTGCTTCTGGACACTTAAAATAATTCTTACTACTTCTTCACAAAAGAAAAAGAAAGCAAATTGGGAGGGTCGAAATGCAAGCTGCAGAACGTACACGCTCAGCCAGCACCACCTAGAAGACAAGGCCTGAGCCTTCCTCCCCCAAACGTCATTAGTAGCGAACCCACGCAGTGTCACCTGCCTTACGTGAGCATCGTGGACAGCGCGTCTCGCAACTTCTCAGAAACGAGTACGATGTTAGCACTATAAAGCCCCTTCATGCAGAAAAGTCGCGACATCCTTTGAAGAATGCCACCTGCTATCTTGGGCCATTCCAGGCGGCGCTACAGTCGACGCGCGGGTGTGAAGAAAGTAAAACATAAAGATAAAAGGTGTGCTGGTCAGAGGATTAGGGAGGAGGAATACCTATGCTGTCGGAGTGCAGTGCATGCTATGAGCTCAATTCGCCAATCAAATAATGCCGACTGTGCAACGTCACGGTTTTCGTCGTCTTTCTTTGAGCACAACCTTCAAGACTGGTAGACAGTGACAGTGCGCTTTTAGCCTGTGTGTGTGTTTTGCGTTGCTTGCGTGTCTTTCAACCTTTGACTGCGCTCTGACTCAAGTATAGGAAGGCCGTCCGCTATCTTGGGCCATTCCAGGTGGCGCTACAGTCGACGCGCGGGTGTGAAAAAGTAAAACATAAAGATAAAAGGTGTGCTGGTCAGAGGATTAGGGAGGAGGAATACCTATGCTGTCGGAGTGCAGTGCATGCTATGAGCTCAATTCGCCAATCAAATAATGCCGACTGTGCAACGTCACGGTTTTCGTCGTCTTTGAGCACAACCTTCAAGACTGGTAGACAGTGACAGTGCAGCTTTTAGCCTGTGTGTGTGTTTGCGTTGCTTGCGTGTCTTTCAACCTTTGACTGCGCTCTGACTCAAGTATAGGAAGGCCGTCCGCTACCTTGGGCCATTCGAGTCGGCGCTACAGTCGACGCGCGGGTGTGAAAAAGTAAAACATAAAGATAAAAGGTGTGCTGGTCAGAGGATTAGGGAGGAGGAATACCTATGCTGTCGGAGTGCAGTGCATGCTATGAGCTCAATTCGCCAATCAAATAATGCCGACATGTGCAACGTCACGGTTTTCATCGTCTTTCTTTGAGCACATCCTTCAAGGCTGGTAGACCGTGACAGTGCGCTTTTAGCCTGTGTGTATGTATTTGCGTTGTTTGAGTGCCTTTCAACCTTTGACTGCGCTCTGACTCAAGTATAGGAAGGGCGTCCGCTATCTTGGGCCATTCCAGGTGGCGCTACAGTCGACGCGCGGGTGTGAAAAAGTAAAACATAAAGATAAAAGGTGTGCTGGTCAGAGGATTAGGGAGGAGGAATACCTATGCTGTCGGAGTGCAGTGCATGCTATGAGCTCAATTCGCCAATCAAATAATGCCGACAGTGCAACGTCACGGTTTTCGTCGTCTTTGAGCACAACCTTCAAGACTGGTAGACAGTGACAGTGCGCTTTTAGCCTGTGTGTGTGTTTTGCGTTGCTTGCGTGTCTTTCAACCTTTGACTGCGCTCTGACTCAAGTATAGGAAGGCCGTCCGCTATCTTGGGCCATTCCAGGTGGCGCTACAGTCGACGCGCGGGTGTGAAAAAGTAAAACATAAAGATAAAAGGTGTGCTGGTCAGAGGATTAGGGAGGAGGAATACCTATGCTGTCGGAGTGCAGTGCATGCTATGAGCTCAATTCGCCAATCAAATAATGCCGACAGTGCAACGTCACGGTTTTCGTCGTCTTTCTTTGAGCACACCCTTCAAGACTGGTAGACAGTGACAGTGCACTTTTAGCCTGTGTGTATGTTTGGCGTTGCTTGCGTGTCTTTCAACCTTTGACTGCGCTCTGACTCAAGTATAGGAAGGGCGTCCGCTATCTTGGGCCATTCCAGGTGGCGCTACAGTCGACGCGCGGGTGTGAAAAAGTAAAACATAAAGATAAAAGGTGTGCTGGTCAGAGGATTAGGGAGGAGGAATACCTATGCTGTCGGAGTGCAGTGCATGCTATGAGCTCAATTCGCCAATCAAATAATGCCGACAGTGCAACGTCACGGTTTTCGTCGTCTTTCTTTGAGCACACCCTTCAAGACTGGTAGACAGTGACAGTGCAGCTTTTAGCCTGTGTGTATGTTTTGCGTTGCTTGCGTGTCTTTCAACCTTTGACTGCGCTCTGACTCAAGTATAGGAAGGCCGTCCGCTATCTTGGGCCATTCCAGGTGGCGCTACAGTCGACGCGCGGGTGTGAAAAAGTAAAACATAAAGATAAAAGGTGTGCTGGTCAGAGGATTAGGGAGGAGGAATACCTATGCTGTCGGAGTGCAGTGCATGCTATGAGCTCAATTCGCCAATCAAATAATGCCGACAGTGCAACGTCACGGTTTTCGTCGTCTTCTTTGAGCACACCCTTCAAGACTGGTAGACAGTGACAGTGCACTTTTAGCCTGTGTGTATGTTTTGCGTTGCTTGCGTGTCTTTCAACCTTTGACTGCGCTCTGACTCAAGTATAGGAAGGGCCGTCCGCTATCCTTGGGCCATTCCAGGTGGCGCTACAGTCGACGCGCGGGTGTAAAAAAGTAAAACATAAAGATAAAAGGTGTGCTGGTCAGAGGATTAGGGAGGAGGAATACCTATGCTGTCGGAGTGCAGTGCATGCTATGAGCTCAATTCGCCAATCAAATAATGCCGACTGTGCAACGTCACGGTTTTCGTCGTCTTTGAGCACAACCTTCAAGACTGGTAGACAGTGACAGTGCGCTTTTAGCCTGTGTGTGTGTTTTGCGTTGCTTGCGTGTCTTTCAACCTTTGACTGCGCTCTGACTCAAGTATAGGAAGGCCGTCCGCTACCTTGGGCCATTCGAGTCGGCGCTACAGTCGACGCGCGGGTGTAAAAAAGTAAAACATAAAGATAAAAGGTGTGCGCATCAGGGACGAGGGAGAAGATGTCGCTACCTTTTTTATTCAGGGGCATTAGCACGTTTCGACGACGCCATGACGCACGCGCCTGCCGCTTTGCGGCGGCTCTCGTCAAGCTTCAGGGTGTCTGGCGCTTGGGGCGCGTCGGGGATTCACTAGCGATGACGTAATGGTTAGGCCTTGTCTTCTAGGAGGTATTGGCTCAGCAGCAAGGTTACCCAGTGGCCGCTGATCTGCAAGGCACGTATATGCTCATCAATTGAAATTGGACAGCCAACGTTGTCCATTCACACAGTAGCATTTGCTTACGTTTTCTTTCGTTACGTTATAACTTACAAATAGGGTTCCGCGTTTTCGCTTATTTTTTTTTTTCAAAATTCGGCATTTATTTTTATATTTAATTTAGGGTTTTTTTTTTCGGTGTGTATTTATGTCCACAAACGTTTATCGTTTTTTTTGTGTGTGAATATAAAATAAACAAACAACGAACACCGGATCAGATTATTCTTGTAGCTCTGATAGTTGTGATCACTCAAAGAATAATGGCACAAATACATTAAAAAGAAATGGACACCTTATTTGGAAAATGTGTGCAACTGTAAAAGAAACAAGAAAAAAAACACGGAAGTACAAACAAGTAAGATATGAAGCCTATGCCCAAAAAACATGGAACTTCATCTTTTGTGCATCAGGATTACGTGATCTTATTATAGTAAACACACATGTACTTTCCCAGGTTCTCCTCGTTGATCCGCACTCTTTCTTTCCTGTTAATATGACCCTGAGCTTCGAGAATAACACTGGACACTGGCAGGCTGAGGAGGGGAAGCGCTGCCTGAGCCAAAATCGGCCAATCAAACAAATGTCACCGCCAAAAGAGACACGGTGCGACGTTTGGAAGCACAGCATATTTCGTGTACTCACTAAACTCTGGCTGAAGAGCTTGCAACAAGTCAGTCTTCCTTACAACGAGTTTGAAAACACGCTCGTACATGGCGAATTCATGGGGCATTTCGCACTTCACGTTCCGATGGATGATGCGCACATTAAAGCAAAACGTCGTGATCAAGAGGTCGAATTATGAAAAGGCCGAACGCCAGTACGCCGAAAAATTGAAATGCAGAAAAATTGAAATGCCGAAAAATCAAAATGCCGAAGACCACGTGAAAAAGAAATGACGCGCTTTGTGACTACCACTTGTTCGTTTTCCGCCAGATCACTTTCCATTGACACGAGCCTATTTAAGTCGTTCTGCAAAAGCACCACTATCAGTAGATTAAACTGACGCTCAGAACGAATTTCTAGGGGCAACAACGCCGTTGAGGCATGGCACCGACGATGGGAGATATTGGTTGGCGAACAGCACGTAAGCGTGTTCCGGCTCATCACCACCATGAAAAGGGAGTAAGCTAGAGCCGAAGACGACATCGAGGGAGCGATCAGAGGCCAACCCCGCCGCTCACAGAGCAAGAAGCAAAAGTTGCGCGAAAATCGTTTGGCAGCTGCTCTGGGCAACCGGGACAATGTCGACGTTCTAAGCTTTCTTCGAGGAATTGCACGCAACTTATCTGTCTGAAATGCAATAACCGAGGAATCGCTCCGCTATGCGACGAGATATGCAGAAATATATTTTTCCTTTTACGAAGGCTCGAACCATGCGAAGGGAAGCTATACTCGGGGTAAACCTTTAACCTTTGACTGCGCTCTGACTCAAGTATAGGAAGGCCGTCCGCTATCTTGGGCCATTCCAGGTGGCGCTACAGTCGACGCGCGGGTGTGAAAAAGTAAAACATAAAGATAAAAGGTGTGCTGGTCAGAGGATTAGGGAGGAGGAATACCTATGCTGTCGGAGTGCAGTGCATGCTATGAGCTCAATTCGCCAATCAAATAATGCCGACTGTGCAACGTCACGGTTTTCGTCGTCTTTGAGCACACCCTTCAAGACTGGTAGACAGTGACAGTGCGCTTTTAGCCTGTCTGTGTGTTTTGCGTTGCTTGCGTGTCTTTCAACCTTTGACTGCGCTCTGACTCAAGTATAAGAAGGCCGTCTGCTATCTTGGGCCATTCCAGGTGGCGCTACAGTCGACGCGCGGGTGTGAAAAAGTAAAACATAAAGATAAAAGGTGTGCTGGTCAGAGGATTAGGGAGGAGGAATACCTATGCTGTCGGAGTGCAGTGCATGCTATGAGCCAAGCAAATTTATCTTGCCAAGAAACTTTATCTTCCACTATAACTCGGTGATGCTAGCATTCTGATGTTTCGGCATTTTGATGTTTCGATGTTTTGACTTTTCGGCTTTTTGAATTTTCGGCTTTTTATACTTTCGGCTTTTTGAATTTTCGGTGTTTTAAATTTCGGCATTCCGATTATTCGGCATTCTGATTTTCGGCGTTTTGAATGCCACTCCGTGTATCCCATACATTCGGACACGTTTCGATAGACACTGTCGTTCCACTTTTTCGCCACGGCTCTGCGGTACGACTGGAAGGTCAAAGTGACCTTTTTCGGTTAAAACCGAATTTTAAAAAATGAATTCGACGTACTTTTATCGGTTTTTATCGGTTTAAGTCGAAAACGCCGAACCTACAAACTGACCTTTTGTCTTAACGTAACGGAACGCAACGTAACGTAACGCAACGAAACGTAACGCAACGTAACGTAACGCAACGTGAGCAAACGGTGCTGTGTGAACAGGCGTTACGGCCCGCTAACACACTGGCGACCGACTACGACCGACTGAGACAAGGCCTGTTTTTAAGCCTCTCGCGACGGCTTGGGATCGGATGCACTGTTCCGGAGCCGGTTGCAAGCAGTCGGTCGTCAGCATGGGAACGGACCCTTGGATCGTGAATGCCGGTTTTGATCTTTTTTTTTTTTTTTCACCTTCCGAAATGTATGGAGTGTTCGTTTTTCAAAATGCACAAAACTAGGAGGCTGAGGTTACAAACATATATGTATACTAAATGTCTGTGCGTGTGTGTCTGCGCGTATGCATGCGCGTGCGCGTGTTTGTGCGTGTACAGGTGTACGCGTCCGTGCGCGCCTGCGCGTATGCGTGTCTTTTAAGGCAGGTTCTCTTCATTATGATCAAGCATAAGCACTTGCTTCTTTGGATATCTTTTGTCTTTCATCTTGAATAGGTAGGTGGGTGAAATGTTGACAGAGTAGTGTAAAGACTTCTCACGTTATTTGGGCTCGTTTTTGAGAGACCGCTACTCGCAGATACACGCACTAACGAAACAAAACGTATCCTCTAAATGAAGAGTAGATTGCGAGGATTATTCTCAGTTCGCCCATCTGGAGCCTGCGTAAAACTCAACATGAGAGGAATCGAGGGATCAGCTAAAAGGATAACCTCTCATCGTAGCAAAATGCTCTCGATGCAGCCATGAGACATACTAAACGTGGCGCAGGCTAACATAAATGAAGTATGGACGAATAACTGTATGAGGTACGAATAGTACCAGGGGGTATTTTCATCGACTTACCTGTTCTTTAAAGAGGAAAAACTGGTAGCGACCTTTCCGTTGAAGTCCTACTATAATGCATGAAATGCACTATTTTTAGAGCGATTTTTTAAATTGTTCGGAAAACATTAAACGGTCGCTCCGGGAATGAAAAACCAATATTTGTTTTTAATTATTGGGAAACTGAATTAGTGTGTCACGCGGCCACGCAGGAGGGAGGGGGAAGCGAGGCAACTGGGGGGGGGGGGGGGGGAGGGCACTACCGGGACTTGGGAGGGAGGTAACCGTAGGAGAAAGGGAGAGGGAGGGAGAGGTAGGGAATCGGAGGCAGGTGGGACGGAAGGAATGGGGAGGACAACTTAAGAGGGGAGAGGATGGAGAGAGAAAGAAAAAGGGAAGGAGAGGGATAAGGAGATACCATTGGTGTGTCACGGGACAGATATTTCCCCGCTAAATTAGTCGGAAAGCTAAAGTGTTGTGTAGGTTACCGTCGATCCCTCCCCCCCCCCCCCCCCCCCCCCCCCCCAACCTCCAGGGCAAATGGAATAGACCCTTTCCGAAATTCAGTCTGGCCACTTTGATCACTATCATCATCTGTGGAATGGCATCTGTGCCATACCAATGGCGGCCTTCTAGTGACTGATAAAGGAAGACGTTGAAGATGCTCCTAAGCGAATGTTGCGAGGCCTGTACATTCAGGGGGTCAGTACGACGCGATGTAGGTCGCGTCGTACGGGTCAGTACGACGGATCAATACTGACGGGTCAGTACGACGCGACGACGGGACGAACACAAGAGCTACGTAAGCGTTTATTTCTAATAACTCAGATTAAGTCAATCTGTGGGTGGTACATAATCGGCTTTGAAGCACTTTGGTGTATTAGAATTTTCTCAAGGCATCCGAGTGGGTTGTAGCTTTGTTCAGAATGCGGGTTCTTGGTCACCATCGAACTGAGAGTGATTGAGAAAGAACTCACACTGAACAATTCCTCGCGTGCCGTTGACTTGCGAAAGTGACGGTGCCGATACAGGCGATTTGGGAGAGGGGCTTGTCCCGGGCACGAGTGTAATTAGAGGACATAAATAAAATTACGCGACAAAACCCGTTGTATTTACGTCGTTCCTTCCAGGCTCCCTTTTAACCAAGTGCCACTTGCGACGTACGGGCCGAGAGGAGGAAGCGGAGGATCCCGCGACGTGCCGAAAGCGTTCCTATCATTTTGTTCCTTTGCGTAAACGTCATCAACGCGTGTCGTCCTTCCTGACGATACTGCGTATAACTGCGTCTCTCGCGGTGAACATATGCCAGAGGAACACGCGAGTGAACGCTAGGAGTTTCGTCGACACGAGGATGCGCGTGCTAAGCCTACTTTGTTGCGGTTTGCCCGTTGCTTTCTGCACTCAACCACGCAGGCGTGGAATCTACCGGTGAGGACGACGCTCTTTCCCCGATGGGCCGCAACTTCGCGAGGTGTGTTTTGCTTTCACGCGGACGGGCGTTGTGGCCGGCGCGCCTTCGTGTAATCATCATGGCGCGCGTTAAAATAACGATGTACCGGTAATAACGAGGTTACTTTCCACCGCAGGCTTGTGGTGTTGATGAAGAAGAGAATACGCAGGGCGAAGCGCGGCGAAAGGCCCGTCGTTACCCGTTGTACACGCATGGGCATGGCCCAAGCTACGCACACCTGTACGGTGGAAGCATGGGGAATGCTTAATTAAAGGGCCTCTGACACGCCAAAAAAAATATTTTTTTTTTTCTTCACGCTAAACGTTGCAGTGGCATATCAGGACATTCCAAAAAAATTGTTTCACTATAGAGTTGCGTAGTGTTTTTATAAAAAATAGAAATATGAGGCCCAATTCAAAGTTCCCGCCGTGCACTGTGACGTAACAGTGTACCGCAAGGTGTCGGGGCGGTCAGAAAGGAGGCATCGAGCTACGTCACTAAAAGTGGGTTAACCGGAAGTCGCGTGAGTTTCACTCCTCGTGCTCTCCGCGACCGTGCCTAAGACTTTTTTTCTTTTTATTGTTCTGCTCTTCGTACGAGCGATCGTAGAAAACGAAGTTTCAGTTCCACTAGCTCTTTATCCCTGCACCGTTGGTTAGTCTGCGTGCTGTAAAATTTGAGGACGAAGAGTCAGTGGATCGACGTGATGGAGGTCAATGATGAAAGCGTTGCGAGTACAAGCCAGTGTACGAGTGCATGCCGTCAGTCCGATAATACAGGTTTATACTGGGCGCAAAACAAGCTATCAAGTTTTGAAAAAAAAATTTAGAACGTTCGCAGAAATTAGGATTGCTAGCATACGACACGCCCGATCGCATTGCTGAAGGTTGAGACACCGAGGTCGTTGAATCATCGGATACTCTCCAGGCTGTAGATGCCTGCCGTCTAAAGAATACGAACTGGTGAGTGTACCAAGTACAAGTAAACGTCGAGCACAAAGTACGTATTTTGTCTAGAGCATGAGTAGAACTTGTTTACTGGGTGCTCATGCAGCCGATGTATGTCTCTCAGAAATGCATGCAGTGTGATCTCTTCTTCAGTTGCTGAAATACCGGGACAGTCCCTCACACAGCACCTTCTAGGCATTGTAGTTGATCACGTCAATTCACTGACTCCGCTTCTTCTACCTTTGCAGCAACATTAAGCGATGAAAAGCAAATAAAAGAAACCTTGTCTGCTTGGATCGCTCGTGGAGGTGCGGAGAATAACAAAAATATTTTAAAAAAATATTACACGCGCTCGCGGTAAGCACGAGGAGGGATACAACTCACGTGACTTCCGGCGATGCCTCCCTTCTGACCGCCCCGACACCTTGCGGTACACTGTTACGTCACAAAGCACGGCGGGAACTTTGAATTGGGCCTCGTATTTCTATTTTTTATAAAAAAAACTACGCAACTCTATAGTGAAACAATTTTTTTGTAATGTCCTGATATGCCATTGCAACGTTTAGCATGAAAAAAAAAATATTTTTTTTGGCGTGTCAGAGGCCCTTTAAAGGCCTGTTCACACATGCCGCGGAGCGCTACAAGCGTAGCGCTTACCTCGCGCTAAGCGCGTGCTGACGGGAGCGTTCACCAGCTTTGTATCGCACCGTCAAAACTGTTGCTCATGGCAGACGATAACTAGCTGACGGCACGTGAGGAGCGCTACATCAGCGCTTCGCTGCATGTGAGAGCCGACCTTTAAAAGGCCCACTTGCCGCCGATCGTGTTAATACTCCCGCAACAAATGTGTGGTATCCATCAATTTGGTTTATACAAAGTAGTCGTATTATTAAGTCTGCGAGTCGGGCTAGCTGGTATTTATACACAATGAAAAATACAAGAAGGAAAAAAGAAAAACAAGGACAGAGAGGCACACAGGACAGGGCGCCCTGTTCCGCGTGCCTCTCTTCTCTGCCCTCGTTTTTCTTCTTTTAGAGCGCAGCTCTTAGGCGCCCGTTTCCGTCTTGAACAGCGTCGCCGTCGGCGTAACCGCGCGTAACCCTCGCAACCCTCGTGAGGGTTACGAGGTTTACGAGGGTTAGTTACCCTCAAAAGGATTATCCTCACGAAGGTCACGAGGGTTATCCCCTGAGGTCACGTGAACCCCTCTGAGGTCACGTGACCTCCCTCAGGTCATGTGACCCCTGATGTCACGTGACCCTCCTGAGGTCATGTGACCTCAGAGAGTCATCTATCCCTCAGTACCCTTCCATCCTGTCCCTCAGTACTCTTCCATCCTCCTCCTCAAGAGCTGCGCTCTAATCCGGCGTTACAGAGAGTTGTAAACGGCTTTCATTTTTTTTGCGTATTTTCTACTATGTACTCGTATTAAAACAGGTTAATAGCAGTTTTAAAAATTTCCACGTAGAAGCTCATCTCAGCATCAACTACTAGATGCGAAACAAAAACGTTTCGTTGACAAGGGCTTTTAGACGCAAAACTGTATAAATCGACGACGAATGGCGCTCGCTGGCCCGACATGTTACGCAAATTATTGCGCAAACAGCTCCCCTCCCTCGTTCGGTATCTTTCTTTTTCTTCCCTTCTCCCACAGAGTGCTGAAAGAGCAAATTGCCTAGGGTGACCTTTCCCTTTTGTTTTTATATGTTTTCCTTACTATTTCTTTCAAACTTTATGTATGAACTTTCTGGAATTATAGAGCCAACAAATGCCTACAAAAAAAAAAAAAAAAACTTGGGAAGGAACAGCGATTTCGAGAACGTTGCAGCCTCTGAGGACCAAATAGAATTCACAGCTGGCTGCGATGGGAAGCGATGTTTCTCCGTTGAAAGAAGGTGACGTTGGGGCGATTTGAATACCGTAAACGTGAAGGGGCGTGAATTGGAATATGCAGTCTCTCTCCGGGCCATCCGTTCCAATCGAACATCCATCGAAAATCGCTCTACTCGCTCTGCACTTTTGAACGGCGCCACTGCATCCATTACGTCCCATCCCAAAGTCAGGAAGGGGCCGCGTTGAAGCTACATTAATTTCCTCGTGGCACCCGTGTTCCTGGCGGTTGCTATCAAGTTATCGTTCTAACCGATACTCGGTCGACAATTAGTTTAACGGCTCTATGGCTCCTGTAATGTCTTTTTTTTTTTAATAATAGCGAGCAATAATCGTAAAGCGTTTACTCTTCGGTTTATCTCAACAAAATGTTATTTTCATCTTTCTAGCTCGTAATTAACTAGGCGAGATTACGGACAGCAGGAGCAATGTTTACTCGAGTCGCTAGAATTAAAATAAAATAGTCTCGCGAAGGTTTTGGAAGACAGAAGAACAACCGAATTTCTCGCTCACATTCTTTTTTTTTTTTTTTACCTTTTGAGTGCGTGTACCAACGTGCTAAGTTTGACACAGTTATACTGCCTTGATTTTATGCTCCTTGTGTTTGTCCGAGATTGCGTCGTAAAACTCTTTATTTTATCTTTTTTTTCGATTGTTTGTTTTGCTTTTCATTTTTTCTCCCCCTCCTTTTGTCTGCTTCTTTCATTCGTTTTCTACTTGTATTACTCATTAGGAGAACTTGGTACTCTAAGTGTCTTTACAAGACACGGACCCGCCGATACCACCTAGAAAACAGCTTCACCTAGCGTGCGTCAACATGGCCGCCAGCACGTCGTACAGCGTCTCGCGACGAGCGCGACGCCATCACGTGGATACACTGATCTCTATGTCTACTTGCTGGATCGCGTTTGACCAGCTCCGCCTATGGACGAGAATGCGGCCACGGTCGGCCATCTTCTTGGTAGAGTTATATTATCTCTAGCCATCATTGTAATATGGCGAACAGCGCAATGGTGGTGGGCTGCCATAAAACAACCGTAGATCTATAGTCGGTTACAAGTTAAGAAGGTAGGAGAAGCTCCTCCCACAAGCGTGATGCACCGGTTTCAAATCCCTCCGCAGTCGAAATAAGACTTCACTGGAAACGCTCCTTGTTCCGCTTCAATGGATAGATATTGGCTACGGAGTGATGCCAACTTGTGTCCGATCCCACTTTTTAAGAAAGCGACCTTTGTATTCATCGGAGGGGGAACTGAGCCCCTGAAAGCAGCCTTTGTATCCATCGGAGGGGGAACCTAATCCCCCAAAGTCGCATTTGTTTCCGTCGGAGGGGGGAAACTCGAATCTCCCTCTCGTGGCTTCCACAATGCTCAGTCAAAGTCGAAAAATAAAGCAAATATGTACAGAAAGGCAAGACCCTCCTCGCCCGTTGGCCGCGACGTCACGGAAACGCTGGGACGCTATTGGATGCGGAGGTGGCGGAGGGATATATGATTCCCTTTGAGGGGCATTTGCCGCTACCTTCTTGACTTGTAACCTGCTATAGTAGGCTGTACCGTGGGTGATATTTCGTGCTTGATTGAAGCTTTTCGACGAAGCAGATTCTTGAAACCCGGCGTGAACGGTAGCCTCATCTTTGAGGACCCGGCGAAAGTTCTACGAGAGCGCAGCAACGGGGGAAAGCAGCGCAGCTCGCATCGAAAGCAGACCAGCAGACTCCGTACCGGCGTCTGCTTTCGATGCTTCTTTCGATGCGACTTTCGATGCGTGCTGGGCTGCTTTTCCCTGTGCTGCGATTTCGTGAAACTTTCACCGGGTCCTCAAAGATCGGGCTACCGTTCACGCGGAGCTTCAAAAATATGTTTCGTCAAACAATTTCAATCAAGCCCGAAATATCACCAACGCTATTTTGATGGCAGACTGCCACCACAACTGCCACAACGCTGTCTGCCATGGATGTATGATAGTGGCTGCAGCAGCATTACCTTGACTAGAGGTAATATAACTCCACCAAAAAGATGGCAACCAATGGCCGCATTCACGGAGCGGGCAAACGCGATCCAGCAATTGTCATTGAGCGCGGAGACGTCAAGGCGGACGCTTCTGCCTCTTTGCGGCCCCTCTGGTCGAGCTTCAGCATGATTGCCGCGAGGGGCGGGTCGCAGATCCACCGACGATGACGTCATGCGCAGGCATTGTCTTCTTGCTGGTATCGGCTCCGCCCGCTTCCAGTCTCGTAATGCATCTGCTAGGCGAAAAGAAGCAGACGGAACGGAGTCTAAAAAAAAGCCCCTAAAACCGCAGTTAAAAAAAGAAACGAAAACTCAGTTGAGATGCGATTGAAGCAAGTTTCTCATCGTCCTGATTCGGTTTCCCCTCGCAGCTTGGGAGCTGCACCGCGCCTAACTGCACGTTGTGCAAATGACCAGCTGCAAAATTCCCTCGAGCCGCGCAGTCACATCGCTATAACATATCATACAAGCGGAAGTGTGCAGACACTGTCTGAGGCGTGTTTCTTCGTACAAAAAACTGTCTGCAGGCACGTTCGAATCACGCATATGTTATAGATGAAGCAAGGATATATCGAAGATGCTCGAGGCGCGTGTAATTCTGCCACCAAGTCTGCAGCAAAAGCCGTGTTTTTTTTTATTTTTTACGATGTATACGGTTGGTGTGACTGAGCGCGGAACGAATCACGGGAACGTCCTGTATGCTCCTTGCTCCCGCAGCATCTACTGGTGAATCTAAAGAAAGCGAGATAAATAAAAAAAAAAAGAAAGAAATGGGTAGCGCTGCTTTTGCCTGCGTACCCTTCGCCTACTCGTTTGCGTTTTTCCGCAGTCTCCCAGGTCGCCTTTGTCCTCTGCTACTACAACCAATTCTATACAAGAAGTTCCCAGCGCTCCTTCTGGGGCCTTCGGGTTTCTGCACGTTTTGTAAAAGCTATATTTCACGAGCGAGGCGTCCACCCTCGAGCATCACAAGTATTGTGTTCATTGCGCTGCAGCGTTCACGCAACGATCTAACCCTTGACAGTATAATCTTAACCTGCAAAGCGGCGGAAATATAAAAAAATCACGTGAAAGACATAAAGAAAACTGAGGAGGAGGTTAGAGTTGATGGGCTTTATCATTATCCGGCTAACTCTAGAGCAGCGAAACCAAGGTATCAGGAGGTTCACCCTAAAAAGATCGACCTTACAATCGACAGGAAACTTCATGTTCGAGATGCGGCACTTTCCATCACCCTCGAAACTGTACCACTTATGGCCAGCAGAGTGTCTCTTGTGGAACATTCTGACATTTTTTGAGAATGTGGAACTAGTCACAGCAGAAGCACCTCAAATACCGGTGTGTTTATGCACTCGAGGAAGCGTTTAACTCAGCAATGAACAATGAGCCCAACAACACAATATGCCTGGGAGAGATAAGAATGGACTCTCTTGGATCAACCGGAGAAACATCTGAATACAAAAGCATATACATCGATGGACATAAATTCCTTTTCAAACTGGACACTGGTGCAGACGCCAATCTTCTTTGTCGCTCTCTGCTACGCAAATGCAGATCTGAAGTGCCAATTGTGCCCACAAAAGTTGAGGTGCTGACGTTCAGTGAAGAAAACCTCACGTTTTTTGCGAAATGCACCATTGACTTCATCATTAATGAATGCAACTGTCCACTGGAGTTTTATGTAATTAACATTGAGGTTAAACCGATCCTTGGCGTACAGACGTGCTCTGAACTAAACCTGGTGAGGCGAGTCGAGCCGCAGCCGTAGCAAGGTAATCACCAAACAAACGACACACAGAGAAAACAGCAATACCAACATAACAAGACGGCTGAGGGGCAGAAACCAGGGTCGTACAACACGAACGCAGGTCCATACCGTGTCGTTGAGAAAACTTACCCTGGAGGAACTGTGCAGTTCCCAGTTCCTAATCAGCAAATCCTGCACATAAACGCTTTTCAGCCTTATATCAACCAAGGTCAAGCCTGGAGAGGAGGTGCATTAGACCTCCAACCACAGGTGCGGCCAGTGTATCACCAACTGTTGAATCAGAAGCAAGAAACACAGCAGCATCAACAACAACAGCAGGCGCGACCGCAGCAACGAGCACAGCACCATCAACAAACAGTAGCCAATCTCCCATGGATGCTAGGGCAGCATGTAGGAGGTACTTTGCCCTTTCCCTTTAGGCTGCATCAGCAAGTCTATGCCCCAGAGGTCATTCACGCGGCTGTACTCCAGAGAGCACAATGAAACAAGCATCCAGCACCAGCAACTTTTTGCAGAACGCATAGACCAGGCGCGACAGAAACAAGCATGGCTCCGTCCTCAACAACGGCAACGTAAACAGCAAAAACATGGACGTCTCATTCAACGTATGGAGCAGAAACGACAGGCAACACAACGCGAGCACGAATATAGAAAGCGGCAGCAACAACTTGAAAAAAACAAGCAACAACGTGAACTCGAGTGCAGCGAGCACGCAAAGAACTACAACGTGAGCTAAGACGGCATCAGGAGCAGCAACGTGAGCGCCAACATGAATGGCGGGACAGCTGCGCTTCCAACAGGAGAGTCAGAGACAACTTCGTGATGAACATGCCAGGCAGCAAGATCTTCTACGTCAACAACGTAAAAAGCATCAGCAACTTCTGCAGCAACAACGCCACTATATCAACGACAGCCCCTGGCACAGCCACGCGAGGAGCTACGTCAGCGTCAAGAGCAGCAAGGACACCGATGGGAAAAGCAACGGCAGCAGCAACATACAATCACCTCACTTGGGATGAGAAACGGCCACCCCGGTGCGCTTGTATTTCTGCCAACAAATTATCAGCTTTGTGTTTATCCGTCCCTTCTCGTCCCAGTCTCGGGTTTTTAGTCAAATGTTTATCAGCACCCCATTGCTCAAGTTCATATCGTACAAACTCCATGGATCATCCAGCAACAACAGAAACAGGCGCAACAGTATAAAACCGGTGCCCCCGGTTTTATTCCACTACCCATGCAGCCCATGCAGAAATTTTGGTTAAAGCAAGAAAACAATGGTACAGAGATGTGGTTTCAACAGAGGCACAGGAGAAAGATTATACACCGTGCAAGAGCAACGAGGACGATCATACAGGCGCAACCAATATTACAGGCACCTAGGACATGTCCACGTCGACAAGGTCGCAGAGCCTGAATCATCAGGATCATTGAGTGATAACAAAGAGTGGACGTATCGTGGTGCAGCCAGTGAATTGAATTGGTGTGTGTATGTTTATAAAGCTAAAGGTTAGTCTGCCTTAGTGGGCGTCGGGTGCCTCAGCTGTAGATGAGCAATTTAACCAGTGCGGTGCAACCGCCAGCCTGCGGTCTTTAACGTGGACCACGCAGTAGTGATACAAGACCGCATGCCGATACGATGCTCATCCAGATCGAAACGGGCAGGGATGGGGATTGAATTCAGGGTCCCTGGATAGGGTGTACTAGAACGGGGAGGTGTGCCGTCCGGCGGCCATGAGTGTGTCACGATTTGCAAGTACGTCGGTGAGGGCGCTGCGGGGCAGAGCACGGCCATCCGACGGCTGCAAGAGGCCAGGTCGTCGCAGCGGAGATGCTTTGTTCGGCGTAAAAATGATTGCATTCGTTTTTTTTCTCTCTTTGGTTGTGGGAAAGAATAAGTTTCATCCTATTTCAAACTCATGTTAAAAAGCGTGACTTGCGCGAGCGGCAGAAGCTTATATTCAAAGCGCAAATAACGTTTGGGAGCGGTCAGGAACTTACATTGTCTCGCTTCTTTCATTTTCTTCGTCGTATGGCTGTTATAGAAGACTAATTGTCTATCTAACCGTACATACTAGCATTAAGAAAGCGAAGTTTGAGTATGATATGATATGCGATGCTTTCCTCTCCGCTTTAGTGTCAAAGCTCTTTTAATTATTTTTTTTTTGGCAGCTCTACTTTTTACAGATCTTGATATACCTAGTTTTTTCTTATCTTAACAACGTTTTTGTGTAGCATGGATTAATGAAAGCGAGCGTTTTCTGGACTTCTGCATTCTCAGCCGAATTGCTTATAGACAAGAAAATGTCTGAATTGATTTTATCTAGTAAGCATGCATCATGTCCAAATAAACACCGAGGCGGGCAAGATAAATGAAACAACTTCTACTGCTGTCTTTAATGAAGTGCAATTCAAATTTGAAAAATATGTTTTCTCTGATATATGTCACACAAATCACACATTCTTCTTAAAGTTTTTTTTTTTTTTTTTTACATGTCAGTTTTGTTTTTCTTGTTCGGAATCAGACGAACCAATTCCGCGATCAGAGTGGCGTCGCTCGGCTTCCGAAACGAGGAGAGTTTTTCTTTTGCATGTTTTAAAACACACGGTGCCTCCCGGCACAAAACTGCACCGCTGTCTTTTACAGCGGAGCTGTCAAGGGCTAGTATCCCCAGGATCGTGTCCCCCGCAAAGAAATGAAAACACCGAACTCTGGACACCCACCGCCATCTATGAACGATGGCAGCAACCCACGTATCTGGTTGCCGCCGTCGCTCATAGATGACAGCAGCCTTTCCACTCTGGCTTGCCGACTTGCGGCCGGCCATTACTTTCCATGTACAGCTTCGCTGGTCTTCCTTCTTCACCAGAGTGGAAAAGCTGAAAGTTTTTCTTTACCGTATTTGACACCGTTGCGAGTCCCTCGTCTTTTCGGCACAGCTATTAGCCACACAATATTGTATCGCTTTAGGCAACGCAAAACAATAAAAAATAGTCGCACCAACACGCCACAAGCTAGACTCAGCCCTGCAGTAGAGTAACTGTATAGGCTCTGCTTGCAGAGCCAGAGTAGCGCGTTCCTTTTCCTTTCGCCGCCATCTCCCTATTGGCGGAGGAGTGGTCACGTGCGCAGAACTGGAGCTGACCTTCGTGCGGGAAAGCGGCCTTCCAGAGCGCCAAGTTTTGGGGGGAACATATTTTCCGCTTTGCGTTCGCAAAATATAGATCCTAGACAAAACTCGAACGAACCGAAAGCTTCCTAAGTCATTGAACATTATGTGTATCAACTGAGTACAGAACAATCCCGTTTTTTATAACGCGAGCGATGTTTTGGGACATTCGTTTTCAGGGTATGTGAAGCAGACGACACGGACGACGATAGCGTTCCCCGCGTCTGCGGCTCTCGCGGAGTGATACGCGATACCTATACGCGACCGGCAGATCCGGCCATCTTGGCGAGTCGGCGAGCTCTCGTTTGAAAGCGGGGAGACGGCGTTTTCGTCAGCCGCTACGTCGTTTACCGCATTAAATTTTGCATGCGCGTAGAAAGAGCCCCGTGAAAATGACAGGCTGTAGTGTTACCAAGTGCACAAATCGCGCAGACAGCGGCGAGAGCTTGTACCGGATTCCGACGGCGAGACACGATGTGAGACGCCGCCTCGTCTGGCTTTTTCGTATGGGAAGGAGATCATTTCTAATCATTGTCTGCCCTTTTACAATACCCAAAAATATTTCTGCAGGCAGTTGTGTGGATAAACATGTTTTAGAGACTGTTAGTGCTGTGCCTGTTCGCAATTTCTTCAAGGGACCATGTCGGTGGTAGTAAAACAGTTTAATAGGTTCAGCAAAATGTTCACAATAGAAGAGAAAGCGAGATGTAGGTTGGTGTCACACACTGAAAGTAGACAGAGCTCTATCGCCCTATTCTCGGGGCAGAATATACTGGTCAATAGGAAAACAGTCAATCTCGGCATCATTCGGGTCCCTGCAACGAATTGGACTGCGTTTTCAAAGACTTATCCGCAATGAAAGTGGAACGTCGGTGGACTTTTTTTTTTACATTAGGCAGTTTGCACCTTGCGGCACTTCCCAAAGTTTGGAGCACCGTCTAACATTTATTATTCGCGAGCCCCTAATGTTTGCGATGCAAGCGAATATAAAATTTAGCCCAACTTGAAAGCATGCGAAAATTCCGGTCTCTAAGAGCTCTGAATTCGGGCGTCTCGAATTCGTGAAATGGCAAAAACTTCGGATAAAGAAGAAAAAAAAAAAGTTTTACACTATTTTAGCATGAAAGTGGGGGTGCTCGACATTCCTCAGATTCGCATATAATTGGAATGCACGAAGGTAAAGCACTGTTCCGTCTACATAATACCAAGTAAACGGCCTGCTGAAAAAAAAAAAAAAAAGTCACAGGCTGAGCAGCGGCAGTTGCTCTTCGATTAAACACAAGAGGAAAATAAGCAGGCCTGCGTAATTTTGCTTCTTGCGATCGCTCGAGGGGAAAGGTCCTCCAAAAGTTGGGGAGACAGACAGCGGGCTCACGACGCTATCTGCGTCCCAGCAACAGCTACTTGACGACTTCACTTCACACGCGACCCGCGGGACATGCGGGTGCGTACGGGGGTGCGCTTTTTGCGAGAGGGAGAGAGGAAACGACGGAACAACGATCACGGCGCATGCGCGGTTCGTCACCGCACGCCGCACTATTTTCCTTCCGCAGCGCGCCGCAGCACGCCGCAGCACGTGCCCCTGCAAAAACCGACCATGGCTTCCCGCAGTGCTTGGCTCCACAATGGCACCATTGCGGTACTCTGCTCCGCAAGCGGAGCATATACAGTTACTCTACCCTGCAGTGATTGGCAGCGCCACCCCAGGCCCCTGCGGCAGGATTGGGCCACACAACACTCGACTCCAATGGAGAACCCGATGCAATCGGCACACCTCCCAGTTCTAGTACACCCTACCGTGAGTTCTGCTGCTCGAGCTTTCGCTCCACTTGCTCAGCTGGAGCGCGCCAGAGCCGTTTATACTGGCGAGCGCAAGGCCACTCTGCCACCGATCCCCCTGGTGCAACCGGTACAATATATAGAGCCTGACACCTGCATCAGTCTGTTCAAAAAAGAAAAAAAGGGGAGTGTTACGATGTTGGGATATCCGAGGTAGAACAAGAAGACATCCAGTGAGCGCGCTGGGATCGCAGCACAGGGCTTCGGTACTGACCATCAGTCAACATGTACGGTCCACATCACTTTCATTTACCATTAAACAGTTTGCTTACGTCGGCCTGCTAACATAACGAAACAAAAAATATAACTCAGAAATGCTAGAACAGCTCGCGACGGAGCAAAGCGATATCATCTGAGCGTCTAAACCTGAGCAAGTCGCATTTTTTAATCGTGATGATTGACAGTTTCGTCTACTCTGCCCTAAAGGCACAGTCACATAGAGGAAACAGCTGGACAACTCTATCCGGCAACACGAGGCGATCGTGTTGCCGGTGACCCTGTAACAACAACAGTCGGGCAACATGTTGCTGCCGCCCGGCAACCGTGTTGGCCGATTTGTTGTCCGATCACCCTACCATACTGCGCTGACGGCGGGGAAAACACGGGCAACACTCTGTCATCTTGATTGTTTACTTTCGTTTCTTGTGCGGCGCGACGTCGCTGGAAATTTGACTACAAAGTTCTAGTGCGTTTGAAGGGCCGGAAATTACTACGGAACGACATCAACCAGTGACTGTGATTAAAAAACTTGACACCGAGAGTATTTTCACGCCTTTATCTTATCAAAATGTTTTTCATTCGCTGACAAATCAGATAGCCCTAACCGAGGAAAGTGAGATCGCTGATATATGTTCGCGATTTACGCCACCGTATGAAGTGTTTTCTTCCGGTTCTTTCTTTCACGCAATTTTTATTTCTACTGTAAAATTGAGCTAGTGCTTATACTGAGAGTGCTTAAAAACTGCGACACCGACACGATTAACCTTTGTAATAACAATCGGTGCAATAAATATTTTTCAATGCTATATATTTGCCTACCGTCTGCTATCTGATTGTTTTATTTCCCAAAACGTCCTGGGTATTTTTGAAACAAATCAGGTGTCTGCAAGCGGCTTTTTCTAAGTTTCAAGCATCAACAATCATGATCAGAGTGGTCGTTTTAATGCTTCGACTTTTTTATCTTTACTTTCCTGCACGCAAGGACGCAAGTGAAGCCACCGGAAGTTCGATGCTTGTCCCGGAAGTCGGGCGTCTGCGGGGCTTCCTGTAGATGGTGCATTCAATTGATGTTTTGGCACGTACTTTCCGGTGTCTTTGAGTGGGTTTTATTAATCATGCTCCGAATTAAATCTCGAAAATGAGGCATTTGAGCTTGGGACATACGCACAATTAATCAACTAGAATCTTAAAATGTTTACATTGAATGGCTTCCCATGACACTTCTCGGGTCTGTATGCACTCTTGCTGAGCAACAAGCAGACTCTTTTGAGGTGAAAAGCAAACATCCAGCGCTCTTGACACTTTTCGAACCAGCACTTGGAAGGGTTACGAAGTCTGCCAAGAGCTTACTTCCGCGACAAGCCGTTTATTTCAGGAGGCTTCATGCCTGTTTGCTGAATGCGCCATCGAGCCCCCTATAATAGATAACAGTGGTAGCCATGCCATTTTATTTTACTATCACTAATGTGAGCTGGTCTCTCGAAAGTTCTAATTTCAACACCTGTCTGAACGTTCACGACCGTAGCTGTGACCATTTCGGCAATCGCGTTTACGCAGTAAAATCATTCCTCAAATTATTTTAGCTGCACGCCAGTTAAAAAACGTTTTTCAAGCCTTTCTTCGAGTAAGACGGTATTGATGGAAACTAGCTCCGTCATCGAAGCTATCTGTGTTGTCGTGTAGCCGGCTCGAAATTCGCGCAGCCAGGGATCAGGGCAACACACGTTGTCCAGTTCACAAGCTGCTGCTGTTTTTGTTGCCGAAATCTGTCATTCCGAGGCAACATTTTCGTTGTCCTCCATGTTGTTCTACTGTTGCCGCGACGTGACAGGGTTGTCGTACAACACGGGGAGCGCGCAGGAAGCTGCCCGACTGTTGGACAACATGTTATGCTGCTGTTGCCGTCCTGTTGCCTCAGTGTGACAGCGCCTTAAGCACCAAGATGCCGGCGCCCACTAGCAGATTGAGAGCGGAGTGCCGATACTCTAAGCGTAGCTCATTAACTGGTTCTAGATCCCACGATGCATGGCGGTAGCGGTGGCATAATAAAACTGGCTGTGAGATCGGTTATTTTCTTTGGCAAGAAATACAAATCTATGTGTGACCACCTGCGCTCGCACACACTGGACGCCGACAATGCTACATGTATGCGCATTTTTTCCTATTTCTGAGGTTCCACAGAAAGAGGTAGAGCCAAGCTTTCGCAACGCTACGAGAAAAGGCCCAGTCACACTTTCTTTCACGTAGCAAACGCTGCTATAACTATTTGCATCGTTGACGCTCTCGACAATGCGTGCGAATAAAGCGCAAGATGAAAGTACGTGCTCGTTCTACAGTGCTGGGCTGGAGCACTGCAGAAACATATTTTGTCCCTTGCTAGGAAGTGTATATGCCCATTTTTCGTACCTTGCGAGGAAGTGTATGTCCCATAAAAAATACGAATATTATTTTGAAAAAAAAACCAAAACTACGACGCTAGCGTTTTGCAGTAACCAACAGAGGACACTTACAATACTGTGAGTGTAAAGCCCCTCTACCCTGGGGAAAGTGGCGCCAATCATTGCTGTGGAAATGATGGAGACACGTGTCGCGCGCCTCTTCTGGGGAGAACATGGCGTCTGAAATCTAGCTCAGCGCTGCGCTGTGCCACCATGATCTTCCCAAGGGCTGCACGTTTCACGTGCCTCGTGCATCGACACAATTTGCGCTACTTTTCAAACCCCAAGGGGCTTTATGTGCGTGCCCCCTGAGATGCCGCTGTTGCCCTTTAGTGAATGCTTCTTCCCTGACGCCCAGAGCTGAATCGGCTGCATGCTGAGTGCGTGGTGGCGGCGGGAGAAGCGACGTGAATTCTGCACCATCGCGATTGCTCTTCGTGGCAGGCTATAGGGGAGACCTGAGCACACGTCGTAAACGACGCGTTCAAATATGGCGTCCCGTCATCGATAGAGTCTGATATACGAATGGCGTTGCGGCTGAACAAAACTGCGTCGATGATGCAGACCGGGAAACCGAAACACCGAGAGCTCTTTTGCGCAGTCAATACTTCTCAAACGAGTGCGAAGGCGACCGCTGACGATCCTGCGCAGTGGCAAGCTGCAAATTTGACACGGAGTATACTTGGTCTGAACAGAACGCGCGGTTCAAAGCCGCCCGATTCTTACGGAACTCCGGGATCGCGCGGAAAAGAGGAAAAACAACGAAAGAAAAACGAAAAGAAAAGGGGGAAATGAAAGCCGATGGAGTTTGCATTCGAAACGGAACCGGAGTCCACGAGCCCAAGAAAGAAAGGGAGCGGCGCATCCAAGCGTTCCGTTCATGTTGGCCTGGATGGGAGCAAACAGGCTCCGCCAAACGAGGACGGGGAGGTATAGAGTGTCGCAGTATAGTGGCGGGGTCTCTTGCTCCTGTCTCGGGACGGGGGGGACTTCCCTGGGGCATTCTCGGCTTCCCGGCCGTGTGTGCAGCCCAGATACGCCGTGTGCCTGGCTCCGAGTGCGCGGTGAGCGGCGGGAGGGACGAGTTCTTCCCTACGACTGGCACAATCAGGCGCCGCAGAGCGGAAGCGCGGGGAGCCCAATGTGCCGAGGGAAAACTTGAAATGCGCACCGCTGCCGACCAGCCTGGGCTGCTGCCATATACCTTCTGGCTCTTGTCTCCTGGCCGGGAATTGATTTTCGAGCCAAACAAAAATAGGCTCCAATTCGCTTCTGCTTGGCACAGCGCGACGCGCCGTGCGTAAGACGGAATTTCTGGCGCTCGTTTAAAAATATTGATATATATCGTTATTGTTATTTTAATAATTTTACGTTCAAAAATCTGTCGCATTTTGGCCAGGTGCGGCGAAAACGAAGTTGATGCGGGAGAAAAATTGTAACCCAGGACCTAAAACTAAAATGCGCGCGCACTCTGGGCTTTTCTTACCACTCCACCTTTCGGTTTTCTTCTCCTTGCCTTCTTGTCGCTCTTTTCTCGATGCTATTTTCAAGAACATTTCCGCATTTCTCACGAAACAAGCCACTCGGATTTTTCATTTTCTCCATCCCTCTCCTTCTTTTTTCTTTTTCATTTTTATATTCATTTATTTGTTCCGCTTCTCTATTTCACTGTTTATTTAATCTCTCGAGAAATAAAAAAAAAAGTTCTAATGAAACGTTTTTTCTCTCTTTCCGTTTTATTAGTTTGAGAGAAACTTGGTAAACATGGCAAACGGATTATACCTCGGAGAACGTGGAGCGAAAGCTCGCGCAGCAAAGCCCGAGGATCGTGGGTTTAATCGAAATATTTAATTTTCGCCCCTGCCCACTCGGATCTCGGGACAAGGGCGATGAGCTTCGCACTGGCTCGCGGTCGTGTATCATTGTACTGCGTTGTGCACTTTATGGACCCCAGGCAAGGAGCGATACTGCACTCGCCGAAATTCTCATGTACACTAGGGACACCAGTCAGCCACTTCGGCTGGCTAGTCTCCCTCCCGCTGTGTGAACGCAACAACTTTACATTGCACATAGTTTCATTGAGGGGGAAAAAAACGTAAGTTCACTGAGGTGCGTGTAAGACGTCCCAGAGATTACTCCAAAAGGTGACGCGTTACCCATTCTTGCGTCGCATCGTCGCGTCAATTCTAAGCAGCCAGAAAAAAAAAGGAAAACTTTTAGTGAGAAACCAGTTTCACCTAAACTTTGTCATAATCAAAACCAAGAAGTCGCTCGCTTATATATATATACATATAAATATATATTAATTTTTTTCTTTTTTTTTTTTTTTACGGTGCAGTCAAAATTAAAACGCAACACTGTCAAGACAGGCGTAAACTATGCACGAACATAATGACCAAAGCTATTTTGCGCCAGGAATCTTTATCTTACACGTTTAAAACGGCGCAGGATAATTTTTTTTTTAATATAACATTTTCGCTATTTTGGGAAGCAGGAAAAAACGACGTGCGTTTTCGCCCGTTTAAATGGTAGCTCTTTGCGGCGGCAGCATATTAGCCCTCGGAAAAAGTGTTGCAACCCAATCCGGCCGCTGAAAAACGCCGACAATTCTCACGGACGGGCAATAAAGGACTCAAGTTGTCGTTTTTCTTTCTGCCGTTTAGAGCGTGGCGGTAAGTAACTCAGGGTTCCCCTAATGGGCGTTTTGCAACTATGCAGCGGATGCAGTAAATCATCGTTAACCGCTTCGCCTTGTGGGCAACAAGTTCTTCTCTTAGCGCAGTACACTCGCTTCAGTGGTCTTTTATCCGCCGGCTAATGCGCTCGCTAGTGCCACTTAGTCTGGGTCTCCTCCTAGTTACCGAGCTGGAGCGATACATTTACGACGAAGAGTTGTTTTGGTGATGAAATACTCAAACAACGGGCGAGCTGGTGACAATTCATTTTTCAAAAAACCAGTGTATAGCGTCCCCTTTTTTTCTGTTTTTCTCGGTGTCGAGGTTTCTCAAAGATTCATATTTGTTTGACGGATCTGGGGGTACAGGTGTACTCTAAGCGCTGAAAATCTGGTTGGGAGACCGGCACTTATTTACGCGTTTTATTTCCGGTATAGATTTCATCCGAGTACTAATGAGTTGGTCGTGAATGGGGGTGGTGGTCATCAGCCATGACGTCTAAATGTTTTTGGTAAATTTCCTACATTCAAGTTTTACCTGCGCGTGTAATCTATAGTGTGAAATACGAACCGGGAAGAAGAAAAATCAAGATAGTTTAAATCGTGATTCAGATTATGATTTAGATCAAACCGGTTTTACTATGATGATTCAAATCGAACTTTTCTCGCAAAATGAATTCCGAGATAATTTTTATTTATCCTCCGTTTATCATTTGATGCTCTTCGTGGGCCTTTGTTTTGCGTTAAGGTCAAATATTCATCGAGCAAGAAAAAGAGTATAGCAGGCTGAACACACACAAAAAAAACGAGGTTGTAGCAACTCAGAGTGCCGAACTTTCTTCCTACTTCGCGAGTTACATGACGATCTCTGCAAGAAAACCAGAACGCGAACGAAGCAAAAACAAGAAAAGTAACTTCCTATTTTATGCAAATCGGAACACGAAATCAAAAGCAGATAAAGTTTTTTTATTACCTAAAATATCAAGCTGCATCAATATTAAAAAGAAAATTAAATTGTACTTTAGAAGTTTAGGTTTACGGTAATTATTTATTCTGGATTCTTTTCCATGATTGGACTTATGCAACTAGTAATAGAGCACTACTTTTCACGGGCGATGGTTATTTAAATCAAATGAATCTGATGGAAATAATATAAATCAAATTTACCGGATTTAAAAAAAAAGTCATGATTTTCTTACCCTGGCACGAGCAGTTTGTTGACAAGGTGGGATCCAATCACTTCTTCTGTTCTATGTGTAAGTACAATGTAGCACCGTGCAAAACTTCAGTGCTGTACTGGTGTAATAAAGGGAAGAAAGATACTACTACCACTACTACTACTACTACTACTACTACTACTACTACTAATACTAATAATAATATTAATAATAATAATAATAATAATAATCAGTGTTTATTAAAGTGTACAGGAACAACCAATCGGTCTTAGTGCTGGCACACTTAAAAAAAAAAGAGCAAAAACACAGGCATGCAAACAGACATACACAAGAGTGCAGAAGGAGAACGTAGTTCACCAGTCTTAGAATAAAATCATTAACAACTACGAAAGACACTCAAGTCAACAAAGGAAATCAAAAGCACAAAACAGAGACATCACCAGGTGTGAGAGCAAAAAGCAAATATATGGATATCGTACTGACAGACATGAACCCTTCAACTGATCAGCCCTTTTCTTGCAAAAGGAAGTTTCGAACATCATTTCCGAACTTGCTCCCGCATGAGTTAAAAATATCAATTGTGTCAGAGTGGCGGTTATAACACTCCGCCGATCTTTGGATCGGGTTTAAATGGCTAAAATGTCGAGCTATATAAAAATATGATTGAAGCCGTGTAGGCACACGTGGAACTCTAAGGCTCAGTTCGGACAGAAGGCAGGGAGAGTTAATCGAGCCGTGCAGGGTCTTAAACAAAAACAACAGATCTGCCTTCACCCGACGCTGGTACAGGCTCAACAAGTTGACGAGTTACACCCAACGATCAAACAAGGATCACCTTTCTTGAGGTAAAAATATTTAAAGATAGAAATAAATCTGTTTTGGACTCGCTCGTCAGATAAACTGTTAGTCTTGAAATTGCCATTCCAAACAAACGAGGCGTACTCTAGCTGGGATCTAACTAAGGAACAGTACAGCGTGAAAAATGCGGACAGGCCCTTCGTTACGCGAGGCACGGCACCTAGCGTGCGCAAGGCCGATTGAACCACTCTGGTAACGTGAGTGTCAAACCTCAGGGTTGAATAAAAAACAACACCAATGTCCCTCACTTCACTTACACGTGACAGCAGTTCGCCATGATTAACTATATTGACAAAATATATCGTGGTTCTTGCGAGAATATGTCATTACTTTTGTTTTAGAACGAATCAAACGGAGGTCACTGTCTAAACACCAACGACCGAAGGAATATGCTTCATTCTGAAGCTGGATGGAATCCTCTAAAGTCAATATTTTTACAGCGGAGCTGTTAAGGGCTAGGTTCTCCAGGATCGTGTCCGTGTATGTCGACACAAACCTACCTGGACAGCTACCGCCATCTATAAGCGACGGTGGCAAGCACGCAACCAGTATGGTTTCCGCCGTCGCTCGTAGATGGCGCCAACCTTTCCAGCTATAATAGAAGAATGGATAGTTGGGCGCGTTGGTGGGAATTCATCGTAGGAAACAGCGCGAAAAACAGACGACGACGAAGAAGAAGCACGCAGTGTATCGAGTACAGCTCCGCTGGTCTTCCTTCTTCGCGGGAGTGGAAAGGATAAACGTTTTTTTGTAAAGTTTTATATCATCAGCGTATTGCAGAAATGAAGAGTTTGATATAACTTGAGAGACATCATTTACGAAGATATTAAAAAGGAGTAGGCCCAAGACAGATCCCTGAGGCACTCCAGAGCTTGCCTTGTACAAAGACGAGATAGCATTGTTGACGCGGACGTAGGCTTGCCTATCAGACAAATAGCTCTTTAACAATTTATATACCGAATCACATACTCCGTAAGAGGAAAGCTTGTTTAAGAGGATGTTGTGGTTGACCACGTCGAAGGCTTTACTCACGTCGAAATAGAAGACGTCAAGCTGACTTCTATTACAAACTACTTCAGATGCAGCGGACGTAAAAGATACGAGATTGGTAGATATCAATCTGCCGGACAGGATTATACTACGGAACTTGAAGGAGAGGAATTGACGGATTACCATTTCAAAGAGTTTGGAAAAAGAAGAGAGAATAGAAATCGGTCTGTAATTAATAACGTCACCACTATTTCCAGATTTCAGGACCGGAACAACCACTCTCACTTTCCAGTCGTCAGTGAATATTCCTGACGTCAAGGAGGTACTATAAATTGTGCGCAGTATAGGCGCAAGTAATTTATGATAACCCGTAACAATTGCAGCGGGTATCCCGTCATGACCGGCAGACAATGTGGGTCTCATTTTCTTAATACATAACCTAACACATCCCTCATCGACAACTACAGAACCTAATGAGTCACCAGGTGATAATGATAAAAATAATAATGATAATGATAATAATAGTAATAATGATAATGATATTGATAGTAATAATAATAATAATAATAAGAATAATTATTATTATTATTATTATTATTGTTCATTGACATACGTTAAGAGCCGAGAATGCTTTACGGGTCCGTCAAAGCCTCTAATAGCTCGTGGGACTTGGACCCCGCAATTGAATTTTGCGCAATATCAGGACAGATAGTGATGATATTGACAATGAACAGTGAGCTTGAAAAATGAAGCCGCATGAAATTTCCAAATTACACGAGAGAAACGAGCGAACCGCAAACAACACACCAGAGAGAGAGAAAAGACACAAGTACACCAAAAACTACCATCAAAACGGAGAACGAAAAAAACAAAACTACGAAGTTACAATCCGTACAATAGTCAAATTTGATTGCGAAAGTAAACGCTCGTATGTCTTGCTGACAGAATGTACTAGTAGGCGCAGCACAACTTAGCATAGCAGAAAACTTGCTGTAACCGCTCTAAGCACGACACACGTCAGATACAAAAAGATATACCGAGCAAACATTCATATCAGAGGTAGGTCAGAAAGCAGAAATTTAGCGCAATGTGTGCGAGCTTTTTTTCAGCTGTCGTTCGGAGTGCAGCCCAAGAACGACTCTGGTAGTCTATTAATAATAATAATACACTGCATTACATACATACATTTATTGACTCAGTGGGACTATTAAAGACGGATATCTTTTTGGGCACATCAAAGCCACCGAAGGGCTTGTGGGATGACACCCTAAAAAATGAGAAAAGTCCGCTTAAATGATAAGGTAAAGACATTACCTTCAGAAACAGAACTCAAAGATAATAAAACTCCCCCCACCCCCCTTCCCCGCCCCTTTCCCCCCTCCCCTCTGTTCTCTGTGCTCCGACTGTAGCACAGAGTACTAGTTACGAAAAAAAAAATACAGCTTACGAAAGCAATGTACAAATGAATGTAACAATGTAAATAAACTAACACTTACAAACGCGAGTCCAAAATAAATTGTAACACGAAGCACTGAAACCAAAAAATAAAATAGGAAAAGAAGAGGCAAGATTTAGAATTTGCGGTAGCTATAGCAACGGCACATTAGGATCGTCATAAACACACACGGAGCAGGCACTAAATACTATCGAGGTTAAGACACTTGAGTTCTTTTTTTAGAGTCTTCAGTGATGTGATATCATAAATATAGTCCGGGAGGGCGTTGAAGACACGTGGCACATAAGATTCACGCGGGCATTTACCATACCGGGTGCAACAACGTGGCACTACAAAACGAGGAGAGCTGCGTAATGTGCGGGACTAATGTAGCGGTGTCTTGAAATCACTGCTCCAAAAATTTCGAAGGAGGACGGTCTGAATAAAAAGTGAGTGGACATTCGGCAGTGGAAGAAAGAGGCGTAATGTGTAGGATGTTGGTCAGTATGCCTCTTATTAAAAAGTGTTCACTTTTGCCTGCCAGCGGCCTGAACATATACCAAACACTGTGATGCCGTACCGAGGCACACTGTAGGCAAGCGCGTGGATTAACAATACCGAACATTGACGGGCATAAACACCCGTGTGTTATAGAGCATGCAGGATATAGTTCCTAGTTTACTGCATAAGTAGGACATAGGAGTGTTCCAGGACATGTCGAAATCAAAATGAACACCCAAATATTTAACGTTGTTAACAGATTTGACCGAGACACAGTTACATGGATGGCAGCTTGAGGAGTGGAGAATAAACCTGAGATAGTAGCGTGGTGTCTTTTAAGGGAATTCTGGAAGCAAACAAGCTTTGTTTTGGAGCTGTTGATGTCAAGAAGGTTATCCGCAAACCAGTCCATTAGATGGGTGGCATTTGTCTGGAGAATTTTGACTGCACAAGGGAAATTAATATGACTCGAAGTAAGGAGGGTATCATCGGCGTATTGATAGATCTTGCAGCCATTGATAGTGTGAAGCATATCATTGACAAAGATATTAAAGAGTAGAGGTGAAAGAACAGATCCTTGAGGTACCCCCGCTTTTAAAGAAAGGAGAGAGCTTCTAAATTTCCCAATTAACACAATTTGAGAACAATTAGTTAGGAAGTTTTCTAGTAAAGAATAAAATGGACCCCGAAAACCTAAGCGTTGTAATTTTTTTAGAAGTAATTGATGACTGACAGTGTCGAAGGCCTTAGGTGCATCTAGGAAGAGCGCACAAGCGAACATATTATTATCAAACGTTGAGTAAAGGTAATCGGAAAAATCGTCAAGAGCCGGTTGAGTGCCTCTCCCAGCCACGAAACCATATTGGGTGGGTGAAAAATGTTATGTTTACCCATAAAGCCGTTCATCGACTGAAGAAGGTGTTTTCAAGGCTTTGCCCTAAAATTGATAAAATCGAAATGGGAGGATAATTTTCAGTTTTTGTTCGCGTACCCCCTTAATGAGTGGTCGTACAATGGCAACCTTAAGAGCATCAGGTATTTTACCGCTCGTAATGAAGTCATTCAACGTAACTCGGACAGCATTCATAATCTTAGCGAAATTCCGTTGAAGATCATTTGTGGGAATACCATCAGCACCAGGTGACTTGTTAGCTTTGAAACTAAACAGAAGAGAGTAAAGCTCGGCACCAGTTAACGGAGGAAGAAAAGCTGACGCTAGGGATGTATCAGCCAGAGTACATCGTTTGTCAACAGCGGCTCGAGTCACACCAGTATATTTACCAAAGACAATATTAAATTCATCTGCTAATGATGAGGTAAGTGAACCGAAGTTTTTTGAGAAGTTTGTTCAATAGATTGCTTAGCACCAGTACCTCGATATTGATTAATCAGTGACCATGTTTTGGCCTAGTTAAGCTTGTACTCTTCAAACTTTGATTTAAAATATCGTCGCTTTGCAGAACGAATGACAGCGTTGACGCTATTTCTGACCTGCCGAAATTCAATTTGCAAATTCGCATTATTAGGAGACCTCCGACATCGGCTCCACAAAACGTCTTTTTCTTTAATTTTCTTAAGGATATCATAAGTCAACCATTCGTGATGGGGTCAGCGCTTTTTTAAGGTAATAGTTCGTTTGGTAGCTTCAGTGAACGAGTTAAAAACCTGAACAAAGTCTGTATACAGATCAACGCGTCTAGTGGAGCCCAAAAAGCCATCCCAGTCATAAGAGGCAACAACTTTGTCAAAGGACACAATGTCAATAAGCTCGGCCTGTCTGATAATGTTAGACTCAGGTTCAGAGGTCAAAGTGTGTGTTATCCGACAGGCAACAAAGTAGTGGTCCGCCAACTTTTCAAAAATTACAGCGCTGTCAACACGATCACTTGGTGTCCGTATGCAAATCTGGTCAATGCAAGTAGAGACGAGATTTGTTCATATAATAATAATAATAATAATAATAATAATAATAATAATAATAATAATAATAATAATAATAATAATAATAATAATAATAATAATAATAATAATAATAATAATAATAATAATAATCAAGAATCAATCAATCAAGAATCGGCTTTATTTGGTGCCTAGGAACGACCTTTCGGTCTTAGTATTAGCACACCCGAACACTTTCTATACCTAACACACATGAGGTGGAAATTGCATAACCCATTACAAAATTAGAACAAAAAATGCAGATTTTACAGTGACGTAAGGTTGCACATTCAATACAATCAACTGATGAGGTATGTGCCTGAAAAAAAAGCGACACTTTAATATTCAGAAGAATTAAGACCAGCATCAACCACAAACGTCCACGAAAGTATTATCTGGAGTCATACAACAAACACAAAAATTAAAAAAATGTCTTTATGTCCACAAAAGATGTCCAGGTGACTGGCAAGACCATTGTAGGTCTTTCCCATACGAAACATTGGATTGTGTACACATGACGCGACTGGAACATAGAAAGGCTTAGGCGCACGGGACAAGTCAGGACAGTCAATAAAGCCGTGAATGGCTTTATTGATAATAATAATATTAATATTATTAATAACAATGTTTATTGCACGAACACATGACGCCAGGTACAGATAAGGGTTCATAAAAGTCTTATAAGGATGAAGAACACCACCTTGATGAGCATGCTGCTCTTGAAGAGTCCTTCAGAAAATCAAAAGTGCTAAAAAAATTGTTTCCGGATACATATAAGTAAAAACGTGAATTCAGTATGATCATTCACAGTATGTGATACAAATTCCAAACACATCTAAAGCAGGGGAACACAAAACATCGCATAAAACAAAAAAGCGAGATAAAATTCTCTCTCTTGAGATGGGCCTTAGCAAACACATTTGAGAGCTTTCTTTAACTTTTGCACTGACTCTATGTTATATAATTTTTCGTGAAGCTCATTGAATATCTTTGGTACGCAGAAAAATCGTATACGCTCTCTCCATAACCTGTTCTTCTGGGCACCTCAAACCGTTGATTGCTCCTGAAAGATTTAGACACACACTCGGGATTTTTTAGGGAGCTGTCCCAGTAGTGCCTGACAATAATGGTGTGCTCGAATAGAGTCTGAAAATTAGGCATTTGAAGCGATTTAAACGAGTTGTTTTCTGCAAGAACCTTGTTCGCTAAACTTCTCAGCATATCTTTCAAAACACCATCAATCTTGCTATGCCATCGCCTAGGAGAGTGCCAAATAATGTAATGCGATACCTTAAAACGCTATATCCCAATGACATCGGGACAAACGCCTTAATAGAATACAATAGACAACATACCCTTCTCATTCTTTTTTATATATTTGCCATCTGCGTGATCCGGAATAAATCAGAACCTAGCACAATTCTTGTGTATTTAACATCCCAAACATATTCAACAGGAACACACGTACAATTTGCGCACCATGACGTAAGCAGACTCAAGGGCCTACTTCGGCACACACTCCTTGGCGTGTTTGAAACACCGACAAGTTTTGTTTATGAGCAATTGATATTAATAACTTGGACGCAAACCAATTCACCAGGTGTATAGCGTCGTTCTGCAGCATATCTATCGCGGACTATATGACGAGATAAATGCAGGGTGTTATCCGCTTACTCATAAAGGTACAGTTTCGTATACAAGATGGCACGTCGTTAACATAAACGTTAAATAATAGAAGGCAAACACCGACAAGTTTTGTTTATGAGCAATTGATATTAATAACTTGGACGCAAACCAATTCACCAGGTGTATAGCGTCGTTCTGCAGCATATCTATCGCGGACTATATGACGAGATAAATGCAGGGTGTTATCCGCTTACTCATAAAGGTACAGTTTCGTATACAAGATGGCACGTCGTTAACATAAACGTTAAATAATAGAGGCAAACACCGACAAGTTTTGTTTATGAGCAATTGATATTAATAACTTGGACGCAAACCAATTCACCAGGTGTATAGCGTCGTTCTGCAGCATATCTATCGCGGACTATATGACGAGATAAATGCAGGGTGTTATCCGCTTACTCATAAAGGTACAGTTTCGTATACAAGATGGCACGTCGTTAACATAAACGTTAAATAATAGAGGCAAACACCGACAAGTTTTGTTTATGAGCAATTGATATTAATAACTTGGACGCAAACCAATTCACCAGGTGTATAGCGTCGTTCTGCAGCATATCTATCGCGGACTATATGACGAGATAAATGCAGGGTGTTATCCGCTTACTCATAAAGGTACAGTTTCGTATACAAGATGGCACGTCGTTAACATAAACGTTAAATAATAGAGGCAAACACCGACAAGTTTTGTTTATGAGCAATTGATATTAATAACTTGGACGCAAACCAATTCACCAGGTGTATAGCGTCGTTCTGCAGCATATCTATCGCGGACTATATGACGAGATAAATGCAGGGTGTTATCCGCTTACTCATAAAGGTACAGTTTCGTATACAAGATGGCACGTCGTTAACATAAACGTTAAATAATAGAGGCAAACACCGACAAGTTTTGTTTATGAGCAATTGATATTAATAACTTGGACGCAAACCAATTCACCAGGTGTATAGCGTCGTTCTGCAGCATATCTATCGCGGACTATATGACGAGATAAATGCAGGGTGTTATCCGCTTACTCATAAAGGTACAGTTTCGTATACAAGATGGCACGTCGTTAACATAAACGTTAAATAATAGAGGCAAACACCGACAAGTTTTGTTTATGAGCAATTGATATTAATAACTTGGACGCAAACCAATTCACCAGGTGTATAGCGTCGTTCTGCAGCATATCTATCGCGGACTATATGACGAGATAAATGCAGGGTGTTATCCGCTTACTCATAAAGGTACAGTTTCGTATACAAGATGGCACGTCGTTAACATAAACGTTAAATAATAGAGGCAAACACCGACAAGTTTTGTTTATGAGCAATTGATATTAATAACTTGGACGCAAACCAATTCACCAGGTGTATAGCGTCGTTCTGCAGCATATCTATCGCGGACTATATGACGAGATAAATGCAGGGTGTTATCCGCTTACTCATAAAGGTACAGTTTCGTATACAAGATGGCACGTCGTTAACATAAACGTTAAATAATAGAGGCAAACACCGACAAGTTTTGTTTATGAGCAATTGATATTAATAACTTGGACGCAAACCAATTCACCAGGTGTATAGCGTCGTTCTGCAGCATATCTATCGCGGACTATATGACGAGATAAATGCAGGGTGTTATCCGCTTACTCATAAAGGTACAGTTTCGTATACAAGATGGCACGTCGTTAACATAAACGTTAAATAATAGAGGCAAACACCGACAAGTTTTGTTTATGAGCAATTTATATTAATAACTTGGACGCAAACCAATTCACCAGGTGTATAGCGTCGTTCTGCAGCATATCTATCGCGGACTATATGACGAGATAAATGCAGGGTGTTATCCGCTTACTCATAAAGGTACAGTTTCGTATACAAGATGGCACGTCGTTAACATAAACGTTAAATAATAGAGGCGTCAAAATAAAACCCTGCGGTACCCCCGCCCTCAGCCAAGCTATGTAACGTTCTCTGTCACCGACCAAAGCCCCCTGAGACAGGCTAGTTGAAAAGTTGGCAGAAAGGGAAAAAAATAAACCACCAAAACTAAAAAGATTTAGTTTTGTAATATTTCATGACTAACTGTGTCGAACACCTTGGAGACACGAAGAAACAAAGCGCACGAAATTTGATTATTGTCAAGACTGGTGTTCAACACGTCCGATAGCTCTTCCAGTAGAGGCTGTGTGCAGTGATCCTTGACAAAACAGTACTGGCAAGATGACATAAGGTTATGCTTCTCAAAAAATGAGGTCACAACGTTGAACACACGCTTTTCCAAAATTTTAGACAATAAAGGCAAAATTGAAATTGGGCGATTACGCTCATAATTTCCTCTAGTTCCACCTTCGAATAACGGCTTAACCATTGCAGTCTTCAGGTTGCCTGGTAGGCAGCCAGAAGTTAGTATTTCCTTTAAAATAATGACTATCATATTGCTTATGGTGTCAAAGTGTCTTTGGAGCTCAACCATGCCAATCTTGTCGCTACCTGCCGGTTTGTTGGAGCTCAGACCGGGTATTAGAGAATAGAATTCCTCCCTGTGCAAGCACAGAAGGAAAGCCGACGGAGCTACGCTTTTCTGTAATGTTCGGGTTCTTTCACGCTGATCTCTGACAATTCCCGAAAAGAAAGCGGAATATGTATTGAAGTCGTTTGCAAGAGAAAATGCATCGCGTCCAGAACTAACCTCTAATTCGGAGTCTGCACTAACAAGAATCCCGCGGAGTTCGTTTGTAAGGATATGTCTTGGCAAAGTTACGACAGGATTCACTAAATTTATTCTTGAAATGTCTTCTTTTCGCCGAACGCTGCATGGCGTTGGCACGGTTTTTGGCTATCTTAAATTATTGCCTTAGCTGCTTACTCTTTGGTTTATTTTTGCGGCGAGCCCATGCCAGCTCCTTTTGCTGAACTGCTGCCAAAATGCCAGCATCCAACCACCGTAGGTCAGATTTCTTTTTAGAACTCTCACCTCTTTTACACAATTGAGTCTCAAAGAATTTATGACTTCAGTAAACCTGTTGTAAAGTTCGGATGTACTGGACGTGCCAACAAGATATTCCCAACGGTAACTCCCGATGAGCTCATCATAGCGTTTCCAATCAACTATACTGATTGTTCGTCGTGGTTGGGAGGGCTCCTGCCGACCCTCCCCAAAGGCATAACGACATACAACAAAACAATGACCCGCCAGTTGCTGGCTAATCCCGGCTGATCTCAATAAAGCGTCAGGCGCTCTTATGTTCGAATCATCTATTCAAGATGATACCAATCCGTCTAAAAGATGCTCCTCCCTCGTGGCTGAGTCAATCAGGCAGTCAACTGCGATTTCCGCGAGCAAGTTTAAGTAATCCACCACGTGTCTTTTAAAAAGTGCCAGCGCGTCAATGATAACGTCCCCCTTAATGCATAGAGAGAGCTAAGCCTCGAGGCCGTTCGGAACTTGGAACAATAGCGACAATAATAATAATAACTATACTAATTCATTATTACTATTTGAGTGCCTCTCAAACTTGTTTTTACATTACTGCAATTTCTCATCACTGTACACAAGACCCAGAAACTGAATTTCATTCAGCTCAGTGCATGTCGTGTAGGAGTATATGCAGTTACTGCATAGTGCATTGCTCTTCTGTATTTGGGCGTTTTAAGTATTCATTTCCATGCAGCGTGCCAGTACCGAGACCGCAAGGTTATTCCTGGGCACAATAATAAACATTGATCGATTGATCGATATTATAGCGCTGTCTATAAAATGCAATAAGTACGATATTTTGCAATGTTCGTCTGCTCTTTGCTGTCGTGTTTTCGAGTTCAATGTTATTTTAAGGGAACGATCCTATAAGCCCCTCGACACTCGCGCTCGCTCGGAGTACAGCGAAACGCAATATTATGCGATTCAGAAAACAACGGCACATTTTCAAAAATTACAACATGTATGCGCCGTGAACCTGAGGGAGAGAGAAGACGGGGCGCGCGGGGCCGTCGGAGCGCCGAGCTCTGATTGGAAGGATTAGTGGGTGGACGTAAAGCTAGCTGCCTTTGTCTCCACTGCACTCGTCGAACGCATTCGAATGCGACCGCCAAACGCCGCACGGCGGCGTTCCGCCTTCTAACCTGCTGGATGGGTGCAGTGGAGACAGAGGCAGCTATAGAGCTTTTCCACTTACTCTCGCCCCCGACCGCCAAGTAGGCAAATCCGGTATGGGCGACGAAAAAATATTAACACGTTTCAACCTGCAAGTAGTAAAAAAATAGAGGGGAGAGAAAACGAGAATGGGTGACGGTTACGCTTTTCTCCTAAATGCATTCTATTGGCGTGGCGACGGCAAAACAATCTTTTCGCCCAAACTGGAAGCGACGACAATTCAAGATGGCGGCGCCGTTGAAGAAAGGGTCTATACCTTTAGGTCCACCCACTAATCCTTCCAATCAGAGCTCGGTGTTCCGACGGCCCCTCTTTTCTCCTCCTCTCCCTCGGATGTTCGGCGCAAAGTCTATAAAATACATTTTCCCGCGCAGATAAAGTTACGCCACCCCTCCGCGTCACGTGACCGAATATAAACGGGAATCGAGCGCGCGTCTGTGAAACCACTTTCGAAAGAAAACCATACTATTAAAAGAATCCAAATAAGGAACATCTTCCGATGAGTTATTGAAGCGTATCGGCGTCTCGGCCCCCTCGAGAAGCGGCAGCGACCCCAGCCGCCCTGGCCGCGAACGCTAACTGCGCTGCTTTTTGCGGCGGCGTGCATGGGAAGAAGAGTTGGCGGTGAAAGGCGCAAGAAAGGGCCGCAAAAGCGGGCTTCATTAGTCTTTCTTTCAAAAGCAGGACTTGGGAAGCTCGCTGCATGCCGTCCGAATATGCATGGGGGCCCTCTCTGGTGCTCGCCCCGTAATTAGAATAAAGGAGTGCTCTCCAAGCTCCCCGTCGCGGATAAGGCCTCGATAAAAGCCAGGGGAGCCAGGCGGCGCCGCCCGCATTCAGCCGAGAAAAGATGGCCAGAAATATGCCTTTTTTTTCCCCTCCCTCTTTCCTTCTTTTCAAACCGGGGCGTTTGAGCAAGACGTCTGGGCGCGCCTGCGTCGCCTATACAGCGCCGAGCGAACGGCTTGCTATAGGGGCGGAAAAAAAGATTTGAATCAGGAAATACGTTCGCGCGTTTTAGACGCGGACGCGAGTATACGTTTCCTACTCTGTTTATTGCTTCGTGTATGCGTGCGTGTTTGGGCCCGCGTGTGCGATTAAGTGCGCCCATGTGCAGGCTAGTTTGTGCTTGTGGGTGTGTCTCCTCGCGAGCTTGTGTTTGCGTGATTGGGGCTCTGTGTGTGACCATAGGAATGAGCATACGTGAGCGCGAATGTGCCTATATGCGAGCGTGTGCCTGTGTACCTGTATGTGAGAGTGCGCAAGAGCGTGTGCTTGTTCCTGTATGCCTATGAGGGCATGTCTGCGAGAGTCTTTATGCACGCATGTGTGAGCATATATAGAGTGTCTGTATCCGTAATATCAGATGTTGTGTGAGTATACGTGTGTGTATCTGGGTGATTGTGCCTGTATGCATCAGTGCATGTGTGCGTGCGTGTTCTGTGTGCGAGCATATGTATGTGTGTGCGTGAGTCTGGTGTTGTGTGGGCCAGCGTCTCTTTGTGACTTTGAGTACGTGTGCGTAAGTCTGCGTGTGTGCGCCATTATCTGTGTAAGTGCATGCGTGCATGCATGTGCTTTGCTTGGGTCTGTGAGTATGTATGTTTAATCTACTGTGTGTGTCAGTGTACTCCATTTATCTGTGAGTACACGTGTGCATATGCTGAGCATATACTTTCATGTACGTTTCGGCGGGGGTGTATGTTACGGTATACGTGCGTGTGTTTCTGTGTGTGAGAGTAGGCGTGCTTGACTGTGCACGCCCGTGTGTATGAGTGTGTGAATGGCGCTGTGTGTCCGTGTATGTTTGAACGTTGGGTTTGTGTTCGTGATTTTGAGCGTGAGGGTGTGTGTGCGTGGGTATGTGTGGTTCTGTCAGTTTGTGTGTATGTCTTCACTTGCCTGGATACCTTAGTATCTGTGTGGACGGGTAGTTTTTGCGCGTGTTTGCGCCGCAGTGTGCATGTTTGTGTGTGTGTGTGGGGGGGGGGGGGATGTGCGGATGTGACTATTGACGAATTCGCGTGGTTCTTTCTGCGCGCTCTCGAGCGCTCTTTTCAGAGCGCGCGAGCTCGGGTGGTTGAAAGAGAGTGATGTGGCCAGATCGGCTGGTTCATTCCGAGGGTGCCTCTCCCTCTGAGAGCGCTCCCTAGCACTCCGTCGGTAGCCATCGGAGTGCGGAGCGGCGCAGGCGTCACGTCGTACTTGGACGGGGATCACGTGGTTTTGTTGACGATGGCCGGCAGTGGTCTGTGGTGGTGTGCGGGGTCCGGCATGACGGCGATTACGACGGACGGGACGACATTTGTTTGTGACCGTAACAGGAAAAGTCGACGTGTGAAGCATTCCCAGTGCGTCCACGAGATGGTTTATCTGCAGGCGGTGATTCCGCTAATACTGTCAGCTGATCGTGCTACAAACGACGCGCTTGTAAAGCGATGAATGATCGCTTCGATGTTGCCTCGGCCTCGTACCTCCCACTTTTTTCTTTCACCTAGCACACAGAGCTTCTCCCGTGCACACCTCCCTAGGTTGCCCCGAGGTAACCTGTAGGCCAGTAGATCCCTCATCTGCAGGCCCGAAAGTCAACCGGGGCGCTTCGCTGGGAGGGTCCTTCGTAGCATTAGTTCTTTTTGAATGCAACTCCCTCGATTTCCTAGCGACAAGGAAAGGCGCGCGCGGAGAGAGACGCCGATGCGCTACAGCGAACGCTGAATCAGCGCTTACTTTATTATCATTAGTAACCGGTTGCATTCTAGAGCGGCCAGTATCTCCATACGTCGAAGAAGAAAAGTCCCAGACAGCGGCAATATGGTCAGCTCAATAACAACCGGGCGTGGCCTGATCAGGTGTATTAGGCCGGGTGGTCTCCTAATTTAGTCTGGTTGCATTCTCCTCAACACTGACTTGTGTCGGGTGCTGTGCATGTGTTCAGTGTTTTCTTTATCCCACGGATCATCCTGCCGAAAATAAACGCAGAGAGCCACTAAACATTTCGGGAAGCCTGCATGTTTTTATGTGCATGCGTTGTCCCGTGTATTTAGTTGTCTTATGCCAGCACTGCTTCCAGACGACGTTTGATCTGATTGCTACTAGTTCCCAAATAAGTAGGAAGTACGTTCATCTGACCGCCTCGGGGCTTTTCAATGAACCGCTCAACCAGTGCAACGCTTGTTTCATACGTTACGACAAATAGAGAGTAATACAGATAGTACCGTCAATACCACAGTACTGAGAAGGAAGGAGTATTAACGAACAAAACGCGAGGGCGCAAGTGAGCTGGTGGTGGGTTTCCATCTGTGAAATTCAAACTTGGAACTTAAAATCGAAACGTTCCCGCTTTACAAGCTTGTACATAAAAAAAAACTGAAATATTCGAATTTTTCGAACTTGAATCTTAAATAAACCGAAATGTTAGAATATTTCAAACTATCTGTCAAAAAAAAAAAAAAAAAAAAAAAACTCGATATCTTCGAACTGGAACTTTTAGAAACCTTAATATTTACAAATTATTTGACTTCGAACCCTAGCGGGGTTCTAAAGTTACGAACTTTTCAAACTCGAACCTTAGCGAGGTTCGAAAATTTCGAATTTTCGAACCCGACCTTCGAGAGGTTCGCGGCATCCCTAGTTCGGTGTGTGCGCGCGTGCGCCTGTGCACAGGGGTGACCACCTTCCTGCTAGCGAAATTCGGGACACGCAGGGCAAGGGGGGAGGGGGAGGGGAGGGGGGTTGAGGGGGGGGGGGGAGGGATCGAGGGGGGTAGATAAAATTTATGAACACGCACACCACGAACCGAGGTTCTGTTTACACATTTAATATTCTGTGCTGTTTATACACCTGCCAATTGTATTGCAGCAATTAAGCTAAAATAGTTTTCACTCGCAGTGATATATTTTTTGTAGCCAAATATGTTATTAAATGTGTCGAAGTTGAAAGCATAGAAAGCAACTGCAGCAGCACTCAATGCATCAAATGGAATTAAGAAACAGTAAATCTTTTTCGAGTTATTGTTTCCTGCCGACGCTTACTTTTATCAACATGGTTTTACACAAAGTTTCAACATTGTTATTTTTTTTTTGCCTTGTGTAACTGCCTTCAAAAGAAATATCCACAGCAACCCTTTCGCGTTGATACAGCGATATAAAAATAATAACAATAAACGAGTAATTTTCTCTTACAATATTTTGCTACTAAGCGGAGGGGCACAACGGCGCAAGCCTCTCGGGTCCTCCTGCAATAACAACGGCCGCTTCCCGCAATGTTTGGATAGAAAATGGCGTACCATTGCGATTCACACGGTTACCAGTGAACTCCGCGCTTCCCCGTGCCCCGTTGTTCGGCAGCACCATGAGTTGCAGAGCAAATTTTATGACAATGTGAAATGCGGGACATTTTGAAGATTCGGGAATTTCTCGCGGGACGCGGGACGCGAGCCCTCAATACGGGACAGTCCCGCGAGTCGCGGGACGGGTGGTCACCCTAGTGCACAGGTGAGCGTAAGCGTGTACATTGGTTTACGGAAACACGTTTGGGGGTGAATGAGTCATGTGTGTGTGTGTCTGCTTGTGTATGTGTAGCGTGTATGCACGTGTGCGCATGCGTATGTGAGTGCGTGGGTATGTGTGTGTGAGAGAGTGTTAGTGCGAGCGTGTCCTCTGTCAATGTTCGGGGTTTATGCGCGTGTGTGCCTGCGCATGGTGGACGTAAGCGTGTACATCGGTGTGCGCGGGTGAGTTTATTTGTGAGTGTGCGTACCAGTTTGTGTGTGCGTGTTTGTAAATGTACGTGAATTAATAATAATAATAATAATAATAATAATATTTTATTGCAAATGAACAAAACGTATGTTAAATCAGACCTGCCTAAGCCACATTGGGCTTGACTGGCAGCGTCTTACAATCTGTGAAACCAGCCGTTTGCAAAAGAAACATGCAAAATAAAATCCACAAAAAAAAAATTAGATAACAAAAGCAAACTAGTGAGCACTTTACGAACTAAAATGTCTCAGGGCTTTCTTGAGCTTGTATTTTGTTCTTAAATTTAAAATACTAGAAGGTAGTTTGTTCATAAATGCTGGTACATAGTAACTCCGAGCTCTTTTTACAAATCTTGTCGAACATCGAGGTATCCGGTAACGCTCTTTGGGTCTAAGAATACGAGAAGGTACATATGGAACTTTAAATTGGCTATCCCAAAAATGCCTATGAACAACAGTTTCCATCAATAGCGAGTTCAAATCAGGCAAATCCAGTGCTTTGAACACGTCAATGTCCTTACCGAGGCATAAATCATAGGAAATTGTCTTTGACAAAGAATGCAGAGTCGAATTAATTCTAATTTGCTAACGCAGAGCACAATGGCCATACACGGTAATACCGTAACGGAGCACACCGTAGACAAGAGCATGTACAACAATTTTTCGAACGGATAGTGGCATAAAATATCTAGTGTTGTATAGCAAACAAGACACTGCACGAATTTTCTTACACACATGAGCAAGATGAGTGTTCCAGGTTAGGTCACTGTCAAAGAATAGGACAAGATATCTTATAGAAGATGTATGCTGTATAGGCTCGCATGCACATGATAAACATCTAGACGTATGTAATCGTAAAGAGGAGGTCATATTAACTTTTTTAAAAGGGTTGTGGACACATATTAGCTGCGTTTTGGATGCATTAACTTTAATTAAATTAGCTTCAAACCAGTCCATAGTTTTAATTGCCGCAGTTTGTAAAGACGAAAAGGCATCTGAATAATTGGGCGCTCTAGATAAAATAACGGTGTCGTCAGCATATTGAAATAGTGAAATTGGTACTACCATGGAGAGGTCATTAACATAAAGATTATATAACAGTGGACTTAAGACCGAGCCCTGGGGGACACCCGCTTTGATTGAAAAGAATCCGCCTTGATACCCTCCAAATGAAACACATTGACGCCTATCCTGTAGAAAGTTTTCTAGGTAAATGTAGAAAAGAGCCTCTAAAGCCTAACTTTGAAAGCTTTGTTAACAAAATATGATGGCTAACACTGTCAAATGCCTTGCATCAAGGAACAGTGCGCAGGCGACTTGATTCCGTTCAAAAGAAAAATTGAGCATGTCAGAAAAGTCCTGAAGGAGCATTTGAGTACCTCGGCCTTGTGTGAATCCGTACTGATAAGGAGATAGTAAACTGTGTTTATCTAAAAAGCTATTCATAGTTATCCACAAATGTTTTTCCAGTATTTTAGCAAAGCAAGACAGAATGGATATAGGTCGATAATGTTCTACGTTATTTCGCGCCCCTCCCTCGAATAATGGAATCACCAAAGCTGTTTTCATTGGTAATGGAATGATACCATTAGATATAATGTGATTAAAAATCAAAAGTAGAACAGCCCTAATCCCTTCAAAGTTTCTGCGCAAGTCATTAACTGAAATACCGTCGATACCTGGAGATTTATTCGGCTTAAGGCTAAAAAGGATTGACCTAAGCTCTTCTTCAGAGAGAAGCGGAAGATAAGCCGAGTCTAAGACACTATTGTTTAAAGTACATGAATCTGGGTGTTGTCTTGCAATACCTGATACTTGAGAGAAAAAATTGTTAAATTCATTAGCAATACTCTGTCCATCAGCAGAGAATTGCGAAAGTAGGTATCTATTCATTGCTTTTACTGCACTTCTTCGTACCATGGAGATCGTTGATGAGCGACCAAGCTTTTTTTATATCAGTACGAGCATCCTTAAATGTATTTCTAAAGTGCATGCGTTTGGCCTGACGAATCATGGCATTAACCTTATTTCTGTATTGCTTAAATTTCAACCGTAGCATAGTGTTACCGGGGGAGCGTTTTGACTGTGCCCATAGGAGATCTTTTTCTTTGATGGCTGCCAATATTTCTGAAGACATCCATCTCTGGTCTATGTTACGATGTTTAATTTTTACAGAGCGTGTAGCCGCCTTTTTAAAACGGTTAAACTGAGCTACAAACTGTTCATAACCGACAGCTGGAGATGTAGTTAGAAGAAAAGTATTCCAATCATGTTGCTCCACAAGTTTATCGAAGTGCCTGGGATCAACTATTGACAACTCCCTCACAGCGCCAACATAACTCAACGGCTTTGATATCTCTGTTAATGAACAACAGACAAAAGAATGATCGGCAAGTTTAGTTTCAATAATTGCAGACTGGATTACTACGTTCTGAGCTCGTACGTTTATATGATCAACGTTAGATACCACCAACTGGCCAGATATAAATTCCTCCCGTGTTGCATTCAGAATTGTTGCCTTTTAAGCCCCATTTAGACAAAACATCGAGGTAGTCTGCGACTATGGTCACTGTGGGACGAAGTATGTCAATATTAATATCGCCATTTACACATACAAGCTCTTCAGATGAAAGAGAGGACAAAGCTAGATCAAATTCGGCCAGACATAACCGTGCATTGCAGCACGGGGGACGATAGATTGAGAAAAGGACCAGGGATAACAAAGGAGTACTTAAGTGCAGCGTAACTACTTCTGCCTGTTGCGATGAAAAGTTTAACTCGGTCACCGACAAAATATTTTTTATAAACACAGCCACACCCCCTCCTCTTCCCATTGGACGAGTATAAGAGAACACCTGATAGACTGGTATTTTATACTTAGTGAAACTGTGAGAAAAAATGTTAATCTCGGTCAGTACAAAGGCATCAAAACAAGAGCAAAAAGGGGAGATTAATGCGAGAAAATGGTCCCAGTATTTCCGAATGCTTCGGATATTAACGTGGGTAATACGAAAAGTATTACCTTTGAAACCTGTAAAAAAGTTCTGTACTTCTGAAAAGGAAAGAAAAGTATGAAAGTCATCACAGTTCATAATCGGACGGTCTTCTCTGGATCCAATATCCTTTTAGTTTATCAGTTCAAGATCGTGTGCGCGTATGCATGCGCCGGTAGCCTTGCGTGTGTAGCGTGTGCGCGAATGTGTGTAAGCATCAGGGCAGCGGAGTATCGCGATACAAATGTATCGGCGATAGTATCTTAAAAATAGGCTAGAGTATATGTATCTCTGCATCGAAATGCATCCGAAAAAAGTATTCGTGCCTCAGTAATGAAATACATTTAGATGTATCGGTTGTATCGCGATACTTTGCCAGACCTAGGTATCTCGTTACATTTGTTCTTTTTAAGAGAAATTGAAAAGATAAAAAACATCTGTCTGGTGCAAGTTGCTTCGGCATTTATAACATGAACCCGCCCTATAACATGGTCCATCTCAGTCACCGGCATAAAAACTGTCACAAAGCCCCGCAGTCGTTCCAATTTAGCAGGAGAGAATCGCTATAAAGAGTTCCGTGAAGAAGAAAAATGGTCCTGTTGTTCAAACTCCCCACACTATGGGTGACTCGGAAGCTTATAAGACGATAGTTTGAGATGCGCCCTCACGGCAAAACAGGGTTCATTTCGGGCAGACGCCTTTCGTCACGCATGGCACGCAGTCTTTACCCTTCTGTAACTATGTGGCTCAACCGGGGGCGCCATGGTTTCTTTAGCGCCATTAATAACAAATAAAGAGTTCGAGGTAAGGGGAACATCATAAAATAGCACAAAAAGGAGCGCGAGCATAAATTACCATTCGTATTTGACACGAGCTACACTCTCACCCAGTACCGTTCGGGAACAAATGTATTTCTAAAAGTGTCTGTATCTCTACTCCGGAATACTTTTTCGCCGGTTTTGCAGAAGTATCTCAGGGATATCACGTTACATAAAGGACTTCAGTATCTGTATTTCGGGCCTTAAAACGCATGTACCTCAGTATTTGTATTCCCGATTACTTTTTGGGGTGTCTCTGCCCAGCTCTGGTAAGCATGTACGGGGGTGAGTGTGCGCGTGCGTCTTGAGTGTGTGTGTTCGTGTTTGTGTATAGATGGGAGTGCGTTCGTGCGTATGTTTCTGTGCTGAGTGCACGTGCTTGGGTCCGTGCGCGTGTTTGTGCACGTGTGAATGTGCATGCGTCTGTGTGCGTGCATGTCTGCATCTGTTGGTGCGTGACATTCGAACGCTCATTGAACTTGATGTGTAGAGCACTGGCAGCAATGGAACTCTTCTTGGAGTGTAAAACGTAATGTAAAAAAATGTAGATGTTTCTCATTTATTCCCTAGAACACACTCAAAAACATTGCTTTTACGGAGTATCGGATCAGGCGTTTCGGATCAAAATCACAATCCAGTGTAGCTTGCAAAAAAAAAAAAAAAAAAATATTTGTACAACAGACACTGGCAACACCCAATTTAATTCAATTAGACAGTTTATTTTAATCGCCCGAGAGTAGCGATTGCGAACGTTAAACTTGCGCTGAATCATGACGTCGTGCCCATACTTTTAACGAAGAAAAACAAAATGCCCGGAAGACAGCCTGAGCATGTATACTTGCTGTCGCGGCTATGTTTTCGTACGTAGCCACGAGGTGCAATCGTCGGCATTTTATAAGCTTCTAAGCGTATTTCCAGAAACAAAATATCTACGTGCGATGCGTGTGTGCACAAACACTTTCCTCGCGTACTGTGATGTTCCTCTTTTCCTCTGCGTGTTCGCTGGGGCGTGGATCGTTGACGTTGAGCAGGTTCGCGGTCGTTCTTCCACGAGGCAGTTTTCTTTTCCTAAGCATCGCAGGTCTTGAATCCGCGTCCTAGCGGTACGCTGGTGTTGAACTTGTCTATCTAATTATTCCTAAAAGAATAGAAAAAAAGTCAATGAATCAAGTAATACAGTAAAGCGTAGTGTAATTTTATTCGTCTGAGATTTTTTTTATTTATTTAGGTATTATCATTTTGTTTCCTTTTTGTTTTTTTCCAGGGCGAAGGTGGATCCAATTTGCTCCAATTGCCCTCCGGGGTGGCTTCAGAGATGATGAGGCGAGCGTTCCAGTTGACATCAATATTTTGTATAGATTCTATTTCTGCTCCTACGAGGTAAAGAAGACGAAAAGAAACTTCTATATTCGTAGAAAGGTTGTTTATATTTTCCCTCGATCTTGAAAAAAAATTGGTACCCGGATATATTTTTTTTTAATGTTTCATTACGAAAAGCTTTATACGTCGAGTCATATTTTGAGCTTCTCTGTAGTTTTTTGCAATACACGTTTACTATAAGGATATCTTGTTCAGCTTTAGTTTAGCAGAAACTTATCGTCACGTGATAAGTGGGAATGCGATTTCGCTATTAAATTGAGTGCGCCGTCTCTATAAAGCGTTGAAATTCCTATATAGTAATCAAGCCACCGGGGATTCACAAAAACAGGAAACCCTTCAAATTTTCATCGATTAAACGTGACCTTATCATTATCCTGTGGTCTATAGACCAACCTCGCGGTATTTACGTGACGCCCTGCGGTGGCGCTGCTGTCGGTACTGCGCATGCGCATGCTCAGGCGAATCTGGTTTGTGCGCACGCCCGATCCCTGTTGTGGGCGAACGCCTTTGGAAACAGCGTTTTGGCTCACAAGCTTGTTTCTCTCTGCCCAGGGTCGCTGTAGGCGTCCACGAGACGCGACCACAAAAGGGGCGCCTAGGCTAGCGTCCGTGGGGCCATAGCCTCCTCTATACCCACGAAGCCTGGCATGTTCGACGACATGATTCATAGAGTGCCCGGTCGCAGATTTGGAGCGCGAGGATCTGGTAGCACAGAGCATCAAAGAGCCATTTCTCGGGAAACCTGGACGTCAGCGCACAGCTTTTGCAGCGGCGAGAACCCCAAACACACTTTTGGGTCCTCGCGTCTCGCCGCAGCGGAGCGCCAGTCACATGGCTCTCCTCTCATCAGTTGTCTGCCGCACCACCTTGGCCATCGATGAAAACGAAGCCACGTGCGTCAGCGAGCCCTCAATCAAGCTCAATACCAAAGAAAGACAATATTTACGGTGTTTTATGACTCGGTGAAGTGCGGGTGATTCAAATTTTAGCTTTAGTTAGTTTTCGGATATAAGTGGTGTTTTATGTGAGTTTAAAACAAAAAAGCAAAAATAAAAAAAGGAAAAAAGCACATAGTCAAGGTTCAGAAAGAGGGGGAAGTATTAAACCACAGTTGGTAGTCCAGCGGTATGCCTGTCTCTTTCTCTCTCTGGATTCTCTTTTCCTAAGTTCAGCTGGCCTTTTTAGTATTATGCACCAACAAGCTCAACTACAGCCTGTTACTCACCTTTTCTATTTTGCCGGCCGTGTCTCGTGGCGATCTGCCAGGCTTTGTCAGTATATAGAGGCTATGGTGAGACGCGACCATTTAATCCTGACGTGAAGCGGCGTCTTAGCGTCCCATCATGCACGATCCGTAAACTAGCGTCTCTCAGAGTCCTCCAACGTCTGTCCACGGGCACCAACGGAGAGTTTGAAAGAATGATATGTGATGCACAACGGAAACGCGACCTAAAAATATCCGATTATGCTCGCCAGGGGCGCTGCTTGAAACTTGAGAGCCTCGAGTGCCACGGGTCAACAGAGCGGCTTTCCCCACAACGTAACCCGGAAACCGCTATGAAGAAAAAACAAATTACAAAATTGTTTGTATTATACATTCTCTCGTTATTGTAAGCTTTACTTCGACTCGATTGCACATTTTGTGTGAGTTCTGATCCCTTAAGCTCAACGTCTGTGAACGCTAGAGAGTTACATCATTTGAGTAAAAGCAATGCACTGTGGTGTAGCTATGAGGAGCGCTAGTTCGTCTGCTTCTTTTGCGGGGGTTGTGGTGACGTAAGAACGCTGAGCTCTGATTGGCTCTGATTGAAGGATAGTGGGTAGACCTCAATGCTAGCCGCCTCGAGGATCCTTCAGATAGGAGCCAATCAGAGCTAGACGTTATGACGTAACCACAACCCCCGCAAAAGAAACCGACAAACTTGCACTGCGCAAAGTCATTGATCAGCCAAAACGTTATGACCACCAATTTAATACTGCGTTTATTTAAATTTAGCGCGCAAAACAGTTGCAACCCCTGTTGGCGTTGAGTCTACAAGCACTTGGTCAGTGCCTTGTGTAAGACTGTACAACATTTTTAAGCGCAGGTCGCGCAATTCCTGTATTACGAGAAGGTGGTTTGCGAGCGCCGAGATGGCGCCCCATCACGTGCGAAATATGCTATATAGGACTGATATCTCACAAGTTATGTGGTCAGGACATCAAGCTGGAATTTATCACCACGCTCTTCCATCCACTGTAGGGCAATAGACTGCTTCCGAAAACCCCAGGATGAAACACTGCGCGCGTTGCATTATGGAACCTCCATGGCCATGGAGACAAATCGCATGGTTGTGATTTTGATTACCCGTTGACGAAATACTTCGTCTCAGCAGTGCATGAAAATAAAGTCAGGGTTCGCTCGCATTGCATCCATTAATCTTCGTGCGAGCCCCCGTTGCCCCGTTAAAACACGGACCTCTAGCGGTCGTAAGGACCCGCCTAGACTTAGCGAGGAGCAGGAGTATACGGCTGGCCGCGTACCATACCTTTCGGGCAGCCTGGCCACAACTCCAGAGCATGACACACCCGGGTAAGGGAGCATTTAAAGAGGAGCTCCGGTGAAATATCGCTGGTCATTGATTGTTGATTTTATAAAATTTTCACCCGTGAGCGTAGTCTGCGAAATATTTAATCAAAATAGTAATTTGCTTACGAGAAAACGAATTTTAAAGTTTACGCGTACGCCTCCGAATCACTTGCTGCCGCTCTACTGGCAACAACGAGGGGGGCGCTCGTGATGTGAAATGTTGTATCCGAGGGCAGACAACGTTCCCCTAGTCCACGGCGCTGTGAGTAGTGAGAGTGAGCGTCTGTGGGTTCGTGAACTGCGTCTGTGTCAGGCTCTTCGCGGCGTGCGATGGAGGGTGGGGTTCAATAACACCACGGAGAAATGCAGCGCAGTGATATTTTATTAATTTCCGACTGAGAAGCTTCTGCGACGGAAGGGGGTTCATAGCGGTCCGACGCGCTGGCTCCTAGTGTTCGCGTCGTGCCTGAAAACAGTTCACACTAAGCGAGGAAGTAAAACCTTCCATGTCATTCTGTTTCGAAACAGCATCTGGGTCCACATGTCGGTGGAACGCAAATGCAGACCCCACGGGAGGTCCCATCGGAGGCGATGCCGGCGGATCGAATCCGAACGGCTAATCGCCTCAAATCTCGTGCTGAAGGTCTTAAAACGTTTGCTGGTCACTGCTCGACTAAAGCCCGGTTCACACAGTTGCGTTTGATAGGGTGCCTCGATGGCCTTCTGTTTAGGGTGATGCCATCGTTTGTAGTACCCGATGCCGACAGCACGCGCTCGCAGGGAAAATACAAAGAAATCGCAGGAAACAAAATGTCGCCGTAGCACAGTCAGCACCACGAGCGCGTGCAGGGACACGCGCTTCGGAACAAAAAATAAAAATAAGCTTTCAAAACAAAATGGCCAGATGTCATCACTCCAAGCAAAGCGCACATGAAGGCACCCTAGCGTTTGACTGTGTTTGACTGCGTTGCGGCAGCGAGACACCAGGACATCCCTGCTGCTTATATCGCGTGCCAAGAAGATTCCTTAAATTGGATTCCACGCTTCATACGAAGCACAGATGTGCCGGTGACTCGCTTTCGGTTCTTGCCGCAACGCAGTCAAACTAGAGTGCCTCAATGTCCTTCTCTTTAGGGTGATGCCATCGTTTGTAGTACCCGATGCCGACAGCACGCGCTCACAGGGAAGATACAAAGAAATCGCAGGAAACAAAATGTCGCCGTAGCACAGTCAGCGCCACGAGCGCGTGCAGGGACACGCTCTTTCACGCGCTTCAGAACAAACAAATAAAAATAAGCATTCGAAACAAAATGGCCATATGTCATCACCCCAAGCAAAGCGCACATGAAGGCACCCTAAGTCAAACGCACTCAAACGCAAGTGTCTGAATCGGCCTTAAGACAAACCTGATGCATCGTATTTCATTATTTCCCACGGACAATCGCGACGGCCTTATGATTGCCTCTGACGCTGGGCGAGGCTCAAGCTGCCCATGTTTATACAGCATCTGACATCACCATATGGCAGTTCAGTAAAGTTACAGGTTAGTTTCTGTTTCGGTTATATCGTATTTTTACGATTAAAAATGACAAAAAAAAATGTTCTGGGGAAATTAATTTGCTGTTCTAGGATCAATTTAGAATGCTCTTCCAGAAAACATGTTTCGTTGAAAATGTTCAAATTGACTCCGGAGCTCTTTTTTTCTAAACCTAGGAAATTGAGACGATGGAAAGAGAGATCGGCTCAGTCCTAGTCTTATTCTTCCTGGGTTTTTCTGTCATACACTCTGATACGTCGGGCGCGCCCACAAAAACGTGTCCCGGCATTCTATTTGTATTGGTAGGCAACACCTACAGTATTAGAAATTAAAAAGAAATGCCGAAAATGCACGCGCTATATTTGGGCTTGACGGGATGGAGTGAATTGAGGTTGTCAAATCCAAACCAAAACCGTGATCATTATGCACCTAAGATGCTTTGCCTGGTAATACCCCGCTAGGACCGCTTTGACTTTGCAAGATGTCTCTTCCGGCCTAGTGACATGGAGCGTTGTACCGTTAAAAGGGTCCGGTTCCGGAGGGGAAGGCAAGCAACGAATGGGCCTAGCTGGTCAGCAGTGACTTCGACAGCACGATCTGCCCTTGGTCAAAGTCGCTTAAATTAGAAGCCTTTTGCATTACACGAACACGTCGTGTATAAAATGATACCTCTCTATTCCTGGTAGACATCCTATATCCGCATTGGAAGAGGGCAGTTAACCTTGATGCGGCGAAAGCTAGGCGCGCTCAATCCCGCAACGTAGGGGTGCTTAGAAAGGTTGGTTAATCCGCGTATAGTGTCGGAGATTTGACTCCATAAGCTAATCAAAACTTTGAGTAAAAAAAGCAACGAAAAAAAAAGCTATTGAAGCATATTTACTTGTTTTCTTTTCATTAATAGACGAGCAGTTTGGGGTCTCGCACAAAGCATGCGCAAACCTTCTGCAGATATGCAGTATGCCGCCCTAAGCTGGTTGGGTGACCCAAAGCATCGTGGCCTCCTATTCTAAAACTCTCTATTAAGAGTTGCGCAAATTTACTAACTGAACAATACTTATCCTCAGGCACACGGAGGCAAATACAACCTCCTGGTCGGCTGATGATCTGTTGGATAACGTTTTTACGCTTTCGGACACCTCTATTTGTATAGTGCGCCACGCTGCATTGTTTACACCAATCATGGGTCATCTTCTAACCAATAAGCGGCGTTCTCCAAGGGGTATGCGCTCTGAGTGGGAAAGATGCGTCCATTCATTTTGCTCTTTATACAGCATACCATTAGAGAATGACTCCTACCGTCCCGCTAAATGGTTCAATAAATTAAAGAATGATCGATGATTAGTGCTCATAGTGCATCGGGAGTAAACATCTCGGGGCCTCGGAGAGTTTTGACATCATGATTCGACTCTGCCTCTTTAAGATGTTTCAGTTGGACGTGTATTGGGAAAACTTTTGCGCTTGACCATGGCGCACCAGTGCACTTCGAGAAGAAAACAATTATTCCTAGGTACATAGCAGACGTGACAAATCTTAAGTCGACAGGGGAGTCTGTTGCTCGAATCTTTGATGAAATATTTGATGTCATTCTAGTAGTTTGAATTTTCATACATCGCGAAGGCAGCCTGCCTTTAAACGGTGTCTCGTGTAACCCTCAGAAGATGGTATATTGGACTGTCCAACACGACTGCTAACCTGCAGGGTCTCGCACGTGCATCGCGCAGTGATGAGTTCACGAATTTATGACGGTACCTATGCAAAACGAGAACGAAAAAAAAATATTGAATGTGAAAGGATGATTTTGCATTACTCAAAACGATAGTGCTACGGTGCGTGAAAGGGATCACGAAAATATATTGGGTTTGAATTTTACTAACTGCATATCGCGTAGAAGGACGCGAGCAAATGAGAAAACAAGAACAACTGAGTTGGTGGTCCCTCTGTTTGCCAAGTGTTCCTCTAACTTAGTCTTCAAAATACATAAAGGGCGCTTGATGACAGCTCCTCGAATCAAGCGCTGTGTCCCCCCACGTAATATATGCAGCTGTACTCGTCGTCACATCGAGGAAAAGAGAAAGATTTGCGCATTATTCACGCGCTGCGCCAAGTAGTTTTGAGAAGGTGTAGTTGTCGAAGGAACGATGCTTTTGGCATTTCAAACGTGTACGTCTGAGTAAAATAACATAAAGCCTATCTACGATGCACTTATATATACCTTAATTAGAGATACGAAGGCGGAAAGTATTATTGCTTCACAAAGTGCGATTTTTTTTTTTTTTTTACTAGCGTTTTTAAGGTGTCAACACCTCGCAGACTCAATAGCCTCTTTTTTAAAAAGCGAAGCATTTATGCTTGAGACAGCCCGCACCACCACCTAGGAGTGATATCAGAACCTTGAATTGGCGCATACGCCCTCGAATGACTCACGCACAAACCAAAAAACCTCGAAAAACTTGGAATTATCAACACACGGGCGCACGCACGCACACGCAGGCACAGTGAGTCACGAAACCCCGACATCTCCAATGTGTTGGCCGATGCTTTTAGTCCGTCCGTTTCGAGTCCGACTCCGAGAAGGCGTGCCATAAATCGAGGAAGACAGCGCGGAGGACGCGCGGGTGACGGACCCCGACGTTAATTACGCCATAAGCAACGGAGACGAGCCGAAGCCCCGAGACGCGGAAGAGGTGACGTTCGGAATGCAGCCGACACCGCCGCAAAGCCATCGGTCGCCGTCCGCCAGATCTCGCCGAGAGCAGCCACGAGGCTAAAAGCTTCTCTCTCCCCAATGGAGCCGAGCGCCGCATCGCAGCTGCATCGCATCCATCAAACTACGATGTCCCGGGCGTCGTCGCCGTCTAGTTGAAACGCCGATCCGCTGGTGTCCCAGGCTCGGCTCAGCGACTCGGCTCTTGGCTATTCTACCCGAAAGGGCAGCCTTCCTTCTTTGCTCGCTGTTCCTCTGTTGGCGGCGGAGAGCGCGAAAGTGGCGTATTGCGCGATGTTGTCGCCGCCACCGGCCAAAGTGCGCAAAGTGCGCGACATAAAGTGCCGCGTCTAGAGTTGCCCGACGTTCGCTGTCACTTTGCGAGGACTGTCTGCGGGCGTCCCGCTGCGTTCCGCGACACCTCGCCTTGGACCGCCGTATAAGACGCCGCACAAAAAACGAACAGAATCCTCGGGCTTAAAAAAGAAGCGTAGAGAGATTCCGGATTACCCTGACGTTTGGTTGGTTCAGCTAACTTAACGTTGTTGTGGCGATGACGTGTGGGACTCCACGGCCCCTGATTGGTTCTTCAGGTTGGAGAAGGCAGAGACGTGGCGAATCCGCGGCACAGTATTGGTTCGCGCGTGTCCCGTGTCGTTGTAGCCTTTGGTTCGGTCCATCTCGGGGGGGCGATACAGCTTCTGGTGGTTTTTGCGTGAAGGGGGGGTTTGAGAATGGAGGTTCTGAGAAACAACTCGAAAGCTTCCCGGGTGCAAACACTTTGGCCCAGCGCGACGAGATGGAACTTTCATGCGGGGCTGGCTTGGGCGGCACGAAAACAGAATGGGAGAAAAAGTTAGGGCACTGAGAGTGATCAGAGAGAGCTGGGGAGAAAGCTTTCTTTGTTTGAGTGTAACAAAATAGACGTCATAACAACAACAACAACAAAACGAAAGAAGCGAAAGAAAAAAAGGTGGGAAAGAGAAAGGATCGAAAAGAAAAATCAATAATGGCGAAGGGCTCTCCAGCGTCCAAAGTTATAGATCGGCGTCCATTTATCTTTTCTATATCAAATGCGCTCACGTGTCAAGTACCAAATAACAAAAAACAAATACCGAGAAAACGCACTCGAGGAATGAATCGTTTGTTCTCGCCTTATCAAAAAAGACGAGACTCACGCACACAAACGAAAACGGAGTAGCGCCGTAGTTCTATGTTTAGATATGGAGATAGTATAGAGGAGGCGGGGATTTCTGAAGGCGATAGAATAACTTTATAGAATTTATGAGTTGGTAAGATATTCCGAACTTTTTTGAAGGGGCATGCGACGTAGCTGTTCGAGTCAAAATATCTACGAGAAAGAAGAAAAAGGAAATTGCTTAACGTTAAACGAGTAAACAGACAAAAAAAAAAACCCGGATAACTGGATAGCAATACTGTATCAAATATAAGGCGCAACAAGCCCTTACACGTAAGAAATATCCAAGAACAGAATAAAATATTATGCAGAGACAAATGCTGCGTCACAAGATACCACGGTGTATTACATTATCCTTCGTTCATCCGCCATTGTGTGTAGCTAATTTAAAAAAAAAATTAAAAAAAAAAAGCAACCTTAGAGGGACAATCAGGCGTCCTGTTTGTTACATTCTGTGAGTGACTCTGTGCATCACTTCGAAGAAACATCGCTTGTATACTTTTTTCGAGAAGTCACAAACCCAAACCTTGGAGTGCACGGATGCGGTCTCGACTGTATTTTTTCTGGCGTATATTTATTCTAGCCGTTTTACTTCATCACTGTAGTCACACGAAAAGTTACTGCTTTTCTAGATCGATATTCTGCGTTTCTGAGCATCTGGGAAAGAAGCGGGCAAATCAGTGAACACTAAAGGCACCTGTCTCTTTGTAGCATGCTTTTGTTTTTGATTCATGTAGTATGACGCGTGTTGAAAGCACGATTTTCCAGTCTTGAAGTTGGAGCTTTCTCAAAGTATTTTCAGTCCAGAAAGTCTCAAAAGTCACGCTGTCGTCTCAATCTCACCGGGCCTTGTCTGTACGCTCTCTCCCGACAAAAAATAAGAAGACGCAATTAACGAACACGAAAGTGGGTTTATTCAGGATGTGACAATAATCTCTGACCCAGAGGAAGGCCACAAAGCACAACCCCCCCCCCCCCCCCCCACAAACACACACACACATCATTCAGGAAGCATAGCAAATGTCGAACGCGCACACGAAGTCAAATGATTGGCACGAACCAAACGTAAAAAAGGCGCGTCAATAACAAAAGAAAAGTAGAAAAAAACGGAACCTCGGTATCGAAATCCAAGTTTGGATTGCTATCCTAGGCCGTATATTGCGACTCAACTCATTCGGGCAGCTTAATTACTTTGGCGTATTTAGCAGCGCGCTGTACATAAAGTGCACAATTAATCATTAAAGCAACGCGTCCTACGTATATTCTTTTGGTTCCCGTTTCGCGGGGATTCTAACGCCAGGGTTCGGAAAATGTATTACAGTTGGGCGCTTCCTTGAATCGCTTTTGGTTTATTGCGTTCGCACCGCGCCTTTCTCTGAACATTCTGGAATTCTCTCGCGAGTTGCCTGACTCCTATTGGACATGTCCATCTCGAGTTGTTTTTTTTTTTTTTTTTTGAGTTCATTAGCTTCTTTTGATAACTCCTACTTTAAGAACATACCGCATAATGCTTTCTACGACACTCGAAATCAACCCCACCTAGAGAAACCTAAGGCCTCCGAACGCCCCGCTCTTCCTCCTTGGAACGTCACCAGAGTCGGATGGATGGCGCCAACCGAGCAATTGGATCCCGAGCCCGATGCCGAGCCTCCTTTGACTCGTTCATTGGACACGAGGCCGAGTCGAGCGCTGACGCAGCGCTCGTATCCAATCAGCGTCATTGCTCGGTCTCACTGTGATGATGTCAAAATTTTAGTGCGCAGGCTGATTATTCCAGGTGGTGTTACATAAATACGCCGTGGTAAGGTTGTTATTCGCGGGCCCGCGTACCTCCACTTCCAGCCCGACGGAAATGATGTTTTCCAGTCGCTTCCGGTCGTTTTAAAACGCTTATGGAGAGCCCGTCATACGTCTACAATTTCGGGACAAAGTTGTTTTTGAAAACGTCTTTATTTTAAGCGTTTGAAAGCGCCGCAACTACCTAAAAGGAGACAATGTTTTTTGTTTTGTTTTTTCTTGACACAAAGAGACACGTGCACGGTAAGAAGTAAAACAAAAATAAATGAAAATAAACGTGTATGTTTGTGAGGGGAGCAAAATATAAAAACAGCCCACAAAAAACAGGAACTGATGAAAGAGGTTTGTGTTTTTGTTCAGTTCAGGGTCAGAAAAGTTCAGACTCTCGACTGAAGAATTATTGATGAATTAACCAGCTTGCCTCCATGGCCACTAGTTTTGTGAGGCCAGTAGTTTACCGACATTTTGAGAGTAACTGTTTTGTTTGAAGCGAAATAAACCATTACCTTCATCTTGCGAGTGCGCTATTTTTAATTATTGTCTTAATAAAGGAAATTGGCCATGGATGTTGCTGATCAACGATTGTATATACCGATTGCTGCAATACTTACACCAAGCAAGCAAACGAACAAACATAGTTCCGCTCGATAAAAAAAATAACTCGTGCAAAGAAAAAGAAACTTTTTTTTTTTTTTTTTTGACAACTGGAGAAGCGTAGTGTGCGATCTGTCTGAAGTCAGTTTAAGGCCCGCTCCGGGTTGCTAGTGGAGAAAGAACGTATTAAAGAAGGGCCTTTTCTTGTCTTAAACTGTCTTTATTTTTAAACTTACCTTAGAAATAAAGTTTGTTTAGCAGTGCTCTTCCTCCTTGCAGCGGCTATCGTTCCGCCGTCCTAAAGCCGCAGTCAGACTGCTTATAGACACGTTTTTCTGGGCAAGGGGGCGCTGTAGCGTGAAGGAGACGCGACCAGAAAAGAGGTGCCTCCGGTAGCGTCCGCGAGACACGACCATTTCATGCTGACGTGAAGCGGCGTCCTAGCGTCCCAGCCTGCATCATCCACGGGTGCAAACTAGTTTTTGTCAGCGTCCCAGAACGTCTGTCTCTGGGCACAAGCAGAGCGTTTAAAAGGACGCAACGCGGCACGCAGCAGAAACGCGACCTAAAAATATCCAATTTTGCTCGTTAGGGGCGCTGCCTGAAACTTGAGGGCTCCAGGTCTATGCATCACACAAAAGACAATCGGCAGACAATGTCTGTGGCGCGTTTCTTCCTTCTCTGATGGCTCTGACACTTCGGTCGAACAAAACCTTGTATGGCAAATTGTTTGGCAATTGTGTTGCACCCGCGAAACGTTCTGGCATCATGGGACATCGGGTCACGTGACGTCTATTTCCCCGCTAAATTTAGCGGGGAAACTGAATTGGTGTGCAGGTTACTAAATTGCCGTATATGTCAGGTGACGCCAGTTTTCGCGAAATATTCAGCGGGGAAACGGAATTAGTGCGTACGTCTGTGACGTCCCACAATGCAAGGCGGCGCGCGTTGCATTATGGGACGTGAGAGGCCACGGCTTCCCGAAATGCGGTTTCAGGGAATGCTTAGCAACTTGCCGAAGAACGTTTCACGTTAAAGCTGTCTGCAGTCATGTTTGAATCAAACATGCTGCGAAGATGCTCGAGGCAGACAATTCCTTCATGGTGCCTGCAGCGAATAGCGTGTCTTTTGTCTGACTGTGTGTCGCTTGAATGGCTCAATAAAGTCAGGGCACCGCAGAAAGGCGGCAGCTCGTACCAAGGAGGCCCGCGCTGCCGCGTCTATACTCTGTTTCACCTTGTGTTGTACCGCAGGAAAGGCTACAGGCGCGAGCTCCTTGCTCTAGGGCACACTTCGGCGGCATAAGCTCTCGTGCACCAAGGGCAGCTGCCAACGCTATGAGCTCGCGCTCCTAGCCTTCGCTGCGGTACAACATAAGGTGAAACGGAGTATAGTGAGGGTGACCGTAAGGGATGTAGGGAAGAAAGAAGGCAGAATACAATTTGCGCACCCTGTAAGAGATCATCGGCCGGTCGCTCGACCGCTGAGATCCCACGAGAGAAAAAAGGCGCGGCTCCAACGTATTTCCCATTTTCGCCAGAGTTCCTCCGTAGTAGACCGAGACGCTATCTGCGGCCGTCTCATTTACGGCCGAGATTCTGGCGGACTGCGTCGCTCGACACGCAGCTCCCCGAGCAGCCGTCGTTAGGCACGGCGTCTGAGGTGGCTCAGGAGTCGACTCTCCGCGACCACTGGCTCTCTAAATATGCGAGGAAGGCGCGGTGGATTGGCGAGGGAGCAATTAGAGCCCAAGGTATACGCGGGGAAGCGTCCGCCTCTGGCGGGGTAGCCAAAAGACGACGACCCGTGATTTGTAGCTCCGTGGAACGAGCCGACCCTTTTCTTTGCCGGCTTTCGTGTTTGTGCCCTGAGTACAGGGGCGGAGTAAAGCTATTTGATGGGAGGGTCTCTCAAGCCCAAGTGGGACTGTTCATACATCGAGACGCAGTGAGAGAATTGTCTGCGGACACGTCTCAAACCATTTGAAGGCTTCGTCCATGCTATTGCAACATGTCTGCAGACGGGTTTTGTAGGACCAAGATGGCCGTCAGACAAGCGAGACCTCCGGCAGTGTCATCTGGAGACTCTTTGTAGTTTCCCCAGGATCGTGTCCGCCAGCAAACAAATCTCGACGCAGCACTCCGGACAGCTACTGCCATCTATGAGCTGCAGTGGCAACCAGACAACCGGCTGTCTGGTTTCCGCCGTCGCTCATAGATGGCGGCGTCCTTTCGAGCGTTTCCACTCTGGCTTGCCGACTTGCGGCCGGCCATTACTTCGTTCCCACCATAGTACAACTTCGCTGGTCTTCCTCCTGCACCAGAGTGGAAAAACTTAGTTTCTTTTTAATAATGTGTTAGCGGTTTATTTAAAAAAAGGCCTCCCAAAGACGACGTTTGGCGCCAAGAAAACGAAAAACACCAGGTTTTTCTTAAGGAAAAAATGTTCAGTTTTGTCGTGAAATAGAAACTATTTGGTCAACAAAATATATCTGCGCGGTGCTTCGCCCTCGACGTCACAGCCGTCCGTGACGTCAGATCTCTTTGCAACCCCCTCCCCCCCCCCCAAACGATCTATAAATCCGGGCCGACTCTCGATACCTCGTATGCTTATTGTATACACTGTTTTCCCCTGATGCTTGCCAGATTGATAGTTCTAGCTCTACAGGGTGTTTCAACGAAGGCTTTCAAAACTCCTTGAAAGTAGGGTTCTTGAGAAGAAAAAAAACTATTTTCGGAAACAGATTACCATTACAGCAATCGTCAAAAATTGCAAAAAAAAACTAATTGTTTAATTAATGAATTAATTTTTAATTAGTGAAAATAAACGTGTATATTATTTTCATTCGTCTAGAGAACTTAAAAAAAACACACACACAAAGTTACGACAATCAATCATTCGTGCGACTATTGTTCGATGGCCGTTTAAAATACCGCGATAAAATAAAATGATTAGAGACGACTCGCTCCCAGCTGTGTATGCAGTTCGGGCGCTCGGAGTTGACTCGGGCCACGGGCTGTTCGCCACCAACCTAGGCGAGCTAGAACTAGATATTGTTCGCGGTACATGAGCCTTTGATGTGAAACCATGGCTCTGATTACCGACTGACTGTGAAGTTTGAACCGTTCGAATGTGTTTGGTGAAAACCACATTTATATATTGTGCTGTGTTGGTTATGCAGGCTGTTTGTCTGCTTTGTTTTGCACGCCGGTTGCCAGCACGTAGGGTATTGACTTATGGAGTCGCTAGCACATGCTGACGCCTCGATTGCATGTACTGGCCTCGACGGCGTTCGACGTCGCTTGTTCGTCGCATGGAGTTTGGTGCCTACAGACCATTGTAATAAATGTTTGGAGTAAGCACTTGGCTGGTTAACTTGGCGTCCTAGTGAATAAATAATGATTATGTACGAGTCACGACAGTGGGCAAAAAGGGCATCTGACCTCTGCTATTCTCAGTGTTCGTACATATGATGCGCCTGCTTTCTACCAGTGTTGTGCCAAATACTGAACAAAAGTATTTAGGACGACCCGTTTTACAATGTATTTAGAGTAGTATTTAAGTTAATTCTACTACAAAATATCTTGAGTAGAATACAAAGACTTTAAAAAAGGTATTTGAATTATATTCAAAGACTCAGCAAGTATAGTTCCAAGCTGGCAGTATAAGAATAAAAGTCAAAAGGGTAGGACTTGTGGTGAATTCGCTGCAAATCACGTTTTGTTGTAATTTTTACGACTTTCAAGAGGAGATTTAGTTGCTGCAAGTTAAGTTAACCTCGAAATAATTTGGGATAAGCCACATAATGGTACGCGAAAAATTTAGGAACGAGGGCTTTAGTTTGGCGGCAGACTCTGCTCATGACGCATTCTGCAATAAGTTCTTGATATGCCTTGACGCGATTCGGCTGACTTTACAGGTAGTCCTGCATCGCATGTCCCTAGCAGCCGAACTAGAAGTTGATCAGGCCGTCAGACTCGATGATGAGCATGCGATTGGATAACAAACGTGCACGCACAGGGGAAACATCTGCCAGAGGACAGCAGCCTGCGTTGCTGATCAAGAGGAGTCTTTTGTCTGCCCAGCCAAGGGCGAGGAGGAGCGCCTGTACCTTCAAACTGTCAAAAAATATATTCGAAAGGTCAAGAGGGAAACACAAGTAAGACGAGAGAGTGTCCACGAAACCGATTTCGGCTCACCTGGGGGAAAACTGGGTTGAGGGATTCTGAGAATGAAACAATGTGCGCATGCGGAAGGAGATAAAAAATGCACAAAACGTTAGGGCGCAAACAAGCTGGTGAAGGTTTAACATTTTGGACAAAACACCGAGACTGGGGGGGGGGGGGAGACCGTTCTCCCCCCCCCCCCGCCCCCCCCCTCCCCCCAGTCTCGGGGTTTTGTTCAAAATATAAAGAATGCGTTTGAACGAACTTGGAGCCAAAGTTAAGCCACAATAGACACACAAGAGGCTTTCGGAAAGCCCAATCTGGGTCCCTGCAGCTCAATAAAACCAGCATATTCTCTTTTCCATGGCCGAGGGAGTGTTCGCGATCACTAGGAAACGTGCTCGCGCATTTTCATATAAGAACCCCCTAACCAGCGATTTCTGAAAATGGTGCATTGGTCCATTGTGACCATACCAAGCATAGGCGCCAAAATCCTCAGCTGACGGAATCACTCTAGCTTCAGTCAAAAGGTGTAAAATCCTGATGACGTCACCAGCAGTTTTCTAGCTCCAAGCATAACGTGCCATTCGAACATAACTTTAAAAAAATGGACAGGAGGACATTTAAAGACGGGCGCACTTGGGGCTATCCATTTTGTCTTTTGTTGGCATTCGCAGACTGCGATTTGCTCACGCCTTGTTTCCAGTCCTGTGTTTGGTCGCGTGCCTCCAAGTCTGCAATCGTTTCAGTTTGGCACTGAAGTCTGTCGATCCCTAGTTTCGTAGGTCGTTCCGGCAACAAATATTTTCCAATGTTGAAAAATGTATTTGAGATACTGAGTACAAGATAGTGAGGAATGTAATTAAGATAGACTAGCAAATACTCTAGACGAAGCGTATTTGCAAGATTCCGAAATACTAGCGAAGGATTTGAAATACAGTATGTTGAGTAAGGTATTTCAGGTAGGCACAAATCTGCTTTATGCTCGCTTTCGGAAGCCACGAACATGCGAATCTGGGCTGCGAAGATCGCAAGCTAGGTTGCGCAATCTCAGCCCAGCAGTTTGGAAACAAAGGGCTTCTGGCTGGCGCAATGTTCAGTATTCGTGTGAATGGCGGGCGATTTTCACTCTTTCAGAGTCAACGATCGGCGTGTTCGGAAGAAAAGATGGCGTTCTCTGTTGTGATTTTGTAAACATTGGAACGGTGTAGAAGCATCGGCCAGCGTCTGCTCACGCGAGTTCATAGGACGTAAACAAAAAGAGAAGAAAAACCTACAGCTTCTTATCAAAACGCTAAAAACGGTTTCCTTGTTTTCTTAGTATTCTTGTTTTTTTCGAACATTTATTCTTCGCGTGGAACATGAGCGAGCTTTCGTGTTAACAAACCAACAGCTAAGCGTGCAATCTCCACAGCTACGCGAGGGAGCCTTCGTGGCTTTGGAACTAGATGAAAGCACGCGCCATACGCACGAACACTCTATTCGGGAACAACTTTCTGTGGCGTTTCAGAAGTGAAGAGCTCGCGTGCACCGCTTTGAGTCTCCCTCAAGCTGACCGACTGAACGGGCGCCGATAGATTTGGCTTTCTAGCCACACAAAGTTGCGTCAAGCAAACGGCACGCTTCGCGCGTTTGCTTGACACTTAAGGCCGGTTCAGACACTTGCATTTGAGTGCGTGTGACTGCGTTGCGTCGAGAACCGAAAGCGAGTCACCGGCACATCTGTGCTTCGTAAGAAGCGCGGAATCCGATTGAAAAAAGTAGCTTGGCACGCGACATAAGAAGCAGGGATGTCCTGGTTTTTCACATCCGCAACGCAGTCAAACGCAGTCAAACGCAACTGTCTGAACCAGGCTTTAGAGCGGCCAAAATCGTTCTGCGGGAAAGCGGCGTGAATAGACCTTTTGCCGCATTACCCGAGCATGAAAGAGTATTCCGGGAACGTAGGTCCGGGCATACTCTTTCATGCGAGGAAGAGGAAGGAACGTCTGGAGCAGTAACAGTTCTTAAAAGTCTAAAACAAATGGCACTTTGCACGTCCGTTTCTCAACGCCCTATTTTGATTATCTCCTTCGTATATTTTATAAAGAGACGATGAGCGTGTGCACCACGTGTGCATGCGTTCCCAACATTTCCTTGGTGCTTCGATAACAGCAAAGAAGATGATGTATGTACCCCGTAGGATGCCATGGCAACGCGCATTGCCTTGCCGCCGCGCGCCTTCCTCCACCTTCAAGAGGTGACCGCGACCGATGCAGCGAGCTAATTGAGAGTTTTAGTAGATCGTTCCGATGACTCCGATAACTATACGCGATACCCCGCCGCCGGCTTTGCGCATTCATCGTATTGTTATCGGGGGAATCGCGGGTGTCGGAACTATCTACTAACACTCTCTATATAAGAGCATTTTGCTATTTACAAACATGAACTGTCACTTGCGTCCTAAGCGACTTTCGGTCGCTCAGTCTTTGCAAGTCTACCGAGCTTGCTTATGTCACCGGGGATAGAAAGCATGAATGCTACACGGAGTCCAATCAAAAGAGACTGAGTGCGTTCTGAATGGCGCAGTGTCAACAATGTCATGTGCGTTGCCCTTTCAGTTACGAAGATTCGCAAATTTCAGCTCTAGCGTGCTGAAATGAACACCTTGGATACATCCTTTCCTATAAATTCTGATTGAAGGGTATTTGTTAAGCTCATAACCTCCACCTCTAGGGGTATATTTGTGGCTAGTGGTTGGTCACAAAAGCTGTCAATCGTCGTGCCGAGGTCATTGAAACAATTTCGACCAATGACGTGCCGTTATTTTCGCTCTATTCTTGCCAATTAATGACCGAACTCTCTACATATACGGCTCTCGACCAGACTGGAGCACCGCCTGGTGGCGTTTACCATGCAAAGGGCCTATTCCAGGGGAACTCTATCCCAGCCAGTCCAGCACCACGTGACGTCAAGCTCCAAGAATCGGAAAGTCAAACCAAGAAGTCACATGCTCTCAGTGCTAGGCGTGACTCCGATGGCGTGTAGCGTCCGCTTGAAATATCTCGGCTACATGGCGCATCTTCTTTTATCTCTTTGTAAATTGTACGGACTATAGACCTTTCCAATGTTTACAAAATCACAGTCCAGCGTGCGATCTTCACAGTCCAGCACGTGCGTGTTCGTCGCTTCGGAAAGCGAGCAAAGAACGCGCCATACGCACGAACACTCAAAATGGCACCGGCTACACGCTCTTTTTTAGAATGGTCTATAGACCTTTTGCAAAATTACCCAAGCACCAAGGAACATGCTTGCGAGTGTAGTTACACGCGCTGCACGTGCGAATGTCTGCAGTAATCACTGGTCTAAAGCAAAATAAATTTCACCTTGCACGCGCATTCGTCAACGCCTTACTTTGGTAATTTACTTCGAATCTTTTATACGGGGAAGGCGAGTACGTGCGGCGCGTATAATTACATTTCCAGTATTCCTCTCGATGCTTGGCGAATATAGGAATAGGTCTATGGCACCTCTCGGCATGAGCGCGTGGACTATACTCTTGGCTCAATATTGGTCGACTAGCCTAATAGATCTCTCTTTTATCATAAGTGCGAGCGAAGCCGAAAAACAAATTGGGGTGTGGGTATGTTTACGCAGCCTAGAACTTATAGTCTGCCTCAACGGGCGACTTGTCTCCCGGCTGTAGATGAGAAATTTAGCCAGCGCAGTACAACTGCTAGCCTGGGGTCTTTAACGCACCACGCAGTAGTGATACACGACCGCACGCCGGTACGATGCTCATCCGGATCGAAACGGGCAGGGGTGGGGGTTGAACCCAGGAGGCTCTGCGGGGTGAGCTTTCGCTCCACGTGCTCTAAGCTAGCGTGCGCTAATGTCACTAGATCCTGCAAAAGTAACGCCAAGCTCCCCGTATGGTCGCCTATTTGGTCCGTGAAATGAGCAATTTCTCCTTGATCCATCCGTTCTTGGTGAGGCGATCTAAATCCGCTGGTGACGGGTAGCTTTCTGGAGACGTTTCTTGTATGCCGACATTTTGCTATCCACAGACCGGCGAAACAAGCGTGCATCTTCGTTCCACCTCCACATGCTGCGTCGGTGCTTGGAGGCACTGAAAAGGAAGTTTACTGTTTTGAAATACGCATGAAGAACAATACAATTGTAAGAGATCCGTGGGGATGGGCATGATTGACAAGTTGATTGCATACACATTGCCAGAGATGCTTATATTCGCGAGGAACGCTTCCAGTACGATGATGCTCTATGGTGATCTTGGCGCGACTTCAAACTCAAACTCTTTATTTCTCTCCGTTTTGAGAGGGGAGACAGAGAAAAAATCAACTCAGTTGTTGCTTGACGAGCCTCTGCATGCCCACGGCAGCGAAAGAGGACAGCATGTACATACACATAATGTTTTTTTTCACCATCACACTTATAGCGCAAAGATAAACAACATTAGATGAACATGATTGTAAACCTGAGACTGGGGCAGAAATAGAACAGAAACAGAAACAGAAATAGAACGTATTGAGACGTTGCCTCCTCTTTTTCTACCTTCTGTTGCGTTCTCTTTCTGCCCCAGTCTCAGGTTTACAATCATGTTCAACTTACACCAGCTCGCCTGCACTCTGACTATTTTTTCGTTAACATTAGATGGGGGAGAGGGGAAGGGGGAAAAGTAATCGATTTAGCCAAGTTTACAAATTCCAGGAGCACTCTCTCACAAACATAGAACGTATATTTTATTATGGTTTCATTCAAAACTTCTACATTCAACTCACTCGGGCAATTTAAAAAAAAAACGAGGTACTATATATTTCAAGGTCTGATTACCGTAGTTCGTTCTGGAGTGCGGCACTAACCATGCGTCTACAAACCTAGTTTCATAGGCAACCTCTCTCATCCTGAGGTTGAAATAGACATGAATTTATTTTCTGTTTGGCAAAAAGATATTTTCAATGCAAGAAAAAGTTGATAATAATACTGATTGGGAATCTGTACAATATTCAATTTACTAAATAATGGACTAGTATGACTATTATACTCCGTATTACATATAATACGAACAACGTTTTTTTGTATACGGGTATGTATCAGTTTTATGTTTGTAGCGGTCGTATTCCCCCATACCAAGAAGCAATAATTATATTTTGAGTAGAAGAGAGAATTATATATAAGAAGCATAACCGAAATCGGTTATGCTTCTTATATATATAACCTATATATGCTTCTTATATAAAAAGTATAACCGAAGTATAACTTGTTTAGAACGACCCTCTGGAAGCTTCGAAGATTTGAATGGACCGAGATTGGTCTGGTCGTCTGTATGTTAGCCCATGTTTGTGTCCGGCTAGCAGGTAAGGAAGGCAATGGCGCTACTTTCCCAGGACGCAGTGACTTGAGTGTGCTCTAGCCCGCTCGGCCACCGATCCCCCCGAGCGAAGCCGAAGACACGAGCGCAGTGTTGCCTGCACTGACGTGACACCATCTACCATTGGGGTACGTGGTGTGACGTCGGTGCATTTTGAACCACTGTTTTTTTATTGGCAAGAGCAAGTTCGAATAACCAGCACCATGACGTTACTTGCAACCCATGAATAGCGTCAACTTGGCCGACCATGCGTACCCTTCTTGCACTTTCAGCTTGCGACGCCGTAGAATCGAAGAGCTGAGTATAGAATGACCAGATTCACGGTTTTCACGGGATCTCTCCTTGGTTCACTCGACAAATACGAAAATGAACTACGTCCTTTCGGCACCGATAGACGATAAAACAAAGTAGACCTAAGAAAAAAAGGGTTTCTGGCCGGTGCTATTTTCAGCGTTTAGAGCCATCAAGTTATTACAATAAACGCTAGAGGTTCAGGAGGCGCTAGTGTGTTGTTGCATTTTGAAGCAGACACCGAAGAGTCTAAATTTGACTTCCGGTGAGGCATTCCCATGGCAAAACGCAAATGCGTTTTCTCTTCGCGCTCGATCATAAGAGCAACTATTGTTTAGTGTAGTGACAGAATACAAAGTTCGGAACGTCTTACAATGGGATGTACAGAAATATGTGTCAGTTAGAGTGTTTCTTTTTTGAGAATTCATGGCGCTGAACACGGCGCTTCTATAGCCCTATAAACATGTATAATACGTGTTGGCGATGCAGACTGCTCTTGTAGTGCACGTATTTACGTATACTGTAGAACCCATGATTTTCGCGGCCCCTATTTTTCGCGAATCGGTCACAGAGGACCTAATCGCGGCCACTAAATGTCGCGAAACCCAGGCGCCTGCATTGAAACTCTTAAGGTTCGAATTTTTCGCGTGCCCTTAAATTTCGCGAATTCTTCAATTCGCGAAATTCGCGAAAATTAAGGGCTCGCGAACAGTAAGGGTTTTACAGTATAGTGATTGTACAACATAGATCTGGGCCTCAACTTTCGCTAACTTAAACATTGCTCAGTAATAAAAACAATTCATTAACTAAATAAATTACACTTTTATCATACGAATAAAGCTACATAGTACCCGTTACGAGTCAAGAAACTACGCTGATGTTTATTATTTCCTGGCGAAGAGAAAGATATCATGCACGTTTTCCCATAGAAATACACAGGATGACTGGAAAAGTAAACTGGTTGTTGTCTGCTTCAATTTGCAACCGAAATTATCGTAGACACTAGAGTCAGCTGAGCCTCTAGCGTTTATTACAATAACTTTATGTTTAGAACACGTGCTCAGAACAAGCTCCCATTTATAGCCGGCTAAGACCGGCAATAATGGTGGTATGGAATGCATGTTGCGAAAGATCTGGGGAAGCTCGCCGTCACCGCTCAGCAGCCGCGCACACAGCTATGGCCGCCAGCGACGAACCTGCGCGTGCTCTGCTGTGGGTTTGTAAAACACTGGAATGGTTTTAGACTGAGCTCTCACTCTGCTGCTGAGATATAAACACCCTTCGAAAGTCACGTCCCGATTGAAAGCAAATCTGTTCCCCTACCGACAACGCGGAACGTGCAAGTATATAGCGCGGGCGTGTAGCTTCGACTTGTGCTCCCGCTGTACGAGAGATCGTTCCGGCGGGGCGTAATCGAACGCAAGAAGCTCCTGTCCACCATTGTCCAGGAACGCTAGAGCTCCCAACAGACTTTCCGAAGGGGTCTATACCACAACCATAGCCTCCTCTATACTGACGAAGCCCGGCAGATCGCCACGAGAAGCGGCCGCCGAAATTGCAAAGGTAGAGCGGCAGACAACGGATGAGAGGAGAGTCACGTGACGGGCGCCCCACTGTGGCGAGGCGCCGAAACACACTTCTCCCGAGCGATGGAATGTCCGCTCGTGCTCCTCGCGTTCCTCGCGCTACCGCTTCTTTTCTCGTCGGGTTTGAAAACCATGTTTCGGGTCCTCGCCGCTGCAAAAGCTGCGCGCTGACGACCAAGTTTCCCGAGAAATGCTCCGTGCTAGCAGATCCTCGCGCTCCAAATCTGCGACCGGGCACTCTATGGTTCCGTCGTCGACCCGCCAGGCTTTGGGAGTATAGAGGAGGCTATGCCACAACACATGCTCTTTTCAAACCGAAGGTGGTCAAGAAAACGATCGAGATGTCAAGCTGGTGATACACCCCAGCGAAGCCAAACTAGCGCTGAGAGCTAAAGTCGCTGGATAAAATTCACGCCCGACGCTTCTTCCGAGTATCGACAACCACTATTGTGCGAACGTTTGAGACACGTGCCATAAGCGAGCGCTGCACCGCTATTTGCTTCCAGTGGCCTCAAAGGGAACGGACATTGTGCATTGACGAATTTGACGCTGCTTGCGAGGCAAACACAAACACATGGAGGGAAATAAGAATTGGGGTTGTGTGGATATTTATACAGCGTGTAGTCGGTCAGCCATCTGAAAGTCGTCACTCGCAGTAGATGAGAAATTTAGCCGGTGGCCTGGGCACCACGTGCACCACGCAGTAGTGATACACGACCGCATGGCGGTACGATTCTCATCCAGATCGCAACGGGCAGGGGTGAACTCAGGATTCCTGAGTTCTGCAGTGCGAGCTTTCAGTCCACGTGCTCCGAGCTGGTGTGCGCTAGCCCTCTCGGCCGCCGACACCCCCCTCCCCCCCTACATGGAGGAACTTTACTGAGAGCATACCGTAAACGACTTAATTTTCGCGGGCTCGAATTTTCGCGAATCGGGCCAAAGCTGAAAATTTGAAATTATTCGCGGGTTCTAATTTTCGCGAATCGAGTGTAGCTTCCGTAGCTTTCACATATTGCCCGAATTGTTCGCGGGACGTATTTTTTCCGTTTGTAGGCGATTCGCGAAATTCGCGAAAATTAGCTCCTCGCGAAAATTTCGTCGTTTACAGTATTCATTTTCGGTTTGACCTGGGGGCTCGCGGAGTGCGAGGTCGCCTGACATGCTCTTATCGCTCGCTTGGCTGCATGGCATCGGCAGTGGTCTATTTACAAGTGAAAGTACCGCGCGCAGAGGTGAGACTTGCCAATATTTACGTTAGCATGGCACGTCTTACATCCGTTGCCTCTCGGTGGTCCCATATATTGTGCGGCGCAGCCTACATAAATCACACAGAGATCATTAGGGACTTTTAGCAGACCATTACCGTGTTCCGCGTATACCGGCACTACCGGATCCTTTGAAGCATGTTTTTAACGGAGCACTCGAGGGAAAAAAGCAAGTTTTTTTTTTTTTTAAGATTTAATATATATATATATATTGTTTCATGAAAATAATGTTTTTTTAGTAATATTTACGCCGTTTGGCGCAATTTAGCTGCAGAATGTGGAGGTGGCAGTCCGCTAAGCTCCGCCCGTGCTTCCAGGTTGCTTGTATCTCTCATTGGCTGGTGAGATGATTGACGCCTGAAGTGTTCGTTGCAAAATTTTCTCTCCGTGCCGTAACAGTATTTTGACCGACAATATTTTTTTTTATCTTTGAGAAACAAATAATCTAGATAGAGTAGTTATTGTTTTCTAATATATACCTAGATCGCCTTTCCGCCTCGGTTTCAAACGATAACAAACGTGGCTGCCAGCGTCTGCGAAGTGATGAACGGGAGCAGCTTGTCGCGCTCGTCCATTTTAATGAGTGCGAGTCGTTCTGCGTTCACCGACGTGTTTAGACGAGGATCTCCTTAACCGATCTCGTTTGCAGCAAAGAACTATCGCAAGTACACGCCGTCGGAAGTGCTGCTGGTGCTCAGCCGGTGCTGGGGTACGTGGGGGGTGGTAGCGGGACTGGCCTAAGCCTAGCGTCCCACTTTAACTATGTGGTGTCATCTGACTCGGTTTGTTCCTTTGAGCGTGTTGATGCTGAATGAAGATATTGGCTCCCGTAAAAGCGCCCCGCTGCTCTGTGAATTGTGCGACTGTTGTGATTGCCACCATGGTTTCAATTACCCAGAAGATACCTACACAATTTGCGAGCCATTTGGCTGGAGGCAATCGGGCGTTCGACTCGCATCAAATTTTTCCAGGTATGTTCCCGTCGTTTCGCTTCGAAAGGAAAGTAGCTCTCAATTTTTGCAGTGCACCTGGCCTGCCGATGCGAATATTGTGAGGGCGCGTTTCAGTTGTGCGTTATGACGCTCACCCACCTTGCTCACGGATGCCACGCGAGAAAATAACGACAAAAGAACTGGAAGGACTGCGTATTTATTTTGTTGATTTGTTTAGTCCTCTCGGTCGCTCTTTACCGCACTTCGACAGATGCTGGCAGATGCTTGTATTGGACCGTGGCTCGTGAATGATGAAACGTTAGAACGCCACATTCATGGTCGCGTCTTGGAAGCGTTGCCGTCGTTTTTTAGACGGCGGATGAATAGCAGACAGATGGAGGCGAAAGCGGGCGCCGACGCGCAGCTTTCGGGTCCGCGTTTCACGGAATCGCAGACGACGATAGACGGTGGTGCAATAGCAGACGATGCTAGCGGCTGCCGCGCGTCTGCTCGCACGACTATAGCAAGCGGTGGCCAGACTAGACGCATTCGATATAGCGAAAGAGAGATACTATAGATTTCTTAGCGTGTTCAGCCGAGCAGCCAAGCCAATCCAGTAGTAATGGGCGGGGCCACTGATCCGTGGGAGGGGCTTAGAGCGTACGTGACCTCCAACTGAATCGTGTCTAAGGGCGTAGATATTGTACAAAAAGATTTTTTTTTAGTGGAGACATTTGCAACAAAAATAGTTAGCCTTTAAAAAAAGTATGTTATTTTTAGTGTCCCTTTAAGCGCGTGCCTGGGGAATATCGTGACTGCGGGGCACGGTATCACCGGTAGTGATGTACGCGAAACACGGTAACGGTTTTCTAAAAGTCCACATTGTCTGAACGACGGGAATCTCGCCGATAGGCAAAACAAGTGCCTCCAAATAAGCCACGCTTATTTAGTGTAGCGTAGCTCATTTTGTGTAAGGTACCTTCATGTGCGCTTTGCTTAGGGTGGAGGCATCTGGCCAGTTTGTCTCACACTTTTATTTTTTGTTCAGAAGCGCGTGAAAGGGCGTGTCCCTGCACGCGTTTGAGGCGCGGATTGTGCTATGGCGGCATTTTGTTTTCGTCGATTTCTTCGTATTTTCCCCGTGACCGCGTGCTGTCGGCATCGGGTACTATTAGCGGCATGATGTTTCGGTGGCGTCCTCGTTCGGTTACCTCTCGTGACGTGATTACCTTGTAAACTACAAGTTCGATGGTGTTTGTAATAAGCATGGTGAAAGCCTAAAATCATAGCGCTCTCAAAGCAACACTGTTAACACCGTCAAAATTGAAGTTCTTACATTCCTCTTCTTGTGCGTCGATGAGAAATCCTTCGCTGCCGTCATAGTCAGCATTCGGCCAATAGACCCTTTCCGAAAGTCAGTCTACCCACCTTGGGCAGAGCCAGACCCGACGCTCTAATGGCGGAACTACACTGTTTCTCCACACCAGACAAATCGAACGTCTTCGAAAGCATAGAGCAGAAAAAGGAAAAGATGTTGGCCGTTTCACGTCACCTTCGATGCACGAAATCGAGGGTGCTTGATTTAGCCGCGCATGATCTCCTATCACCGCCATTAGAGCGGCAATATTGGAGCTTTCTGGACTGCCACAAGAGGACTCTGACTTTTGAAAAGGGTCTATTGTGGTGGGCCGACCACAGCGACGCTTTCAATCGCTCACGTGGCATCACCCTAAACAGAAGGACATTGAGGCCAGGGGCGGACGCAGGTATTTCTTGAGGGGGGGGGGGGGGGGGTCAGGTGTTGGTCAGCGTATCATATGTTTAAGAACCCCCCCCCCCCCCCCCCCCCCGTTGCCGTTTCCAGGTGCTAAATTTTTACAGATGCAGAATTCAAGAGGGGGGTCAGGACATCCGGACCCCCCCCCCCCCCCCTCTGAATCCGCCCCTGATTGAGGCACCCTAATTTTGTGGCTCTATAGTGTGTATTCACTGGCGGCCATATCCGTGTGCGCTGATGCTGAGCACGTGCTGATGGTGAGCTTCCACAGTTATTTTGCAACGTGCACCCCGCACCATCAAGATTGCCGGTCTTGGCAGCCTATTAATGCGAGCTCGTTCTGAGCATGCGCTCTAAAGAGTGACCTCAATATGGCGGCCAGTGAATACCCCCTATTGGCGACTCCAGCGATCGAAAGCGTCGCTGTGGTCGGCCCACCCCAATTGGCCGAATGCTGACTATGACGTCAGCAAAGGATGTCTCATCGACGGAAATAAGAGGAATGTCAGAACTTCAATTTTGACGGTGTTGGCAGCGTTGCTTTGAGAGCGCTATGATTTCAGGCTTCCACGATGCCCATTACAAACACCATCGAGCTTATTTTTCACAAGGTAATTACGTCACGAAAGGTAGCCAAATGAGGGCGCCACCGAAACATCTCGCCGCTAATAGGCAAAACCGCGTCTCACCCTAGCATGGACTAACCGCGATGGCTGTGCTAGCGCGAGCGGCCAGCCTTGACTACCTTGACTTGGGCACATGCTGCACGAGCGCTCGTGCAGCCGCCGGGGCTTCATTCAAAGCAACTAGCTCGCGCTTTTAGCACACGCGGCTAACAATAGTCCATACTAAGGTGAGACAAAGTATAGTGGCAAACGCGTGCCACGAGCCGCCGTCCGTGCGAGCTCAAGAAAAGAAAATAGCAACAAGTTCTCTTCCTGCGGCACCTGATGCCGGTGACGCCATCTCGTTGTACTTATTGAAATTGAATCTGTGCTGTCGTATTTATTTACACAAATGCGCAAACAGTGCAAGATGTAGTCTTCTCACCGTGGTCTTAAAATAAGGGCCGAAGAAACCTCTATCTTCGTTTCAGCTTCGTTCCGAGCGCGGCCGATGTTATGAGCCCAAGGGCCAATCAAACAGCGAAAGAGGCACAACGTCATGGCGTGCTCTCTGTAGTTGATAGGACCAGCCGGTATTTGCCGTCTTCCTGTGCGTGCTCCTCCGCCGGCTAGTCCTATCAAGCGCAGAGAGCACGCCATGACGTTGCGCTTTTCGCGCTGTTTGATTGGCCCTTCGGCTCATAACATCGGACGCGCTCGGACCGAAGCTGAAACGAAGTTTTTTTTTTTTATAGTACGTACTACCATAGCCTTCTCTATACTGACAAAGCCTGGCAGATAGTCACGTGACGCGGCCGCCGAAAGTGAAAAGGTAGAGTCATATAACGGGCGCTCCGCTGCGGCGAGACGCCGAAACACACTATACTTTTTTTTTTTTTGCTCCTGTTGGCGAGGTTATACATGGAACGCCACCCCTTCCCGTTCCTCCGTTTCGTTTTCGTCTGTTTCGTTTCAAAATAGCGCGGCACGCTGCCGGGGCTGATTGATTACAAATTACAGATATTGATACACGGGAACAGCGTCGAAAGGTCAGTATGCAAGATGATGACGACGACGTTGAGAGGATGACACACCGGGCGACGGCGGTGCCTCAATTTGAGCCCTGGGTGGCTATGTTGCACGTTTTGGACTCTCAGGAGACTAGGGAGAAGGAAGTGACGTAGGTGTGAATGAACGTATCTTAGCATATAGCAGATACCGTCATCAGCGACTCCACCAATCAACATCCAAAGAGCGTTGTTGACGTCACTTCCTTCTCCCTAGTCTCCTGGGAGTCCAAAACGTGCAACATAGCCCCCCTGGGCCTCGGTTTCCCGGAGGTGGCAGCTTCTACTTTGACTGGGCTACCTCTTTGGAGCCTGATGCTTCAACCCCAGTGGACCGCAGTGAGCAACAGCGCTATCATGCTTCTGGGGATCCTTCATGCACCGATCGAACGGTGTGCCAGACCCCGTGGCTCGCTGTTGAACCACCCAACTCGCCTCCACAAAATCTGTACCTCTGCGAATCGGACTGCCACCTTCCCCAATACCAACAACCCATGTCGTCGTCATCTTGCATGTATATACTCATCGCATTATCATGTTCAATGGACGCGGCACCGCGGGCCTCCATGGTACGGGCTGCTGCCTTTCCGCGGTGCCGAGCCTCTCTAGAGCCAAAAAATAAAGACCAAAGACTAAAGACTATCCCCTGTTTGGAGTTTTCGGCGGTCCATGCGCCATAGGGCACACAACTTCCCAGACAACGTAGATGGTCCTGAGGACGTCCTCAGCTGCAGAGATGTCTTCGTCCCGACGAAGACGTCGTCGGGACGTCCGGAACTAGTCGGGACATCCTGGTCCTTTCAAAGACTTCTTGAGGACGTTTTCATGTTCCCTAATTTAGGAAGACCAAAAATTCTTCTCCCGAATGATTTTCAACTGTACAAAATGTTTCCATGCCGGGAAGTAAAGCGAAACCAGAATGAGTACGAAACTAAGAATTCGTTTAAGGATATTTTTACTGAACATTTTAATTGTGGCCGCCGAGGCTAACGTTGGCCGAGGCCACAGGCCTCGGCGGCCGCAATCGCCGTGGCCTCGACATCAGCAGCCAGTCGCATCGGTTTCTCCCGAGCGAACAGTCTGTTTGGTGTCCTCGCCGCTCAAAAGCTGTGCGCTCACTACCGGACTCCCCGAGAAATGTTCTTTGCTACCGGATCCTCGCGCTCTAAATCTGCGACCGGGCACTCTCTGGCTGCGTCGTCGAACTTCCAGGCTTTGTAAGTATGAAGGAGGCTATGGTACTAAGATGCGTATCCCAGTTTTTGCAGCCAAGCTGTTATGCGCTAGGATCTGGGAAAAAATGCGTCCACGGACGTTGACAGAAAACTCCCCATTGGTCGTGGCAAGTATGAATAAATAAAAATAAAAATATGTGGCCACCAGCGTGAGTCAGCCTTCCTTGGCATTATTAGATAGTGAAGTCCTGATCCTTTGTTATCATCTCTAGGCATCGTCCTCGAGGTCGTCCTAGAAGTCGTCTTAGATGTCGTCCTCTAGGTGTCGTCCTAGAAGTCGTCCTAGCGGTCGTCCTAGACAAAGTCCTCTAGGCATCGTCCTAGAAGTCGTAAAAATAACAGCTTCACTGGTCCTTCATCTTCACGTGAAGTGGAAGGGTTTACAATTTTTTCTTATAAGTAATGATAATTTTAAAATTAATGCGCTCAAAACTATACTTTGTTTCACCCTATAGGTCCGAGCGCCTCCGGTCTTATGAGCCGAAGGGCCAATCAAAGGCGTAAAAAGCGCAACGTCATGGCGTACTTTTTGCGCTTTATAATGAAAGGACTAGCCGGCGGAGGAGCAAGCAGAGAGAGGCGGCGAATACTGGCTGGTCCTATCAACGGCCGGGAGCACGCCATGATGTTGTGCCTCTTTCCCTGTTTGATTAGCCCTCCGGCTCATAACATCGGCCGCGCTCGGACCTAAGTTGAAACGAAGTATATCAAAACGGTCCATTTTTTTTTAAAAATCTACAGCGTTTTCAGGGGAAAATCAAAGGTCCGTCCGTACACGACCTTCATTACGTCTTCGTAAAGAACCCCCAAAAGAATCAACACTTTCGCGCATTCTTGAAACTTAGGCACGGTACATTCTAGCACGGTGGCTAGAAGGGAAGGTTTCAGCATCGTCGCGCGAGAGGAAAAGGAACCGGTAAGGAATAAGCGGTGGCGCTGCTGTCGACACTGAGATGTGTCGTCCGCTCGCGCCCGCTGCAATTCGGGTGCTTTCTTGCTCCACGAGCTTTTTCTCGTAGAAATGTATATCGTGGTGCATCCGGGAGCCAAGCAATCTGTTTGCCGTTTTGACATCGCGGTAGTCTGGACGCATGGGGCTATTTTTCCGGGAAGAGCATCACAAACGAGCCCTTCCAGCGAAGCGAACGACCCTTTCCCGTCCCGGCGTCTGCAATAGGCATCGAAGAGTCGATGAGTGCGCCACCTATCGTCGTCATGATATTCAAGGGCGCCATCGCGCACGGAGCAAGCTGCGCGATGCTGACACCTCCCCCTTTTAGCCACCGTAACTCAGGATTGTGTAGCCAAATTGGCTCATTCAGTGACGAGTGGGTGAATTCTCCTTAACGCGTGCACGTCTGACCTTGGTAAGGTAAAAAATGGTGGGCGCAAAAACACATCTTATTTGAGATAAAAAAAAAAAAATACGGAAGAGGGGATGGAAACAACTATAATTAGGCGAATAAATTAAGAAACAAAAAATATCTACGAGAGGTTGTTTAAGTCATCGGTGAGTGTTCGGTACTCGGAATAAAATGATTTAGATGAGACAAAATGTTTCCGCTCTTTCGTCCTATGAAAGATTCCTTGCCTTCGGCATCTTGGTCGTTTCAAAGTCATCGAGAGACAAGGGGTGGTGTTCAAAGTCAGACTTTGCCTGCTTTCGTCTGCCTGGAGCCAGCCTCTTTCTAGCCTTACTTTTCCTCTCGTTCTCTGTTTGCTTGTCTTTGTGCTTCCCTAAAGCCGCGGTCATTCTGCTTGTATATCATACTAAAGACATTCTGCAGACACCGCCTGTGTCTTCTTTCCACGGCAATCCTGTGACTCTGGTCATGCCAAAAACTGCCTGCAGACATGTTCGATGCTTACATATCTATGTATGAATCCATGCGCAAAACAATCAGAGACGACGAGTTCAGTCTCATAAAAAAAACACAAAGTTCTGGTTTGTTACAAAAGCGCAGCTAGTTCGTTAACGATTGCGGGGTGCTTACGTACCAGCCGCGGATGATAAGAAATAAGATCACGAGTCGGTGTAGCCGCGCCCAGAACTTATCCCTTTCAGAAGTGTGTCTGCCATATAGTCATTTGGAAACGCGCGGGCTGTTGCAGGCCCACATAGTTACATCCAAATGCTTAAGGCCCTAATGACCAGTTCTGATACTACTGCGTTTTGATCGGCATAAAGGCAAACAGACATACGAGCCGCTCGGGTGTGGGTTCGTTTATCTTCCTTCATTACGCTAATGAGTCTCTCGGACGCAAAAGATGGATGTCGAAAATTGCTCGCGCCGACGCGGCGCTAACGCCAGGGCGTTTATCGGACCATCCCGCGCAGATAAATTATCTGGCGCACTTTGCATGCTCTCGAGTTGCTCACGATTTTTTTTGTTAATTTTTTTAGGGGGTGAAGGGGCAGACTCACAACGTGAACCTGCGTGGGAAGAGCGAGAGAAGAGAAGCTCTTGTTCACTGTTCTCTGTTTGACGACGCAAAATGACAACATCAAAATAAATAAGGGACGTGCTTTACTAGGCAGCTTTAGTATAGCGTTGCTGGCCTTTACGTACGCAATACGCAATAGTATAGCGTACGCTAAAAACGACCTGCTCGGACCGATTTCAGGCGTGCGTTACGTTGCCCAGTGAATATCTCGCGTGATATTTTTGATTCCATTTGCCAGAGCAGGAACTTTGCGTCCTTATAGCGCCACCATGCTCCTGGAAAGAAATTTTGAAAATGAAAATGTTTTCAATATTTTCATTTCAAATGAAATCGAGCCGCAGCTGCCTGGTCAAGCGCGCTTTCGGGGAACGGAGCCTACGAGTACGTGTACGTAGCAAAATTCGATCACGGAGCCTTCGTGAATGGTACTGTGGAAAAGACACCTTTTATCGATGCTATAGTGAAAAGAAATCCATGACCTACTGATTTACAGTGCATAGCGACAATGTCTTCGATTTTTTGAAGAGTTTTTCGTACGGCGGCGATGAACTGCGCGAATAGGCTTAGCGTTGAGCAGATCCCAGCGTTGACTCACATTGCGAGCGGTGAATATTTTCACTGTACACTCCTTCAGCTGCACGGCGAACTGATTTGACCGCGGTAGGAAAGAATCGCCGAATTGAACATCACGCGATTTCTCGTAACACTGAACTTCGCTAATACAGCGTCGCCCTTGCTGCGTCAGTCGAGATAACCGCCATCTTGAAAGTGGTGCTTTCGCTGGGCCCGAGACCTCGCCAGAGCTTCACGCAAGCGCCCGCTAGCCCGCAACGCAAAATCCCTGGAGCGTTGCGTGCGTACGCAATACGCCAGCTTTTCTATTACGTCCTGCGCATGCGCACTGCCGACCCGCCGTTTCTTTGCGTACGCGAAGCTTTAGCGTACGATCCACTAAAACTGTCTACTGTCTCTGCTTTAGAAACGCTATACGTATCTTGCAAGTGTCGCCATTGCAGGGTACTGACGCTTATTTCTGCTTACTGGTTTCTTCGAACTCGAACTTCTTCGGTGTGAAATGAAACTAAGATGGCGAACGGAACGCCCACGGCGCGTAGAATACAGGCATGGCCGCGAATGACGTGACATGCAGGCCATGCATATACAGGGTGTCACAAAAGAAAATTTACAGGGTTTTTATTTCCGCAAAAATAAACTAGGCATCGCCGAACGCTCATTCTCCGCCCGAAGGTAGCTCTAGAGGTCACAACCAGATGCCAAAGTTTCAGCCCGATCCGATAACTTAATCAAAAGTTATAAGTGATTTTCTGAAAATTTCAATGGGAAAATGGAGCCCATTTTTGCCCGTTTTCGGTTTCTGGTGCCATAGAGCCCCATGTGTTCGAAAACTCCGTCGGCCGCCATTTTCCCATTGAAATTTTCAGAAAATCACTTATAACTTTTGAATAAGTTATCGGATCGGGCTGAAACTTTGGCATCTGGTTGTGACCTGTAGCGCTACCTTTGGGCAGAGAATGAGCGTTCGGCGATGCCTACTTTATTTTTGCGGAAATGAAAACCCTGTAAATTTTCTTTTGTGACACCCTGTACGTACAACCTCTGAGATGATTTGCCACTGACTGTGCTGCTATACGGCGAGCGAGCGTTCAGTAATGCGTCTTTGGCGCAAAGGAACACTATGCGGAGCGCAAATTCGTCTGCTTCTTTTGCAGGGGTTTTGGTGACGCCAGAACGCCAAGCTCTGGTTGGATGATTAAAAACAAATATTGGGTAGACCCCAAGGCATCTAGCATTGAGGCGTACTGACTATCCTTTCAATTGAAGCCAATCAGAGTTCGGCGTCCTTCCGACGTCACCGAAACTCCTGCGCAAAAAGCAGACGACTCGCTCTCTGGATAAGGACCACGCCGATCGAAGGAGAGCCAATAGAAGACGCAGGAAACGCGCGATGTCTAGGCAGCCAAGGGCGAGCCGTCATGGGGAAAGTCGCAGGGGGGCGGCGACCATTGGACGAGGGGCGCCAACAGTAGACGAACTTGCACGGCGTATTTACCACATTCGGTGGGAGTTGATACCACGAGGGCGCCACAGTATTTAGTGCCCCAGTAGACTTCCGGTAGTGTATTTATTTATTCTTCAGCAACGCACAGCGATCAGGTAAGAAGAGTTTCCTTCAGAAAAGTTTCTGTGATATGTTTGTAAGAACATTAGTGCATTGTAGAAAGTAATGCAAATAACAAAAGGAGGCGAGACAAATGAAAAAGAAGAGGAAAACCGGAAGCGGGCAGGGGTCCGCCGATAGGGGGTGGTAGTGAGGTTGTTTGCAAACATACATCGGTGAATAGCGGGAACGTGACGTCATAGCTGGTTCTCATGTGCCTGATGAGAGGCTCCGCTCAATAAAAGCAGAGCGGCTGCCCACACAGAAGAGGGCTGGTGTGCCAGTGCAATGCAACGCCACGGAGTTCAAACACGTGCCTAGCTCTAATTTCCCTTGCAGTCAGGCCCTTTCACACGACTCGTACAGCAAAAAAAAAAAAAAAAAAGGCACCAGAATTATATTTCGTTATAATGGTATTTGAAGTACCCGGCGATAGAATGGAATGCACCGAGCATTTGAAATACTGACTATCCAAGCCGCCGATTGTCTAGAAAAAAAAAGGCAAATAAACGTTTTTAGAGGGAATTTGTAATATTATACATTCAGATCGCAAACTAAAAAAAAAACAAAAAAACACGTTTTTTTAAACATTATTTAGCGCACAATACCGCTACATAATTTCACACATAGAAAGAATCACGGGACTTGGTGAATGTAGCATTTTTTAGCACCGTGGCTGGCGATCCACCTATAACAAGTGAAACGAGAAGTACCGGCCCTTGTCAATGCCCTTGTGCGGGTATCCGCACCCTTTCTGGAAAGCAGTTAGATCTTTCTCACATTCTCTTCAGACGCGCCTTTGGACTCGAGAGGTACGTTGTTTCCATTTCCCTCCTTCGAGGAAACAAAAGGGTGTTCGCGGTGACTTGTCGAGTGCATCGAGGCGAAAATGCAACGACTGCTGGGCGGGAAAAGCGGGGCTGGTAGCGGCGGCGCTCTCCGGACCGCGAGGGCTCCCAAAAACGAGCTTCCATCATGCGCGCAAGCGGCGAGAGAAAAGCCCCGCAAGATTAAACTTGAATCACCTTTCCCCGCGACCATCGTGGCGAGAAACAAAGCTTTGGCGCTGCCTGAGGAGCCAGGGTTCCGCGCTGGTCCCCGGGGACCGTAGGAGCGCCGCTGCGAGCGACACCAACGTCGTTCCTCCGCTGACGGGTCCCCGAAACGGCTCCGGGCTTCTCTGGCCGAAATCACGTCCAGGAGAGCAGCCGGCACGGAGAGAGGACGACCGCCGGTACAAAAGAAATAAATAAAAAAAGGAGGTGGAACAAAGGAAGGAAGCCCGCCCGTTTGTGCAAAGACCAATTTCCGGGAGGAGAATTAAAGTGCCGCGCAGCCCGGCGAGAGAGGAATGACGCGCGAGAGAGAGGGAAGACGAAAGAAAGCTCGATTCGGTGTATGCCCTTCCAGTTGGCCCTTGACCTGACAGCGGAGTGTGGAGCTTGGCGCCACGTCGGGACCAATCAAGCGCTGGTTTTACGAACCACGTGACCCCTATCTGCCTTGGAAAGGCGGTCACGCGGCATCGGCGCCTCTCTGATTAGCTTGCAGCCAGCGTTAGCGGGGAGCGCTGGATCCACTGTCAACTTTTCGGGGCCGAAATGTACGCTGTAAAGGGAAGAGGCGATGCCTGTTTTTCCAGCTTCGTGCGGACCTCATTGCCGGGCGCAATTGCAGTCTCGGGAGTGTGCGGTTTCAAGCTGCCGAGAGAAACAGCGTCCCCAGAGAAGACAACGAGGGAGGGGAGGAGGAATCCTTCGATTGACAAAACGGCCGAGTTCCTCCCCCGCCAGCAGAAGACGGCTTCCGGCAGTGCCTGCAAATGCACTCTTGACGCAATTATCTGGAAATGGCGGCTTTCGGAAGAGGAAGGGGACAAAAGCAAGCGCGCCCCTCGCTTCTCCCGGAGTGAGTGGATGGCTGCGCTACGAGTGAGTGTCTCGTGATTGAAAATGGATTGCTGGAAAATTGGGTGCAGCCAGGCCGGTCCCAGGGCGAGCGATGCTGCCGGGGCCCCCGAGCTATTTCGCGAGGAGGGTACCGGGGAGAGTCCGTCCAACAAACGCCGTTGACGAAGCGTTCCGGGACGCCAGGCGCCAGAGGACACCGGGTTGTTTGTTTGCTTTTTCTGCTTTGCGCATGTGCCGCCGCTGTCGCGGAAAAGGTGCTCCGGTCGCTGACGGCTGACGAATGGCCGCGCGAGTGCTCGTCCTTTCCGTCTTTTATTCTACGATTAACGGAAGAATACGGGAAAACAAAAGATGCCTTTTGTGGATGAAGAGCGCCTCGTCTCGAGTAGAGTGTTGTGTCCGCGTCCAGATCCATACGTGCCTGGGAAGAAATATAAGAGCATCGCCGCTGTCTTTGGTCTGATTAGGGAGTTTTCGTAGACCGCGTTTCCCCCTCCGCTAAGCCCTCCGCAACGAAGAACTTGCTACTGCGCATGCGCGCCGATAGCATTGACTGTAGAGTTCCGGGTGTCGTAGCGGGTTGCGGAGGGCGTTGCGGGACGGCCAAAACGATCTACGAAAACTCCCTAATGTCAGCAAGGCAGGGTATACATAAAGCGCACGGACCTTTCGAGCTTTACGCAGTATGCGAGCGAACATCGTTAATTACGAGTATGTTTACATCAGCAATCAGGCTACACGTACGAATTACGAGTAATTACGCCGTTCAATATTATCTGTATACAACAGTCGAAAGTAACAAGAATTGTCAGTGTCTGTAAGGAAGGGCTTTCCCCACGCTTCCCTAAAGCCAGGGTCACACTGCTCATAAATCCTACGAAAAAGACACCGCGATATCCGTGGTTCGAATGCACAAGTTTCCTCTCTGAACTCGGTGCCATGGGGCATTCGAAGCACAAATCTCACTGTGACTCGCGTTCGAATCTCTATGTCTTGTGTACGGGGGGGTAGTTTCCTCGGCCTCACCCGTTTACATGTTTGAATGAAAAAAATAAAAGTTTGATTTGATTTGTTTTGTATTCACTGGGCACCATATTTGAGGGTGATGTTTACAACGCATGCTCAGAACGACCTCACATTAATAGGCTGCTAAGACAGCTATCTTGATGGCGCGGAATGCACGTTGCAAAAGAACTGTGGAAGCTCGCCGTCAGCACACGCTCGGCAGCCGCGCACACAGCTGTGGCCGCCAGGGAATACTACTCCCTAGAAACCTTTTCCACATGGGCGCAGCCATCTGGAATTTGGTATCTTCTGGTACGCGCTAAAACATCGTTTCGATCTCTTCACGGCGCTGGAAGGTGCTTACAAAAAATGCTTGATTGTCACGCATTTTTGTTTTTCTCCACCTTTATTTTCTCGCATACTCCAGGTTCAAATGTTTTTTGTTTTTTTTTTTGTGCCTTATACCAGATACGAAACTCACGTGACTGAGAATGACAAGAAACGGAAAACGTCCATAGACCACTACGAGCATGGTGCCCCAACGGATGCCCCATGCGTGCATGCACGTGCAGCGTGCGCGTGAACATAGCTTTGCCAACCTTGCAATTGCACGAGCTTGGCCCGCACGAGCTGAGATATGGCGGCGGCCAGTCGCCTCGATTGCAAAAGCGAGGTAGCATTATTTTAAATTGTCGCCTCGCTATAATGCTCCTTCTTTGTCCTTAAAGCTTATTGCGCAACATTTGACTGACACAAATTGAGGTGTGCGCATAAAACTGCTAACTGACTGCGACCAGTTCCTTTATCTCCGCTGAATCAAAGACACCCCAAGAATTGCGTACGAGTAACAAATACAAAGTAAATGTTCCCTTTCAGTTATAAATTACATCCTTTTGACCGCGGCACTTTGCATTTCATTGGAGAGCCCTTCCGCCATCTTCTCTCGAATACCAGCCTGTGTCCAGCTGCCCCTTCAAATTTCTTTTTTGTTGCTTCGAATTGCTTTTCGAGCAACGCGCTTTGATTAGTTACAGACCGAGGTAGCGATTTGGGCGCGCCTGTGTTTCTCAGTGTTCTCTCTTATTGGCACTTAGCCCCGGAGGTGATTGGCCTTGCTGTTTGTGCGCACGGCTCGTTTCCTTTTCGTGATTAGCGCCGCAGTTTGTTTGCATTAGCAAGAAGTTAGAGCCCGGGGTAATGGCTGACGAGCTTTACTGCCCCTCCTCGTAACCCGATACCCTGCTTCCCAGGTTCTCTCTCTTATTTTGCTATGGCTTTCTTTTTTGCCTTCTTTTTTCCTTCTAGATTTTTTTTCGATAGTTGCGTTGAGTATCATACTTTTTTCTCCGAATGGTTTCAGCGGAAAGGTGCTGTGCTCGCGTCTCCACGGAATTCTGATTAACGTTATGTTATTTATATCATCAAATATCAAAAGGTCCATACCTCAGGTTCGGAATTTCTTGTTGTACTAGGACGTCAAAATAACTCATTAAAACAAAACAAAAAAGCTCGATTGAACATTGGTTAGAGTGAGGTACACGAGGGGGGTCGGGACTTGATAAAGATACAATAGCAGACAACGCCGTGACACCATATGCCCGCGAAATCCCTCGGTTGGTTCAATATTTGTTGTATGGTCTATAGGATCCAGATTTTTTGGGAGTAAGTACTTACCGCTGACACATATTTGTATGGAAATTTATACAATGGGCAGTTAATCCGTGTCTGTTGTATCCGACCTGGTGTCATTAGAGTGTTCAAGCGGGAGTCATTAAACGAATGCATGGATGAGGGTTGAACCCAGTATCTCCATGTTCGGCCAAACAAGACTTTACAGCTGAAAAAAATAAAAAAAAACATTCGATTATTTTAGTGCTGCAGCGCCGCTTTAACTCGTACACGACCTCACTGGAAGTGTGAATTTCATCGGAAAGCTGATCTTTCTAACCCGGTGATACAAGACTCGTCAGATTGCACCCCCTCGTACATTTTTTTTCCCAGTTGAAAAAAAAACAAAAACAGTGGCCATCTCGAAATGTTTGGCTTCGAACGTTTTCAGCCCTTGCTGTGCAAAGACACTTTGCGTGCCATCAGCTCCACCAAAACGGTGGCGGTGATGGGACGCAAAGGGCGGAATGTACGAACAAAAGATGAGGGTGTAAGCAAACTTGTGAAGGTTAAACGGAATCACTTCAACCAAGATTGGATTCTTTCTGCGTACCGCTGGTGGAAATAGTTTTTTTTTTTCAAGCTTTGTTTTTGCACATTTCTCCCCGCTGTTTTAAGGCGTTAAGTCGTATTAGGCACTTTTAGGGAAGCGTTACCGTGTTCCGCGTACCGCACTAGCGGAGCCTTTCAAGCGTGCGCCCGGGTGATACCGTGACCACGGGGTGCGCTCTATAAAGCATGCTTCAAAGGCTCCGGCAGTGCGGTACGCGGGGGCCGGACCACGATAACGGTTTTCTAAAAGTTCCCATTGTGCCCCTTACCGAAAACAACTAACGCGATCCTAAAGCATCTAAATAAATAATGCAATCAACTCGTTTCTTTGCCAAGAATTAACGCGTTACCTACATCCGCTACCGTCATGCGAACGTAACGAAATACCGTTACCGATACTTCCAAAACATAACGCACCTTACTTTTAATTTCAAAGTTATTCGGCATTGATAAGCCGTGGACACGGAGCTCAACAATGATTAAACACGTAGTGATTTCATAGTCTCTATTATAGTTTTCTTAGAAAACTTTGTAAAATATATCAACTTTTTTTATTTACTTTGATTCGCTTTTTTAGTGAAGGTTTCTTTAAGTTATGTCCAAGAAAATAAAATATCATTTTCCCTCAACAACTCTAAGGCTAGGGGTACGACGGCGGCCTCTACAACTTTTATCTCCTAGCATTACGTCCTAACATTACCTGTGCTCCAACTAAGGGATGGATTCTGGGACCACGACTGCATTTATGAACTCACTGCGTTCGTCGCCTCGTTGTGAAGCTGCCTAGTTCATCGTTTATCCCGCTTATTTCTGATGGTTGCACGCAAACCTCTGGTTCTTTATACTTTTTTACTCGGCCCGCTATTTTATCTGCTACGCCCCCAAACAAGATACGAGACAGATAAAAAAAAAAACAAGTATAATTAGTAGCGTCTTTGGTGTCCACGGTAATATAATAAATGGTACGGGAGAAGACAAAAACAAATATTCACGGCTGAGCAACTCGTGGCTCGCTCGCTTCCAATCGCCTGTTTTCTGTCGCGTCCCGGAGCCAGCCAACCCGCCGTGTCATTTTTCAGCAGAGTCGAGCTCGCGTGCGACGCTCATTTTCCGCGGGCTGCTCATTTTTCTATCCGGTCTTTAATAATGCGGGTCTCTCGCTTCGCGCAGACAGAAGCAAGTTTTCGGGAGTTTGAGGCTGGGGAAGCAAGAACAAAAAGAGCCAAGCTCTTGGCCAACGCGAAATCCGACTGGTTTTTGGTCTTCTGGGCTGTCAAAGCTCGTGTAGTGTCGGGATTAATGGGGCGCGCGTCTCCCCTTTCGGTGGCGCCTGGGAAGGGCGCGTCCGATGGCCTGCCGCCGGCCGGAAAACCAAGGCAAATTGAGCCCATTGAAGACGAACGGTCCACCCAAAGCCCCGTCGCGACAAAGCTCCCCGTAAAGGCCGGTTTACAGCGGAGCGCTCAGTTAGCGCTTCATGAGCGCTGGAAGCAGTGCTCATGTGGCACCGACTTGCGCGTGACGTAGCGCTCGGTTAGCGCCTCAGAAGCGCTTCAGCAGGCGCTCGGTTAGCGCTTCAAAAGCGCTTCAGCAGGCGCTCGGTTAGCGCTTCAAAAGCGCTTTGTTAGCGCTCACACGCTCCTTGTGCCGTGCTTGCTGCTGCGGAACAGCGCGTGCACGGCGATTCCGTTGTTGTTGTTTTTCCTTTGGCATCGAAAGAAGAAAAAGTAAAAGAGCCGCTCTCCAAGCAAAGGGTCGGCCAGACGATCCAGAGTCATGGACTCTGAGTGACTAATTGATTAAGTACACCTCCTCGCTTCCTATTCGATATGCGTGACCCTGGTTTCAAGGACACACGTGATCGAGGGCCTTGTGTCCATTAAAATACACCGTAGAACTCAGCTCATAATATATTATTCGCACAATGTATATTATATTGACAACCAAACAATTTAAAATGAGTGGAGGTTTATCAAATACTTACTCATAAAAGTGTACTCTCACAACAAATGGAGTAACTAACCAGCATTTTATGTTTCGGTTTTGTTTTGTTCTTAAAGATTGTGGCCCCCGTGGTATTTTGGGTATTGTTTATCGGCTATTCGCGTCCGCTTGCATTGCGTATTCGCTTTATTGTGAAGTGCGCACCACTGGACGGCAGTCAAGGGTAATTTGTTTGAACAAGAGTTAGTTCAAGCAGGGAACTGTTTATTTTTGCTCTACGTAGTATAATTGATAAGAAAAGTTACAAACAGCACATGCAATGATGCGGTTGTTGAGGGGTGTTGGCGAACATGCACCGTAGTACAAACAGTTTGAATGTTAGCCTTCAAACTATATGCAGAAAGAAAGATAAACCGACGGTCAATCAACATAGTCTAAAGAGGGGAAGGTAGAGTCGCAGTTAGGGAATTTCAGGACAGCTATTCGTACACCTATTTTTCTTTTTACGATACTTCACATAATGAGAGTTGTTAGAAACCAGTGGCTTTAACAGTAACTACAGGCTAATGTGGTTAAGAATAAAGCTGCGTTTAAAGATGCATTAGACCTACCTGTCATTTTCCCTGAGATGAACGTTTGATATATCTGTTCAGTTTTCTAGGAGGTATGTTGGATCTAGCAAGTCCATTTCTTTAGCGCAATGTTTAAATATTAGTCGGATATGTTTTATCAAATACCCTAGAGAAAGCCTGTGCCCGGACAACAAAAACTGTAACACGTGGCCTTTTGCTATTTCTGCAGTCCCCGAAGCTCAATTCTGTTTAGACATGTATCCGAGTTCAGAGGCTAGGACTTAAACGACGTGCATTAGCCCTGGTCTTTCCCAGAGTTTCTGCGAAAACTGGCTGCTATGTCAAAGAAGCGTTGCAAACTTTTCACGCTTTTACTGTCGGCGAAAACATGTTGGAAGTACATACAAGGTGCGGCAATATGAGCTGGCCCAGCAGCGTTGAGGCCGAGGTGGTACAAAAGCCGCGCATGCCTTAACGTTTGTTAAGCTGTTCGAAAGAAGTTGGAAAATATTGCCACATTTCCTCTTGATGCAGGGCGGTAGTCAGTTTTATAGCTTAGCATGGCGGAGGCACCACATGCAGCATTTTACCTAGGATAGGGCCAGCTTGAACTCGGGAGGCGAAGAAACGTAAAGAAGAAATAGAGATAGAATAAAGAAACCGAGATAGAGATACTAGCAGTATCTCTATCTCTGTCTCTTTCTCCTATCTCTGTTTTTTTCTGTCTCCCAAGTCTAAGTTGGCCCAAACCTAGTAATGCACCAACTAGATCAACTAAAGCCCATAAAGCATTTTACATCTTTTGGCTAGCAGTAGACTGGTTCAGCTCACATTGCCGCTAATTTTAACTGTTCAGTTTTAGTTTAAAAGAAAAAGTACCGAATACTCCGCTGTATATACATCATTTTCGAAAACAAACTGGGTAAATACATAAACATTTGTAGTTATTATAGACAACTCATATTACGGACAATCCTTAGGGGAACAGAGGTGGCCATATTAAGGGGACATGACTGTAGAAGGAATTGACAATTTTTTTTTTTTCATAGCACTACCTCATTCTGCAAAGGCTCTTTTTGATTTAGCTAAAACTGGGAACACTCTACTAATAAATAGGGTGTTCAGTGAGCTAGGCTATCCGTGCCATTGCGTGTCAAGGGGGATATGAGGGGACGACGAATTAAAGAACACTGTCCAAGTTCAATAGAGGAATTATCTTGTCCTTGTCCACTGGCAAACAAATCATGATGGAAGCTGGCAGCAACTTATTATTGTTGTTATCTTCCAGGTGAATTCCGACCGAGATCTAGTGGCACGACAACAACATGTGGTTGTCATGGTGATAGCCAAAGCCCTAGTATTCAGGAGCCTGAAGTTTCAATTCCCATAACAGCTCCACACTTTGCATGCCAAATTCTGGGACATCACTTGTACAAAGCAGTACTTGATCGAAGTCCTCCTCCCAGTTTGCAACCTGGTTCGACCGCATAAGGTTCTCCTTCTGGAATCGTCTCATACATGCCAGAAATTACTATGTGTCAGAAGTATCCTAGAAATTTCCCTTCAAACTAATGACATCAAAAGGGTTTTCAAGACAGCCCTGTCTGATACAAATGGTTCTGAAGAAGAATAGCCGTCCAAGCCATTGTTTTTCCCCGGGTAGGCAAAACTGCTGCTACTACACTAAGCCAACAATTAATTTAGTTTTTTATATGAAGGGTTGTAGAATATTGTCAAATGATCACTTATAGCTGTGCCACTCATAATTGCATAAGAGATCGTAAGATAGATACCAGAACCCTCATAAGGAATGCTATGGTTCAATGTCAGTCGCAGTCGCCACACTACAGCTACACTCTGGCTCAGCGTACCTTGACGGAGAAAATGCAGCGGTCCCTTCAAGCTAATCAGAGCAACGAAGCAAAGTATGTGAGAGCTCTCTGCAGGAGGAGTGTGCTCCCTCAATATGTTGTCACGTCCTTCAGCCAAATGTTCCGATTGGATCGCCGGTGCCGTAGCTTCCGCTGATTGGCAAGTAATGGTGAAATGCAGTATAGTACTTTTATAATGCCTTGTAAGCTGCAGAGCTCGGAGGGTATAGGATAAGCCGATTTAGTTCTAGTAACAGTTTACCTCATGTGAAAATATGACCAAAAAATGCTCATGCCACCCAAGGATGAAGCTGTATGTCGACAAATTTTTCAGCATGCGGTCTGTGTTTTTTGTCTTGTGACCCAAATGTTACTTCTGAGGATGCTTATAAACTAGCCATCAAGGACGCTAAACTAACATTTTTTAATGTGACCTTACCCTCCATGTTACTGACCAGTCCTAAACAGTTTTGGCGTATTATGAATAGAAACAAATCGAACGATATCTCGCTCACTAATAATGGTGTTGTTATTCCAAATGACCAGTGTGCCTCCATCTTAAATGACATTTTTGTAAAAGCGTTTTGTGTAGATGATGATTGCTCCCACCCTGTGTACCCTAATTATAACTTGTTGCCCATGGATCCTCTTGTAATGGACTCTGACGGAATTTTAAATTTGATTGATAATTTAAAAACATCTTCGTCTTTTGGAGTAGACAATGTCACCTCCACACTCATTAAGAATACTAAAATTATATCGAAATTTACCTTTTCAAGATATTTGAGCAATCTCTTGCATCTGGTGTATTGCCTGAGGAGTGGAAAATAGGGAAGGTGATTCCACTCCATAAACAGGGCGATAAACAGAGTCCTCTTAACTATCGCCCCATTTCCTTAATCAGCACACCTTGTAAACTTTTAGAGCACATACTCTAATTCCTTCTTTTCTCCATCACAACATGGCTTTCGTAAATCCCCTTCATGTGAGACTCAACTACTGACCTTCACTAATGACGTGCTTTCCATACTTGACCGTGGATCCCAGATTGACTGTGTTTTTTTAGATTTCTGCAAAGCTTTCGACAAAGTTCCTCATAAACGTTTACTCTTTAAACTCAGTCAACTCAATCTCGATCCTAACGTGCTGTCTTGGATTACATGATTTTTAACTAATCGTTTTCAGTTCGTTCATGCTAACAATGTAAATATTTCTATGAAACCTGTTACTTCTGGTGTACCGCAAGGGTCTGTTTTGGGGCCCCTGTTGTTTTTAATTTACGTAAATGACTTACCACTGTGTGTATCATCATCTATTAGCCTCTTTGCTGATGATTGTGTAATTTATCGAGAAGTCACTAATACTACTGACATCGAACGTCGTCAAAATGACTCACAAGCTGTGGCTGATTGGTGTGATTTGTGGCAAATTTCCCTTAATACTAACAAATGTAAATCGATGAATATCTCCCGTCGAATTACTATATCTTCTACTTACTCAATCTTTAAAATTCCTCTTGAAACTGTACCATGCTACAAGTACCTTGGGGTGCACATCACTTCTAACATGTCATGGAAAACTCATACTGACCACATTATCGCCAACGCTAACTCCATGATTGGTTACCTAAAGAGAAACTTTAATTAGGTTAGCCCTAGTGTCCCTAAAACTACTAATGTATAAAACCCTCGTCCGTTCCAAACTAGACTATACTGCAGCAATCTGGGATCCTGGTCTCTCAACTCTCGTGACTGACCTTGAAGCCCTGCAGAATCGCGGTGCCCGTTTTATATTTACTAACTATCATCGCACATCTAGTGTCTCAACTATGAAAACTAATTTATCACTTCCTGCTCTTTCATTACGCCGAAAAATATCTCGTTTGTGTCTTTTTTTATAAAATTTATCATTCCAATACTTCGCTAAAAACAAACTAATGTTAAATCCTGTTTTCATCTCGCCGCGCGTAGATCATCAATTTAAAGTCGGAATTCCTCATTGCGTTCCCTCAGCCTATTCTAACTCTTTGATTCGGAGGACATCTTCAGAGTGGAATCGCCTTCCCGCGCAATTAGGAAACATACCGTCCTTTGACTCGTTTAAAAGTGCGTTGACTACTTACCTATGTTAATATTTTGCTTTGTTTGTTTGTTAGGCTTGTTCTATAACATTTTTTTTACATTTTTAGTGCTTGGATTTTAGCGTTTGTATATTGTTTGTGTTCCAAATTTGTCTTGTACCACTCCCCTCTGTAATGCCCCAGGGCCTTGAGGGTACTTAAATAAATTAAAAAATAAATAAGCTGGCTTTTGAGTTTTCTCACTTTATCCCCCTGGCTTCTGATCTTATCTTTCATTCTCCGAGGAACCAGCAAACTGGAACAAGAAAGTAACAGCATACAGTGAATGGACGACATGAGACGCACCTTATAATTCTAAATTAGAGAAGTAATGTGGATCTTACTGCTTGACATGCCCAGCAGAGATAAATAACGTCTGGAGCTTGACGACGGAGGGGCTGGACGCATGTTGAACCACAGGTGCGATATGGTACCATACCCACAATGTATCCTGATGAGAAAGAGAAGGCAGGCGTGAGTCCCAGAAACTGGCATGTTCGAGCAACGCTGATTTAAGAAGTACCACCCCGTTAATTAATTCTCTTAGAGCTGCATCCGCCCGACTAATGAATCGGATGTACAGTCCGTTCAATGTATCCAGTCAACAGCCTGATTAGCGTCATTTACCGCGATATTTTCGATCTTTCCAGTAAAGTAGTGTGAAACTTCCGATTCGTGCAAGTTGCGCAGAAATCATTAAGCGTGTACAATCCGTTCATTACTTTCCGCCGTTACAAATCACGTCCGACGTAGCACATAGGCCTAAGAAATTAACCGGGTCACGTACATTCAGAAAGGACGAAGAAAAGCGGGCGGAATAGCCAACATCGTGGAACATGTGCTTCTATGCATCTTTCCGGCGCTTATCACCCGTACGCAAAATGCCGAGTCACTGGCGGACGCATATGGACGGCAACTGATATTTCTCTGAAGAAAGCTAATGCTCATGATCCGAATTCAGTAGACGAAAATGGCGGCACGCAGAAAGCGATTGTTGGAATAGAGGAGAGAGTTGCCTGCAAGCGAGCATGTATCCGGCACTCCCAACGGCGCTGTAATTTCGGCTCTGCCAGAAGCAATTTAAACGGAGGTTATTTTGTATTCTCGTTAATCACTCGTTGTTAGGTTCTAAAAATGTAAAAAGCAGCGCGTGACGACTTCAGATCTCGGTGCTGCGGGTGCGGCATCCCCCGTGTATATGAATGAGCACCTGACTCGACAAAGCAAACAAAATCTGGGAGCAGCGATCGCTCGAAAACGTGTCGTAGGATAGAAATTTGCTTGGTCATCGGGAGGGAGGGTAAGCCCACGAAAAAATGAAACCTCACCTATTATCAAAATTGCTGACCTCGACGACGTAGACAAAAATGACGGGGTAATTGCGGTTTTTCCGTAGATCTTATTTCAAGTACAAATTATATTTTTAATGGATGAAACATATCCTACAGAATGTAGATATTTTGACGACTCATCATTCAATCTCACTTTCCGTAACTTTGAGAGTAGTTTTTCTGCAATCCACGTTAACACCAGGAGTATCAATAACAAACGTGACGACCTGGAAATTTTTTTTTTTGAATCTTTGAGCATGCGCTTTGACGCACTGCTTTTCTCTGAGACCTGGATTCCCAAAAATGCTGAACCACCTTACTTTATTGGTTATAAATGTGCCAGTTTAGGCAGAGAGAATAAAAGAGGGTGTTGCCATCTATCTAAAACAAAATATTTTTTGGTATGTTGTTGAAAATTTCTCTGTGATCACAGCTGACGTTAAATGCCTTGTTTTAGATGCCAAAACTGTTATTATTCTGTTATTTATAGACCCCCCACTGGTTATAAGGAAGATTTTTTTAATTTTTTGGAAGACTTACTATCTTTTCTTGGTTCGACCTCCAAACCATTTTTAATTATGGGTGATACAAACATCGACCTACTAAAATGTAATAGTTACGTAATAGAGATGAATAATCTCTTATCTGCTTGGGGTGTACTAACGCTGTGACACTGACCACCCGAGTGACTTTAGAAACTTCTAGTTCAATAGATATATGTATAACTAATCTCAACGCTAGGGAAGCCACATCTGGCATATTTACGCAAGATATAAGTGACCACATGCCAGTTTTTTGTCTGACATCTTTCCCTCGTGGCAAAAATACACCGAAACGCGATATTTACTCTTACCAATGCATAAATGAAGAATCACTGGAAACTTTTTCTTGTCCTGCTCGAGCAAACAAACTGGGAGAACGTCCTTTTGGAACGTGACCCCAACCTTGCGTATGCGCTGTTTTCAAACAAATTTAAGCTTTGTTATGACGTTGCTTTTCCGCTTATTCGAGTAAATAATCGTCAAAATAATGTACGAAAACCTTGGATTACAAATGACTTATACAGGGGTATTAAGATAAAAGATAGGATGTACCATAATTTTATTAAATGGAGGAACAAAAATCTTCTCATCGAATTAAAAAAAAAAACAAGAAATAAATTGAACTCCGATTTTAAAAAAGGCCAAATCCGAGTATTATCAAAATATATTTTCAAGGGTATACAATGACCCAAGAAAGATATGGGAAACTGTGAACGAAATTACTGATAGGAAAAAAACGTGTGCAGGGAACACAAAGTGTCGCTATCAACGGCAGGAACGTGAGTGGACAAGAAATGGTGAATCTAAGGATTATGCATTTTGTTGGCGTTGGTTCACCACCAGAACACGAAGATACTTCGCAATGCTGTGTCACAGACACAATGACTTGCGTATCAAACACGACAATGCTATTACCAACAACGCCATATGAAGTAGAAGGGCTTATAAATAAAATTAAAAATAATGCCGCAGCTGGCGTAGACGACTTCAAGCCAAGGCCTGTCAAATATGTCACCCAACAAATATCTTATATCTTGTCGCATGTAATCAATCGTACTCTAGAAACTGGAATATTTCCTAACAAACTGAAAATTGCAAGAGTTACTCCAATTTACAAGGGTGGCGGGGAACACCTTCTACAGAATTATAGACCAATCTCGGTTTTGCCAATTTTCTCAAAAATATTTGAAGGGGTTATAAATTCTAGACTAGACAATTCTTTTCCAGGCACAATGTATTAAACAAATGTCTATATGGCTTTCAAAAATTTAAATCAGCAGAGCAGGCACTTGTAGAAGTAAAGGGTAAAATTATAAACAATATTGAAAATAGATTATACACCTTAGGCGTATTTCCAAGATTTTAGAAAGGCCTTCGATACGATCCAACATGACATATTACTAATTAAGCTTCAAAGGTACGGCATACGTGGGGTTGCTTTGACTTTAATAAAAGACTAACTCCAAAATCGCATGCAGTATGTTTATATTAACAATTCTTCTATTGCACTCAAAATAAAGTGCGGTGTTCCGCAAGGGTCTATTTTGGGCCCAATCTTATTTCTTCTTTATGTGAATGCTATCACAAATATTTTGGGATCCCCTGTGCTTGTCATGTACGTAGACGACACTAACGCGTTTTTTGCTTCAACCTCTAAAGCGGCCTTAGAATATATGACAAATAATTATCTAGACAATCTATCAGTGTGGCTTCAAAATAATAAATTACAACTAAACGTAAAAAAACAAAATATGTAATTTTCGCTCCCGTTAATAGGTGCGGCAACACTAAGGTGACAATATATTTGGAAAATAAAATTATAGGGGAGGTTACAGAACCAATATTTCTTGGTGTGTGGTTCAATCGGAAGTTAAGTTGGAACACGCACATAAATATGCTGAGCTCTGAGCTATCCCGAGCCATCGGATGTATTTCTAAAATAAGAAATCTCACACCTTTGTGGCTAAAAAAGAATATATATTACGCTTTATTTTACTCCAAATTGTGTTCTTGCATTTTAGTCTGGGGCACGACATCGGCAACCAATTATAATAGGTTGATCATCTTACAAAAAAAAAAAAACATTCTACGACTATTTGAAAATTATAAAGGTAAGCCTCAAGATCTCCCAACTGAACCACTATTCAACAAATATGGCCTACTTAAAGTCAATTAAATTTATTATTTTAAATTGTTACAGATAATACACACAAAAAAACTCTTCGCAATTCCGCCAGAAAACACAACGTATCACGCACTTAGACATAGAATCAGACGACCTCCGAAAATACGTACCAATTACGGAAAACAAACGACATGCTTCCAAGTCGCCAAAATCTTGAATAATACGAAAGATTGAATAGATTTTAACTGCGATATACTCCAATTAAAAAAAAAAAAGACTAAGGACACTTCTGGTGGGCAGTGACATTGTGTTCTGATATGTGTGTACTGTGTACTTGTTAAATCATGTCCATATTTTGCTTTTGAATTGTTCAAACATGTTTCTGACCAATTTGTTTTTATCATTATTTGCTGAAAAAACTATCGTGGGATAATTTATTGATCCTGTTTTTAGTTTCTGAGTTGTATGGAATTTTATAGCTTCTTTTCTCTATTTTTCGTGTTATAAATTTATGTACCGTGCACTGCTGTGTTAGAACTGTAAAGGGGACAGAGACCTCGTCAGGCACCACGCCTTTAGTCTCTGCCCACCTCCCGGTCAATCGGAAAAGGAAAGAAAGAATAAAGAAAGAACCATCACTCGACTGTGATGATACTGTCGAGTGATTATTGCGGAACTTCTTTGCTGCTAAAGTTGCCTTAATTGTTTCTGTCATAGAAGTTCCTAGTGTTTGGAGAGGTGTCGACCAAAACCCGAACCAACAACCAGAATCGAATCTTTTACTTTTTGGTTTCCCTTCAATCGCGATGCTTGTTCACTGTTCGTTGCGAGGGTGCGATACTTTTTGGTGCTCACAGGCGGCGGTAATTTAAGGCGAACGCTTGCCACCCTGAGCGAATTTCTAACGTACTTTCAAATCTGCATGCGAGTTCAAGACTAACTTCAGTATCCCCTGCCGGGCCTAAGCGGACCAGACATCTTAAAGTTTTTCTCATGACTCTGCGCAGCGAGAAGAAAAAGGGCAATGTTGCGACTAATTCGAGCCAAGATCAGGAAATAATAATAAATATCTTACACAAAGAGGACGACGCACCGAGTCTCTTTAAATTGACTTTTCTCTATATATAGACTATGGAACGAGGTTGTCTCTTGTTTGTTTTTTCTTCTCATTCGATTCCTCACACGTCTTGGGATTATAAGGTCGAGCGTCCTGACCGCCTGCTCGGCGCCCTCATTCGTAGCCAGTCGCGAGACCGGCAAGGAGCCCTCTCGCTCTCTCTTCGCAGAATCAGTTACGGCCTCCGCTGCGGCGAAGTGGGCACAATAGACCCCTCTCTGCTGCCTTCCAAAGACGGAAAGACTTCTAAAGCGGAGAGCGGCCACGGTTCATTACCCGAGCGATGTTTCAAAGGCGAGGAAACAGGCCCGGAAGCGCCCTGAACGCATTGTCCGGGCTCAAAAGTTCGGACGGCTGAAGCGCGGTCAAACGGCGGCCCCGCGCACGTGCGGACTTCGGGATGATGTGATAGTTTGGCGTCTCCACCTATTGTCCGTCAATGACATAGAGAGAAGCAGCCAGTCTAGAAGAACATTTTTCGAGACTAATTTGCAAATCTGCTCGATTGCTCCACTGCTCAATTGATGGAAGGGGAACAAAACGGGCATCAACACGAGCGCACGTCCCTCTGGTTTCGGCATAGTAGAAACATCGCGTGCTATGGACCTTTTTTATGGCAAACGCCACCAGGCTGTGCTGCAGTCTTTGACGTCCCAGAAAGAACGACGAAGCGCGAGATTTGTTTTAATTTTTCGAATATTCATGTAAGCTAACTTGACTCCTCCAAGACGTTAAATTGTATAACCGAAGGTCCTCGTTAAATCTCCAGCCTCGTTGTCCGTGCAGTATTTATGATTTCTAGCACTGGCGACAAAAGCAAGCTCGAGAGGTTTGCAAAGACGGGGCGACTGGAAGTCGTTTGGGACAGAAGCGGCGGTTCGTGTTTGGAAACAGCAGAGGGTCTATAATACCGCGGAATGCCGCTAGGGCGTCAAAACAAAAATGGCACCGTCTATCGTAGCACGTTATCCGTTTTCTCCATTTGAAGGGAAGCAATGAAAAGGAGATTCATTTCGAGCTGGTGCGGTGTTCGGGGAAGCGCCCCAGTTTATAACGCTGCGAGATTAAATGGCGCAGACGCTTCCAGTGTGGCCAAACGAGCCTGGAAGCATTTTAAGGGCGACTACCAAAGAGCGGCTGAAGTGGAGCGATTTCTGAACACTCAAACCGAGTTCTGTAACAATAGCCTTCGGCTGGTTGCTCATCGGTGATAAAAGGGCGTTACTTTGGGTGGCGAGAATGTAGAGAAAGACTAAACTCCTACCCTAGTTTAATTGATTAATCTATTTTCCTTCCTGTCAATAATATAAAGTAGGGTGGTGATTTGGGCCAGTTGGTAAAAGTTAAACATGATGAAAAACAGCCTCAGATAAACGGGGACGAAGAACGTTTAAAGAATACAACAGGACAACGGCTGACTCGCAACTGAAGTTTATTAAAAGAAAAGTGAACCAAAGAAACTTGTGAAACAGATTACACACATACAGATTAAAACACACATCCACCAGGCGACCAGATGTGCAGATACAATGCCTCAAAACCTCACACTTATGTTCGAATGCAGATACACTACCTCCCTCTCAGATAACGCCACCGATGGCTCACTGACACATCTGTCTGCCATCGAAGAGATGGCAGACAGATGTGCCTTTTCCACAATCTAAAGCAGGTCGGAGGACGATACGGGATCCCTGTTGTGTTTTCAGCGCCACAAAAAATGAGTGAGGTATACGCGAGGGTTAGTGCAGGAGCGGAAAAACGTCCGCGAGCTAAGTGCACAAAGAAGCACCAAACACCGTTTGTGACATGTAGAACGGGTGTCCTCTACCGAATACCCCTATCTTGTGGAAGATCGTATACGTCGGTCAGACATAAAGGTGCTTGAACGACAGGCTGAGAGAGCACGCGCACTCCCTTAAAGCAACGGTAGGGGACGTCTACCGCTACATTGCGGAGATTGCTCTTGTCTCCCCTCTTTTGATGACGTAGCTTTTGTGGGCAAACACCTGGAGAAAATGACTCGAGAGATAATTGAAGCGTTCATTATCTCTTCGATGGCAGACAGATGTGTCAGTGAGCCATCGGTGGCGTTATCTGAGAGGCAGTTACTGTATCTGCATTCGAACGTGAGTAGGAAGTCTCGAGGCGATGTATCCGCACATCTGGTCGCCTGGTGGGCGCGTGTTTTTAATCTGTATGTGTGTAATCTGTTTAACAAGTTTCTCTGGTTCACTTTTCTTTCAGTAAACTTCAGTAGCGAGTCAGCCGTTGTCCTGTTGTTTTCTTCACCCGTTCTTCATCCCTGTTTATTTGAGGCCGTTCTCATGTTCAATATTATGAACTTCATGAAGATCCCTCGTAATACCACGGGTTGGAAGGTCAAACGTAAATTACTGGAAGTGTTGAAGGCGTACTTTTAGTAAGTGCCCCCCCCCCCCCCCTTTCCCGTGCTAAAGCTATTTTGACCACGTGTTTGAATAGCTTCGACTTAATGTACTTGCCTCACGAAGTCCGAAAAATCGCGAGGTGTAATTGGTGGGGTGAAAAAGAAAGCGACATAAAGGACGAAGACAGGACGAAACATCTTTCCAACTGGCAGCTCGAGCGTTTATTCACGGTCCGCGAAGCGAGCGCCCGCGGTCGAGGCTACATACCGTGCCCCTCATTTTCGCCGAGAAGAGGGGACGCAACAACAGGTTGTACGGCGTATCGACGGTGTTACACCAATCAGGAGCGCAGCTTGGAAACTACCTTGGGTCTCCCGCTACTGCTGGAAGCGTCCGCATTCAGCTCTGCTAGCTGAAACGCCGCGTAAAGTCGTGTGGGAATGAAAGGGATGAGCGTCAGCGTTGGCACTAATCCTTTATTTCTGAGCCCTTATTTCGGTCCTCCCGTCCTCTTTGTCCAGAGACGTCTCGAATCCTGATTGACAGAAGGTCGTTAGGCGCTGTTCAACCGGTTCATTCCATCGGTCTTTTCGGCGCGAATGAGTAAAAGAGCGGGAAACTTTGATTGCGCGGTTTCTATGCGCCGAGGAACTGAGGGAGAAAAAGAGGCGAGAGGGGACGTGAGAACGTCGAGCTCTGATTGGAAGGATTAGTGGGCAGACCGAAAAATAGCTGCTGCTGCCTTTGTCTCCACTGCACTCGTCGAACGGGTTAAAGAACGCGGAACGCTGGCGTCCGCCATTTAACTCTTGCATTCGGACGCGTTCGGCGAGTGCAGGCAAGGCTAGCTTTAGGTCTAGGTCTACCTAAAGTCACTGGATCTGGGAAAGTAGCGCCATTGCCTTCCCACCTGCTAGCGGACACAAACAAATACCAACATACAGACGACGAAAGCTCTCAAGGTGATTGGCTCATCGCTGTCGGTTGCCATGATGATCGCCATTTTGGACCCTTTCAAAGCTTCGAAGCTTTGAAAGGGCCGTCAAACCCAGTCGCACCAAGATCACCTATGGAGCATCATTGTACTGAATATATCGTTTTTCGGCCAATATCAGCGTCTTTGGCACTGTGCATGCAACAAACTCATCACTCATGCTTATTTCCCCAGATCTCTTACAACTATGTTGCTCTTCTTGCGTGCTTCAAGAAAGTAAATTTATTTTTCAATGCCTCCAAGCACTGACGTTGCGTGTGATGACGGTGCGAAGATGTACGGCGTCACACACGGCGTCGATGCTTGGGGACATTGAAAAATAATTTTACTGTCTTGAAGCACCCAAGAAGAGCAACATAGTTGTAAGAGATCTGGGGAAATAAGCATGAGTGATGAGTTTGTTGCATGCACAGTGCCAAAGACGCTCATATTGGCCGAAAAACACTTTTAGTACGATGATGCTCCATAGCAATCTTGGTGCGACTGGTTTTAATGACCCTTCCAAAGCTTGGAAGCTTTGAAAGTGTCCAAAATGGCGATCACCACGGCAACCGACAGCGATGAGCCAATCACCTTGAGAGGTTTCGTCGTCTGTATGTTGGTATCTGTTTGTGTCCGGCTAGCAGGCGGGAAGGCAATGGCGCTACTTTCCCAGATCCAGTGTCTGCAGCCAAAGCTGCAAGCGCGAGCTAGTCCGCGCTGCTAGATTTGAGACGTGCATTTCTAGCGCGAGCGCTCGTTCTCCGGAAGAAGCTTCGAAGGAACGACCTGGACCTCTCCTGCTTGTGGCATTGACTGCACTTTCAGCCTAAAGGTGCACGGCGGGGATTCACTGGACGCCATATTTGAGGGCGGTGTCTAGAGCGCTTGCTCACAACGAGCTCACGTTAACAGGTTGCTAAGACCGGCAGTCTCGATGGTGTGGAGTGCGCGTGGCAGAAGAACTGCGGAAGCTCGCGGTCAGCACGCGCTCAGCAGCCGCGCACACAGCTATGGCCGCCAGTGAGTGCTCCCTGTAGGAAGTGTTCACGGAAGGCCATAGCTGTGTGCTCGGGTGCTGAGCGCGTACTGACGGCGAGCTTCCGCAGATCTCTTGCAACTTGCATTCCGCGCCATCGAGACTGCCGTTCTTAGCAGCCGATTAACGTGAGCTTGTTCTGAGCATGCGCTCTAGACACCGCCCTCAAATATGGCGTCCAGTGAATAGCTCCTAGAATCATTCGAACCGGAGCTTCTGGCGTCCCCGCAAACTCTCGCCTCCTCCTCTTGCTCGCTTTCTCGGCGCATAGAAATTAACGGTATCCGTATGCGTATAACGTGGGCAGGTTAGACGTTGGGAAGCAGGCGCATCAAGTTAAAGCCGCAAAAGACCGAGAGAAAAAACCTTTTCGCTGCACTTTTAAGCAGACTTGTACAAGTTACTGAAAAAAAAAAGCAACCGATTACAATTACAATTACTTCACTGTAAAAAGTAACCGATTACAATTACAATTACAGCCTCAAAAAAGTAATTGAAAAATTACTCTGAAGTAGTCGATTACTTCCCACGTTACTTTTCATTCAACTTTCTTTTTTTTTATTACGGTAGCATTTTCCTTGGAATCCCGCGCTCAATCGATCCGAAAAATAAAGAAAAGGAAAAGGCCTTGATTGTTCTTGCTTAGAGCTGAATGAGGAATAAAATAAAAAGAGCGCTGTTTAAATGCGTTCCTCGCAAGAGGCTGGATAAGACATCTATTTTCATCCCCGAACAAAGTCTCCGGCGATCAAAAAAAAAAAAAAATTTACGCATGAAACGAAGCATACTGAAGTGGCCTACTATACTCCGTTTCACCTTATGATGTACCGCAGTAAAGGCTACAAGCGCGAGCTCCTTGCTCTAGGGAACATCTCGGCGGCATAAGCTCTCGTGCATTAAGGGCAGCTGCCAACGCTATGAGCTCGCGCTTCTAGCCTTCGCTGCGGTACAACATAAGGTGAAACGAAGTATAATCCTGGAGGTCTCGTGCTCATGGTTTCGAAAAGAAAAAAAATTGAACGTTGCTCAGAGTTGAGTGAGTAAAGGTACATTTATACTCCAACGCAACGTCGTAGGGCGCCGCGTAGCGCAGCGCGCGCAGATACTTATTGGTTGCAGATATCGAGTTCCTGGTTGCCGGCCAATAAAAGGCGCGCGTTCTGCGCTACGCTGCGTTCAGTGCGCTCAACGTCGGAGTATAAACAGCCCTTTAAGCCCGGTTCACACAGTTGCGTTTGACTGCGTTTGACTGCGTTGCGGCAGCCAGAAACCAGGACATCCTTGCTGCTTATATCGCGTGCCAAGAAGATTCCTTGAATTGGATTCCACGCTTCATACGAAGCACAGATGTGCCGGTGACTTGCTTTCGGTTCTCGCCGCAACGCAGTCCAACGCACTCAAACGCAAGTGGCTGAACCGGCCTTTACTCTAGCACATCTAACTTCTCCCCCCTTCCCCCTTCCCCCCAGAAAAAGGAAAATAAATTGACAAAAATTGTAATGAGCAATTTTGTAATTGATTACAAAATTGATGAGCTCATCTGAAAACAGTCATGCCAAGATGAATGATGGAGACATTTAATGCGTACTATCAAAACACTCGTGGCTTACGAACCAAAGCGGACGCATTTTTTGCCAAATGTAGTCTCTTCCAATTTTAATATCATTTGTCTGACTGAAACATGGCTCAACGAGGAAATTTCAAGTGCAGACTATTTTCGGCCTTCTTATAGCGTTCACCGTCGTGACTATGCTGTAACTCGCCAGAAATTCGGAGGCGGTGTATTAATCGCCGTAAATCAGTCAGTTACCTCGCATCGCAGACGTGACCTTGAAACCTACCCAGAATGCGTTTGGATAGAATTGCTTTCGAATGATGGTTGTAACTACCTGATTGGGAATTATTATTTCCCTCCCCTATCGGATAATCGTATTTTTAATGAACACTTTGATACACTGGAAAAAGAAATTGACTTTTCAAAGTTCAGGGTGCACATTTATGGTGATTTTAACCTACCTGGTGCCAACTGGCATTTAGGATTTGTTACTAGTCAAAATAGCATAACAGCTAGCAAATCGTCTCATCTATTGAATTTTATACATTTTAATGGCCTTAGTCAATTAAACGGGTTTGATAACAGCGCTGGGAACGTCCTTGATCTTTTTCTTTCAAATGTGCCGATCATCGGCTTAACTCTTGCCGATATTTCACTTGTTAAGGTTGACGCTTTTCACCCACCCTTTATTGTTGCTTTCCATAATTCGTTGAAATCTGCAGCTCGCCCAAAGCAGACGTATTACTCTTTCAACACAGGCGATTATTTTGGTCTTTATAGGTTTTTTGAAAATTACGACTGGTCCTCCATTTTAATGGACGATTCAGTCGACTCAGCGGCGAAGTCGTTTACGACGGTAGTGAGAAATGGAATGGAAATATTTATTCCAAAGCGATCATCGAAACCTAGAAAGTATCCTTCGTGGTATTCTAAAGATCTAATCTATTATATTAAAAAAAATCGCATTGCACACAAATTGTACAAAAGAAATAGATCGCAAATGTGGTATGCTAAGTTCAGCATTTATCGGTCTCTTGTTAAAAAGTTATTTATTCATGACGAGTGTGTTCATTTAAACGCAGTAGAAAATAGTCTTTTCCACACACCAGATAAGTTTTGGAAATTTGCTAGACAACATAGAAAAGGTAGTACACACGGTATCTGTCTAAGAAGAAATTCTGATTATCTTTCTAACCCGAAGGATATCGCTAACTTTTTTGCAAGTCATTTCAGCGGTTGTTTTTTCTCTGATGTTCCTAAAGATAGTGCATTTCTTGACGATCCTGTCTACTCGGATGTTTGTGCAGTGGACAAAGTCACCGTTAGCGAGATCTTGGCGGCTATTGGAAAACTGAAGCCGAAACTAACATCTGGTACAGATTATGTGCCTAACTTTATTGTTAAAGGTTGCTCGAATCTTTTTGCGCCTATCTTAGAGCATATATTTAATATTTCATTGAGTAAGGGTATATTTCCATCTGTGTGGAAAGAGTCTATTGTTGTTCCTATTCATAAGACGGGGGATACTTCGCAAGTTGGGAACTATCGCCCTGTATCATTGCTATGTTCTTTTTCAAAGGTATTTGAGATAGTGATGCATACCCGTCTGTCTTTTTATTTCAAGCGACGTATCAGTTCTTTTCAGCACGGTTTTATCAAGGGGCGCTAAGTCGAGACAAACGTCTGTACCTTCCTTGATTATTCAGTACCTTTGGTTTATAATCGCGGTCAAGTTGACTTTGTATATTTCGACCTTTCTAAAGCCTTTGATAAGGTGAACCACGCTTTGCTGCTGCACAAATTTTCGCGTAATGGTGTTTCTCCTGTGCTTTCATTATGGCTTGAAAGCTACCTGACTGATCGTCGTTGTGTCGTACGCATTTTAAATAACTTCTCTGATCCTTTTTATCCGTCATCCGGGGTACCACAGGGCTCCAATTTGGGTCCACTTTTGTTTTTAATCTTTATCAATGAGATATCAACTTGCGTAGTAAACTCAAACGTGCTGTTATTCGCAGACGACATCAAGCTCTTTTTGAGTATTAGTTTGATCGACGACTGTGACCTTCTTCAGAGTGACGCATCGCATATTTTAAACTGGTGTCGGGAAAATTGTTTAATCATTAATTCAGAAAAAACTAAGGTCATGTCTTTCAGTAAAAAACGTGAAATTATACAGTATTCATACTAAATTGATGACAAGTGCATTATAAGAGTATCATCGCTTCGTGATCGCGGAGTGTACTTCGACACTACTCTATCGTTTGGCTGCCATGTCGCCCATATTGCCTGTTCTGCATTTAGATTACTTGGAATGATTACTCGATTAACTAGAAAGTTTGCGAACTATGCTTGTTTCCTTCGTTTATTTTGTTCTATTATCAGATCGAGACTAGACTTTGGCTCTGTGGTGTGGAATTCACTGTCGCTACGTGATGCAGCTAAAATAGAGTCAGTTCAGAGACGCCTTGTGCGCATAATTTATGACAAATACCTTGGCCGAAGGCATTTTTACAACTATGAATTCCTGCTCGACAAATTTGGCCTACAGTGTCTATCCTTCAGAAGGTTATCGCGCGATGTAGCCTTCTTGTATAAAATAGTTCACGGGGACATTAACTCAACACTTTTGTTCACAGTGAATTTGAACGTACCGACTCGCTCAAATAGGAGAGCTTTCACTTTTTATCCCCACAATCACCACATGATATCACCAACAACAAGAATGCAGACAAGTGTGAACAATCTTGGGCATGAAAATTTTGATATCTTTAATAGATATGTTAATCACAGTAGACAATTAGATGAGATTATTTTCTGTCGCTAAAAATGTACTGTCGTGTTTTGTTGCATGCTAGTTTTATCAGTTGAGCATGCTTTATAGCTGTGCGATTTTTTTTTTTCACTGTGCCCCATTGCAGACCTTTGTTGGTTGTTGATTGGCACAAATTAAGACATTATGATGATGATGATGATGATGGTGATTACAGCAAAAAAGTAATTCAATTACAAGGATCGTTACTCCTTAAAGGAAGTAATTGAAGCAGTGGCGTACCAACTTGTTTTTAGTGGGGGGGGGGGGGGGGGCAAACCAGACCCCACCTCCCCAAAGGGTCGGTGTCGGTGCCCTTGGTACCCCTTGGGCGACGCCGGCCAGTGTTTGCCCTGGCCAGTGGTGGCTATTTCAGGGGGGGGGGGGCAAAACACATGTCTTGCCCCCCCCCCTCCCCCCCTCTGAAAGCTGGGGGGGGAGGGGCAAGCGCCCCCCTTGCCCTTCCGGTTGGTACGCCCATAAATTGAAGCGTTACAAAATTACAGTAAAATGTAATCGATTACAAGTAATGCGTTACGTACAAGTCTGCTTTTAAGTAAATAGATACACCGGTCTAAAGATAAACATAAAGGTTCAAGTTTATCAGAGAAAGACAAGGGTGTTCACCTCTATTTGGTATTAGAACTTCACGAAGCAATCTGCAGTCGCGCACATGGCAGGTCCTTTTGCACAATTCAGAAGAATGTAACGCCGAGCACATTTCCATTTACCCCATTAAATAGGCAACGCACGTGTATTCCTTTCCAACTTTCCATTACTGTCACTGATGGGTCGCCATTGCTAGACTATACTCCATTCACTCTAAAGACTAGTGCGAGCTTTCTGCCCTGGCTAACACTAGTGCCACTAAATAAGCTACGCTTCAGAGTAACGACACTTGGCGATATTGTGGCTTAAAATCATGGTTGCCAGTTATCTGAAACTTTATCCGAAATCACAGGAAACGCTTTTCTGCTCTCCAGAAATTTTTAAAGAGTTTCGACAGAGCAAAGCAATATTACATGAGCTTCATAAAACAGAATCTAATGCTCAGGAAGTCGCACTTTTGAATCATGACGATCGGCAGTTGCGTCTGCTCTGGATACGTACCAAAATCACGGCGCCCACAACAATGTCGGGGAACGGAGTGCCGGTACTCTAAGCGCAGCTCATTTAGTGGCTCTAGCTATACACAAGTGTGAACGCGCCGGCACGCGCAACGGAAGCACTGCGGAAGCGAGCGAGCTCGCGCTGAAGGCGGAGCTTCTTGTACTGAAATAGCACTCAAACTGAAAACCAGCACAGCTGAATGCTGTGCTGGTTTTGAGACGGTGGTGCGTCCCTTTTCGTTTCCTTGTCTCAATGTTTTTAATCTTAATTATGAGCTTCTAGTCTCAGCGGGAGGGTGAACGAGGTATAGCAGCGTCAAAAGAGGAGCCTCGAGGCGACCCTGATGTAAGATTCGCGGTGTTTGGGTCACTGCAAACATCCAGCTTGTCGAGCAGACATAACGGAGCATCAATTCCGTTCGCGGCCGCAGAGAAAAAGATATACGCCACACGGCGTGGAGGCAAAATACGCGGTGTGGCGCTGTCGTATGTGGTAGAGCGTCGCATTCTGCGTGCCCAAACAAAAGGAAAAGACGACAAGTGCTGGCAGCTCTTTCGAGACAGTCGTCTGTGTTCGACAAAGCGCTTCTGTCGTCAACCGCGCGCCGTTCGCCCCCTTTTTTTTTATCTTGGCGGCGCTTTGCGCATGCGCGCGCTTTTCGATTTAAGCAGACGTCAGTGGCAGACCAGTATAAACTCAAAGGGACAGCGAACAGGAAACAGACGAGCGCCATGCAAATGGGTTTGGAGTCTTTCGACTTCCGGGTGAAATGAGTTGGCAAGCACTTTCGGCTTTTCTCCTGCAGGAATGCTGCAACACCAAACTCGATCTCGGTGCTTGCGCACGAGCGGAATGCTTTCTGTACTCAGCCTCGTTCTTCCGTCAGTATATAATGGTGCCTACTGTCTGTCTGTTCACTCCTGACAAGTACGAGGGCATCCAACAACTTTTGCAATTCCTACCTTAGCGTTATGCGTGACGATTTTTGACGAATGCTTTATATGGCTTAATCGCGAGATATAGACGTTTTCACCTATTTCATAACCCGTTATAGCTATGTCATTGTTGTTGAGTAGGCGCTGACAACTTAGTGTCACTATGCGCAGGCACGTAGCCGGGATTTTGTTTCGGGGGGGGGGCACCCATAACAAAATGTTGTATGAGGGGGAGGGGGGAGAGGAGGCCCCAGCAAAATGGAAGATTTCGGGGGGGGGGGGGGGGGGCCCGGGTCCCATGGGCCCCCCCCCCCCCCGGCCCGGGCTACGTGCCTGACTATGCGCGTTACAAGTAATAAAAACTGCAGTTCCCGACAGGTGCTATGTACCTTTCTCCGCCCCTTAGTGACAATTCCTACTTATAGGAAGGCTCAATAAAAACAAAACAAGTTAGTAATACACTTAGGAAACAATCTCAATAAAAGCTTCGGCTATGCTGGTCAATGTAGCACCTCGAACGGGGTTCTATTTTTTTTTTCTTTCAGAAGTGCATCAAGAAGAATTGAATTTTCTGAATGTTTACGTACTGAGTCACTATTGATCTGTGTAAGAGTCCACCGACGAGATTCCGGCATACGCGCGAATTGAGCCGTGTACGGTAGTTGTAAACGTCTTCAGAAATATTAATTTTATTGTGCCATCAGTTTAGTGTACCGCATAGATAGATTGCTTAGCCTTTCTCCACCTGGAAGACTCGAACGTCAGAGTTACAAGCAGTTTTAGGTTTTCGGAAGAAAACTCACAAGCGGTATTTGTGTGGAGACCTACTGGGAGTTGTGTGGCCAGATACCGGACGCACAGGGAGCTGCGTGGACACAAACTGAATCATACGTGGAAGTGTGCGGATCCCCACCTGGGTCCATATACACACACCTGGGTCGTGGGACAATGAAATATATAGGTGGGCTAATTGAAGTTAACGCGAGTAGGCAGGCAAGCTGGTTAAGGATAGGCGTAGTAACCCTCGAACGAGGGGACGAAAAAGGACGGATATGCGTCTCCATAGTGGAAGATGTGTGAATGCTTTGAGTATACACTGGGAATTGTGGGAAAAGTATACACACATACATACCTACAAAATAGTTGGTACGAGACAAATAAAGAAAAAAGTACCGATAAAATAAATACAAATGTAGTCACGTCAGAATGTGGCTATTTCAATTAAACATAGATTGAAGAAACACGAACTATTTAGAAGCCCGGTAAGGTTGCTGACAGGAGTGCAAACGTTTCTTATATGTAATGTGCACCGACGGAACGCTGATACAATTAATATCACCATGCATGTTATTACTGGATGACCCACAGAGGTCTTTCTCATGCTGCTCTGTTTCTGAATTTTCTGAGTTTTTTTAAAACTACCGCATTGTGGTTCGGGTCGCATAATCGCAGATTGGACACATTGTACGATTTATGTGGACACTTGCTGGACACATATCGGAGGTTACGTAAAATACCAGACACATACTGAATGCTGTGTGGACATAAACTAGGTTCAAACTGGGGCTGTGTCGACACAAACAGGGGTTGTGTGGACACTTACACGTAGATCAGCTGTAAGCAAAGATATAAAATATTTTTTGAATACGTAGCGAGCACATACTGGACGTTATGTGGAGACATGAGCGCATGCTGTTGCGTGCACAAACCCGGACCTATAGACGCTTGCAAGTACGGCACCTGGACGACGCCATCTTGCTGCTGGTGTGTCTGATAGTCAAGCACAGCTGAGGTGTGCCCACGGTTTTCAGACTGGCGCCCAAACAAAGCATTTTCCATTCCCGGTGGCCAGACTAGCTCTTGGAACACGGCTGCTTGCAAACGAGCTGACGTAACACTGAACGCACATCGAAAGTGGTGTGAAGCATAACAGATATGCATCTCCGTAGTGGAAGACGTGCTTTATAAGTATATACTGGGAATTGTGCGAAACCTATACATACATATGTACAAAACATTAACTGGAAGTTGTTTAAACGCACGATGGAAACAAACTGGGAGCCGTGTGAACACATTCAGGTCTTAGAAGATGTTCCCGAATACGTTCTCGCACGAAATGAAGAGAGGCAATCACTCAGGTTGACACAGAAGATGTAGCGAATATGGATGGCCCAGAAACGTTCTCACCCAAGCGAAAATGAGATGTTCATCCCAGTATTACGCGGCGGCGTTGGGTTAGTCGAAATGGGTTACTGGTGTTTATTTGGCCTAGCAGTTTTCCCGAGCCGAAATAAATACAAAACCAAATACATATATCTGAGCATGCGGTAGAACTTTTGCAAAATGAAAAGAAAAAAGCCGCGCGCGAAGCGCGCAATGAATTATGGGAACTTCCTGTATTCTCTCCTTTTCTCCACTTCATTTGTTATGTGAGACTGAAGATAGAGATAGAAAAAGACCGAAGCCCCTTAGACTAGTGAGGCCTTAGCGCTACTTTCCGCATGGCCGCGGCAGGAATCCATCGAGTACGAGGTGGAGCGCTCAGTGAAGGCAGCGCGCATGCATTGACCGTTATAAATACGAGCTTATACTCGCACAAGCGTGTGTCATTAGCTAAAATAAATTCTATGTGCAGCAATGGGATTTTAAACAAATTTACAACTTTTATTACGCAGGAAAAATATTAGACCGTATAATTGTCATTATGAAGTCACACAAGGATGCGTACACAGGGGGTTCCTGGCAACGCGGGCCAAATCGCTCCGGCGAAAATTACGCATAGCGGAGAAAAAAAGGTTGACGCCGTAGTGGTTTATGATTGGATAATTAAGGACTCTTTAGCGATTAAATATTTTTATTATTAACTGTAAATGTACAGTTTCAAATAAAAACTTGATGCGAATCATCCAAAACCTCCGAATCTTCCGATATGAGAATGATAAAGGGCGCGCGCACAGTTCTCCGGCGTTCCCAGAAATTGCTCAACTTGATCCCTTTTTTAGATTTCGGTTTCTTCGAGGAACGCATCTCAGCGCCCGCTATCCCGCCCCCGTGACTCAAACGCGCAACGAGCGATGCTTGTCGCCCTGTTGCACATTTTGACTACAAGACACGTGACCTTATAGTTTTACATCTAGATGAAAACAAAGTACGGCGCACAGATAATTGCTTCTTGATATTTAGTAACAGTACCGACGAGATAAGTTATGTTCCGTTTCTTTCAAGTCCGAAATGTGCTTCTACGACAAAAACTCGGGGAGCTTCGCAACGGCTGCGCTAGACGCCGTCAGCCGCGGCGGTGTATTTTTGGGCTTTTATCGAAGCTAGACTCCAATTTCTGGGGCTAACAGCATCGAAAAAATCGTTTATCATGTTTTTATAGCGATCGTGATACAAATCTCGGCTCAGTGTGGCGCGAAAGCCTCAGGATTTCGTATGGTCACGTGTCTAGTGACAACATGGCGGCAGCCAAGTCCCTTTTGCCTGGGGAACGGGATACCAGTTTATCGTTCCAACTCGTTGGTCTTCCCAGTGGCACCGACGTCAAAAAGACAAACCTCATGTGGCAGTCCGGAGGCTTTCTTATCTCGCCTCTTCGACGTGCGTAGCGTGGCAGTGCACGTACGTTGCGCCTTTCGACCACGGGGATCTCAATCGCTAGACCGGAAATGCGCTTCGATAACAAACCGAAACCTAGAAACGCGTCCAAAGTGTACTTTTTTTTTAATGCGATGGAATTTTTAAGCTAATCACAACAGATTTTTGTTTTTCTACGTTGCCTCCAATGTAGTCGATTTCCGCTAAAATTAGCGGAAAATTGACTACACCTGTCTTATGCAACATTTCAAGTTCCCCGCAATATTTAGCGGAAAAATTGACTTCACCCGATCTATTCACCAATTCAGGTCGCCCGCTAAATTTAGCGGGGAACCGTACACCAGCCCGTGTGTGCAACGTTAAATGCTATTGCATTCCTAGGTTTCTACAAACTTGCCTCCACCAGAAACTTTTCTTCTTTTTTTTTCGGGGGGGGGGGGGTGGGGGGGGAACTCCGCAAAATGTAGCGCCGTGCCTAATATCATAGTGATGTGGGTGCATTTAGTCGTTTTTGTCGATTCTTTTGAACCATGGCTAAAAGCGCTAAAAAGAAGAACACAAGAGACGAGGCAAACACGGGATGATGCGTATCAAGTTTCTAATTGAAACCATACTTTTAAAATCTATATTTAAAAATGTATAGTTAAAAGTAAAAAATAATTATCTAATTATACTGAACGCAAATGCTTGTTTTTTGATGTGCCTTTTGCCACACACCGCAACAGCATCAACCTCTTTGTTTCTGTGCGAGCTTTCGCAGGAGGGATTCGGCCCGTGTTTCCAAAAGCATCCTGGATGTGACGATTCCGAAAAATACCCTCGTTTTTGGGCATAAAATATTGGGTGGTGTTATTACTGCTTCGGGAATGCATATCTGACGCCGTATTATTTTCGCAAATGGGGAGATACGTAGTAATGTGACACGGTTAAAAGAATCGCGATAACAATAAGGTAGATGTGACGCGGACAAGACAATACAGGACACAGTAACACTAATGTAGGCGATGTAGTCACTGTATGTAGTCACTGAATTCTTGCAATAAATTTTCACACAATTTACACTGAATTAATGCTCTTCTTATAACCTCCAGCTTTTCTTAAAAAAAAAAAGATTTATTTATTTTAGAAGTATTACCAAAATACAGGCCGGGTATGAGTGGTAGGTACTATAAAATAACATTACTAGAAATAAAGGCATGCTAACAGACATTGGTATAGAATTCACAGATGCTACGCGGCGGCCACTTGGTTCAGGAAACTAAAAAAAAAAAAAATTAAAGATCGTGAGGCTGGGAGAAACGGCTCTTCAAATTTATTGCATATACAATTTTTATTGAGAAAAGTTGCGCTACTTTTCAGCTAACATAAATATAAATGCTGCATAACTAAAAAAGGCACAAAAAATAAATACAGAAGGTTAAGACGGCTTACTACTCTCTTTGAAAAAGAGTGGTTGACTGTCATCGTTCTTCGTGATTTTTTTTTTTCCTTTTGTTTGTAATGCGCTTGAAATAATTGTACATAAGCTCGTTATTTGTCTTTTAATGAAAACTTGAATTTTACCACGCAAATTTACAGATCTTGAAGCAATCCATCATTTTTAAATCATAGTTTCAAATAATATGTAAAACAAAAATACTTTTTGCCTTTGATGAACTTCTTAGTGACAGGCTCTTAAGTGAGAAGTTCGTACCAGCACTCGGGTGGTGTGTGTACACATTCTCTACTCAAAATTATCCAACCGACAATTTTCGAAAAAAAAATTGTTTGAATGCTGATAACGACAGAGAAGTCTGTCCGCGACATTCACGCCTTCGATTGCAACACCCGACTGGCGTCCTACTCGATCAACAAAACCCAGTATTGCTTAGCTCAGAATCGTCTCCTTACGTCACGCATCATCCGTCACGAGGAAATTCGATCGCGAACATAGACGGCTCTGAACGATGTGTTTCTATACTATTCGTCGTTGCCGCACGCATCCCTTCCCCTAGAGCGGGACTTGCAGCACGTGTCCACAAAAAGGAGGCAATATCGAAGACGGAGGACGTGAAGGTAAGAAGGACGGTAGAAGCTTGCAATGGCGAGGCCTAAAAGCCGCACTCACACACTGCTCGGACATCGTACAAAAGACACGGAGTCTCTCTGCAGACACAATGACAGATATCTCAAGTATGTTCCAAGTAGGCTCGCTTCATAAGCGTGTGTGCTTCGAACCTGTGCACTTTTTGCCTGACCAATGGGGTGGAACCGTCATACAAGAAACAAGCTTCAAATAGTGTTTGCAGACTCTTTTTTGCACGGATTCCTTAGGTGTGTGACAACGGCTAATACATCGTGGTCACATTTCTCGCCGCGGTGGAACGCCGGATTTTTTTGTGCACATTCTCTACTGCCATATCTCGGCGTGTTATGCCGACATTCAGCTGCTTACGCACGAGGTAAATTCACCGGAATCGGAGCGCGTATACGGAAAACAAAAATGTCGCCCGTGCATTCGAGTGGCGTGGGGAGGTGCTTGGCAGTGCTATTACAGCACGGGATGATTGCAGTATAAATTTGACACTCTCTATCTTGGTGAGGCGTTATACGCTACGTTTATATTATATAAAGAAAAAAATATATAGCACCCCTCTCAGCGCGGGATATTAGCGCGGGATAACGTGCACGAAAAAAAAAAACAACCTAAAAACACGACCTGAAAAAAAATTGTTTATGTTGATTTTTTTTTTTCTTTTACGCAGACTCGTTGTGGTGTTTACTTTACCGGCCATGCTTATGGTAACGACTCGGAGAGCTCCGGTTTTCGCCTCGAGGAAGAGTTTGTGTAGCACAGTGGTTCGCACCTGTCGCCTCCAGGTCGCCTCTGTTATCTTCTACAGCCGCTTCTGTACAGATTGTTCCCAACTGTCCTTCGGGCGTCGCTGAGGACACTCCACGTTTTACAAGATGTCTTAAGTGCATCGCGCTCGGTGCTCCATGTGCACACCACAGTCGTCAGGGAGGAACTTTCTTTGGAGATGTCGCTCGGTGAACTCCATACGCCTGGATCGCAGCCACCAGATTTCACGGCACTCTATATAAAAAAAAAAAAACACTTGGTTTTCCTTAATATTTTACTTGTGAAATTTGAGCCCCTGGCTTAGATATACCTGGTCGGAAGACGGTACGCTTTTTTTAATTATTATTTAGTTACCGATGCTGCGGCTCTCCATTAAGAGCCATTTCAGGAAGGGCTCTATAATAGCTGTGAGCGTCACGTCAACGTTCAATATAACGCTGATATTCAATAAGTGTTTTCTGATAAGAGACAGTTTAAAGAAATCCGTTGTTGAGTGAAAGAGCGTGTTATCAAGATGATATGAGGTTGAGCAGCCCAGCCTTCGCCACATTTCAATCCTTCTGTTTTTGTGGCCGGACCTCTTCATGCTGTGATGAGGCTTAATCCTGGGTAAGCTTTCTTGAAACGGGTTGAGGAAAGGTCTTAGCTGAGTCAGCGCGAAAGAGAGCACTGGTTATACTCCGTTCACCCTTAAGCTGAGACTAGAAGCTCCGCCTTCAGCGCGAGCTTTCTGCCCTTCCTAACACAAGTGTGAACGCCCAGGCACGAGCAACCTCAGCGGAAGCCAGCGAGCTCGCGCTGAAGGCATATTTTCTAGTCTCAGCACGGAATATAACCTCAACAATACACTCCACGTTCTTTTCAGTGACTTTCGCAAATCTCTCGGGACAGACTTTGATTCCCATTCACACCAGGGAGACAGTAGTTCCTCGTTGGCGGGTTTTCGGTGAAATAACCCCAGGAACCGTCAAGGTATGCACTTTATTGCACAAATTTGTCATCTGCTTTTCTATGCCACGCCTAGATGTTGACGTTTCTGGAAAAATATGCAACGGTATAGCCGAGGTTATTCTGTTTCTGATTATTCGAACCGCGCCAATACCAAACTGATAAACTTGCAGTCATGTCTATGCGAGAAATTACGCGAGGCAAAGGGGAAATCAATATTTTGAATGCGTAAGTATGATTCTTAGGACGTTGTTTTCAGTGTTTGTGGCATCCGGCTTGAGTTTCGAACAAAAGGTTTCTCCTTTCCTAATGCTTCGTATTACTTCGAGCATCACAACATTATTACGCAGTAAATACCGTGCCCGTCAGAATATCTGTGATCTGGAATTGATCACCTAACTTTTCACACAAGGGGTGTTTCGGCTAAGTGACAGCGTCCCCCCCCCCCCCCCCCCCCCCCCTCTGCCCCCCTCCCCCCAAGCACTCGCTGGAAAGTGCGAACAGCACATGCAGGAGTGAATGTCGCGAGGCAGTTATCAGGGAAATGTTTTATGTGTTTACGGTGCTCGTGGAGTTCAATCTTCAAGAGCGAGTCCGGGTCACGTTGGCTAAGTGCCGTTTAGAAATGATTTTTCCCCGTTATTTTTACGGTCCCGATAGAAGGGGCTGATAATATTCGTAAATAGACAAAGGGAAACTTTCTACATTTACTATACTAGTCTAATCGCTCACACAATGAATTTAGATGATAACATTTGGAAAAATGTTATCAACTAGAAGTATTGAGTAAGGGTTGCTAGGACACTAAGGACGCTCCACAGCGCTACTGCGGCAAGTATTAAAACAATAGGGATGCATTGTAAAGCAATTTAAATTAGCATTAAAAAATACAATGCTTTGAATTACGTTGCAATAGTTTCGATACACGTAAAGCCCATTCACAAAGGAGCTTTTGCTTGCATTTCCTTACGTTACGTTTGTAATTACCGAGACATCCATCCTTCGTACGGCGAGAGCAAGCTCCTTACATTGGTTGGTTAGGTTCGTGTGAATGTCTAATGTCCCGGTGACCCTGCACGTAACCAAACTTTAAAGCTCTCGGATACATAATGCGGCGTTAGGAAACGGCGCTGTAGGGAACGGGCCTTTATGCGTAGATTCTCACGTAAATACATTACAGAAAGATTAGTAATCTCTTTGTCCGTTTAGGACGAACTTGACGTTTATTACACCCTTTTGTTTACGTCATTTCAATGAGCTAGCGCATGTGCGTGAAAACTTTGCACCGAGGGTTTTCTGAACCCTTCGTCCCGCGTCGACCGAACATGCAGAGCCCAGGTCCTCAAGCGAGCCCAGTTTGGGGACTGGTCTTCCCGCGCCTCTTGGTCCCGTTGCTCGGGGCCCATTTGCGAGCGGTGCCGCCCGGGCCAGCGTGGTCGGCGCGTTCTCCGAAGGATCCGTAATTCGGGCACAGTGCCATTGTCGGCGCCAGAGCCCGGGTCGATGCCCAAACCGCGCCAGTCCGCGGTGAGCCCACCGACGCCCCGAAGCCTGGCCCGCACTCACTCGCGCGCGGCGCTTCGGTGCCCCGCTCCTCTGACCTATTTCCATACTCAGTAGAGGGAGGCTGCTTTCTTCCTTTGGGACTGGCACGCATATCTCTCGCCGAAACGCGCCGTTTCTTCGCCTTTTATCCCCGCTGATATCTCCTATCTCTTTTGTGTTGCTAAAGGAAGTCGACCTTGCATGATGACTGGCGCTGCACTGGCGATGAAAGTCTCCCAAAGATGCGCCAGAAGGCCCAGAATCTCCTCAAAGCATACGGATGTATAAAAAAAAAAGAAGGCAACAGCTACGTTATAATACTGGGTGACAGCCAAGGAAAGACGAGGGCCGCCCTGGTCAGATCTTAATGGGCACCTTGTGCGTATACACTCGATAGGAAATGCGTAACTGATAGGTGGGAAAAACAACTCTCCCTATAGATCATGTCGATGCTTTTTATAAGAATCTCGTTCAATGAGAAATTTTAGAGATGTAAGCCTGGTCATAGGCCCAGAGCCCTCTCTGACGAAGGGTAACTGTTTTTTAAGAGCCAAAATTACCATTCGCAAGATTTGCCGCCGAGCGCTTTCACACGACGAGCCGTGAAATGATTTCTTTCTTACCTCGTACTATTCGGGCTATGAATAAAATAATGTTTGAAATGTGAAAAAAAAAAGTTTTTTTTTTTTTTGGATAACAGTGTTTACGAGTTCCTGATACTCTCCTGTAAAAAGAATGACTGAGACGAAATTAAAACCTGGCACACCTTTGAGTTTTCGCAGATTGTGAAATGCATGTCGCTCTTACAAGTTGTGTTTGACAAGTCACCCTATAGTATAGTGGAAGAAGGGTCTTACACGTACTACCGCAAAATCTGTGACTTTAATTCCATTTAGCATACATGGGCTGTGCATTTCGGAATTTATCATCCCTGGAAAAGCTTCCTATTCCTGCGCTTATTTTATGATCATTGTTTCAAGCAAGTCGACCCACAACCCCGTGGAAAGCATAAAATTCACGCCAGAGGCAGGACAAGCGAAATACCTTCCGGTCGTTTCGAAGCTGCCACTGTCTATTCACTGCCATCTCAAAAGCCTGTGTTTTTTCTGTGTGTGTGTGTTTTTATTTTTGTCTCTTATTGTTTCGATGAAAGGCAACAAACAAGTAACTTGGGTTTGCCATTGCTATAGTTCAAACGAGTCGCACTTTCCTGCAAGTTCTCTTTGGATGTCAAGGCTCGTTTCTCAAATGCTTCCGCAAAAGAAGAGTCGATCGCCAGCTGTGCGCATTTTGTTTCACACTTCTCACTCTACGGTTCTCTTAGCTGTCGCTGTCGGTTTGAATTTCAGATGCAATCTGCCACAGACCACTTCTGTTTGGGTTGAATGTTGTTGTTTTTTTTGTTTTTTTTTTTTCTAAATGGCCAGTAAAAATATTTTTTTAGCGCACCTCTTTTGCCATGAACGGCTGAAATCACCCTAATCGGCGAGCCTGTAATGGGTATTACGTTTTTTTTTTTTTCTTTCACGGAGAAAATCAGATGGAGGATCGTTTTTGTGCGGATAGCCTTTAACCAAGTTATGGCAACGCGCTAAACCAACATGATTGAGAGTGTCGTTCATTAGAAAAATAAACAGTAAACTATTCTCATCAACTTAACAGAAATCATAAACTGTTGGCGCATTTCCTTAAATGCGAAAGTCACTTATTTGCCATTAAAGAACCTACTTGTGATCAGAAGCTAGTGGCAAATAATAAATTTGCTCCTGCCTCAAAAAAACAAAAAAACAAAAAAACCCTCTTGTTTTTTTAGAGCAGGGATGTCCAAACCCGGCCCCGCAGGCCAGGTCCGGGCCATGGAGGCGTTCAGGACGGCCCGCGATGGGCCGCAGTCTTTCCAATGGCTCTCGGTCCAAAGCCCGTTTTTACAAACGCAAAAATAAACGCGCGTGTAAAAAAGAAAAAACAAGGTGTCTTTACGCGCAATAGAAGCCCAAACAAATTATCAGTAAGAATTAGAAAAAAAGAAAAAAACCTGCATCAAAATGCGGGTTCTCTCGCTATATTATTTATTGCACATTGTCATCACTATCATTACTACTCGTAGTTCCCTGCTTCATGTCTGCGTAATTACGATAAAGTTCCTTTGCCTTCTCATGTACGAGGTGTCCCCCAAAAAGTTACGAGTTTTTTTTTTTTTTTTCCACCGCAAAAATAAACTAGGCATCGCCGAACGCTCATTCTCCGCCCAAAGCTAGCGCTAGAGGTCGGAACCAGATGCCAACGTTTCAGCGCTAATCTTGTTCAAACGTTCTAAGTGATTTTATAAAAGTTTCATTGGGAAAATGGCAACCGACTAATCTCTCGAAGACATGGAGCTCTGTATTGCGCTAGTCACCGAAAACGGGAGAAAATGGGCCCCATTTTCCCATGGAACATTTGAGAAATCACTTCTAACGTTCGAATAAGATAACGGTTAGTGTTGAAACTTTGATATCTGGTTCGGACTAAAAGCGCTACATTAAAGGGGAACTCCGCCGAGTTTTTGGTCGACTTCGATTTGGCTGGAAATTGCAGACCGCATCAATAACCCTTTCTCAACTGATAACCAAAATATTTTATAAAAACCAAATTTTTGCCCTGAAGTTATTGAATTTTCAAGTTACACCGGCCGCGAGGGTTCCAGGAGGCGACTCTAGTGGATTGAGACGTTCTTTTCCCATGTCTTTCTTCTTCGACCAAGTTTCCCTGCTTTTTCCACTGTCTCGGGTTTTCTACATCATGATCTCTAGTGGCAACAATGAAAATTCTCTACTTTTCCCTACCCATGTATGTCACGGATGGGCAGGCGGACGGGCGACCCGGGCAGCCGCAAAGTGGCTTTCCGGGCGCCCGCGATCGAGATGATTTTTTCGCAGATTTACGTTGCAACCCCACCGTTCATGACATTTTGGTGCTTTTTTGATGGCTTATAACTTTCTTTATACGTATCTTACAATTTTAAAATTAATGTCAAATTAAAGAGCTGTTTCTCATCGATACTTTATGTCTCGATATTAGAATTATTTTTAGTTGTTAGTTAACTATTCAGCTTTTGATAGACCACAGTTCCTAATATTGAAAAAAATTATTTCCCGAGTTATAACGTCCCATCGTCCGCGATATTTTACGTGAGCGTTCGGTTGGATGTAATAAATTAAAAAAGTAATCAACGTAGTTGTACACGGAACGGTACATGTATATTTTAGAATAAAAAATAGTTTAAAATGGTATTATTTTATGGCGCTATAAAAACGGAATCACGTCTATTAATCAAAATAACGAGATATTAAATTATGAAGCATCCTACAATATTAAATATTCCAGAACTTCCATATTGATATATTACACGTTAAGAATGTTATAAGACCTCAAACTTTTCCCATTCAGTTAGAACAAGTTGTAGTTTCTTAATATAAAGTACAGATGGCGACACGTGTTCAAGAACAGCTTGATGTGCATCTTCCGTCGTGTGCCGCTTGGAACGCCACGTGAAAGACAGAAAACGCGCCAGATGTCAGGGTGTCAGATGCCTGGATGCCCGCAGTGAGCGAGCCAGAGATGTCAGAAAATCAAGCGCGAGGCTGCGGGTGCACCAGAGCTACTTTTGCGAGCGTTCTACTGTGCGTCGGTACACATGCTCGACGCGATTCAAATGAAGTGGGCGCCATGAAATGCATTCTGCCATTTCAAAATTCGGCACGTATGCGAAAACATTTTAATGTTTGTATCACTTGCAAAAATAATTTTCGCAATCACACTATGCTTGTCGGAATGGTTTGACTATATTTCGTTTGAAAAACCACCTCGGTGGCTCTTAAGTGGCAATGATATTAAAACAAAACACAAAACATTAAATCGTCTCAGTGTCTCTGAACCAACGTGATGGCCCATGAATCCATATTTGTCCGGCTTAAATATCGGCCGAGGTGCTCGCAATCCGACGGAGGCCAATCTGAGATTTCGGTTGCACGTCAAAAGATCTCCAGCTAGTCAAAATAAACCCGCATTTTTTTTTTATTGGAGCGTGTTAAGTGATTTTTGTTAGTTTGGCTTGTCAAACCCTAAGATCTGAATATTTGCTTTGCTTTACCTTAGTTTGGAGCGCAGCCAAGGCTACGGGCTGATGAAGCCACTGAACCAGCGCCAAGAGCGCGAGGTCAAGCTGTTCGCTCTCTTTCTGTGCCTATGCGATCGGGCTAAACTAGAGCCACTTAATAAGCTACGCTTCATACACATCTTGATGCTTAAAATTATGGTTGTCAGTTATGTCAAGCTTCATCTGAAATCACAGGAAACGCTTTTTCGTCCTCCACAAATGTTTGAACAGTTCGCGACAAAGCAAAGCAATATAACGAGAGCTTCCTAACACCGAAACTAATGCTGAGGAAGTCGCACTTTTGAATCATGGCGATCGGCAGTTGCGTTTAATTTGTTTCTAACCACCAAGATGGCGGCGCCCACAACAATATCGGGGGAAAAAGTGCCGATACTCTAAGCGTAGCTCATTTGGTTTAGCTCACAGGCTAAACCAAGTGCAGTGGGGGATCTTTGGCCGAGTGTGTTGTGGCACCGCAGATCAGAGCACGTGGAGAAATGCTCGAGCGCGAGCTCCGTTCAAAGCACGGAGGTCACGCTGCAGAACCTGGGGGGATCGGTGGCCGAGTGGTCTATACTTCGTTTCACCTTATGTGCGAACGAAGGCAAAGCTGGAAGCGCGAGCACGAAAGCTCCGTGCGTTCAGGCTTTGCTCGAGCGCGCGAGCTGCGGAGAAACGCAAAAAGCGCTGGTCTCGTGCTTCTAGCTTTGGCTTCGCTCGCAGATAAAGTGAAACGAAGTAGAGCGCACACCAGCTCGGAGCACGTGGAGCGAAATCTCGCGCTGCAGAACCCAGGGATCCTGGGTTCAATCCCCACCCCTGCCCGGTTCGATCTAGATGAGCATCGTACCGGCGTGCGGTCGTGTATCACTACTACGTGGTGCACGTTAAAGACCCCAGGCTAGCGGTTGTACTGCACTGGCTAAATTGCTCATCTACAGCGAGTGACTCGTCGCAACATTAAAAAGGTGGACCAACTACACGCTGTATAAATATCCCCACAACCCCCAATTTTTGCAGAACCTGTAGGGGCAGGTACGTTTATACTCCAACGTAACGTCGACGGGCGCCGCGTAGCGCAGCGCACACAGATACTGATTGGTCGCAAAAATCGAGTTCCTTGCTGCGTACCAATGAAAGGCGCGCGTTCTGCGTTACACTGCGTTCACCGTTGGTCTTTCAAATACCCTCAAAGGTGCCAGTGCACGAGGCCCGTGTCTCGAGCGGCCCTTGGAGGCAAACGGTGGCGCAGTACTAAAATGACTGGCCCTTGAAAGCGAATGGCGGCGGAGCACCAGCTCGTGGCACGTGTCTTGGGCGTTTCCACAACAATGGTTGGCGGTACTTGTAAAAAACGCCTTTATCAAGGGGCTTGAGCAAGGACACTGGGTTCAGTCGGCCATCTGCATCCTACCGTCATGCGATCGTGTACCACATATACTGCGTAATGCACTCCCGAGCTAACAGTTGTACTACATTTTTATAACCTTCAACGGGTAACAATGTCGACCTACAAAACTGCTGCTCTCTAAAAAACTAACCACTAATTTTGAATGTGCCGTTACATTGCATTTTTAATGTGTGTTCGCGTGTTCGCGTTTTTGTTTCTACATTTTTGATTATGCGGCTCTACTTATGATGAAACAGACTATAGTTGTCGGACTTCTGGAAAAATATTACATAACTAAGAAAATGACACGTGAACGAAAAATACCAAAAAACACACACACACACATTGGCGCACCTAATAAAAATAATTCAAATAATAGAATTGATTATAATGGTGTTTTAAAAGGTTTGAGCGCGCCAAAAGCTATAAAAGCGAGCTCGATGCTTTGGTGCGTTTCGCTTGTTCACTGGAAGTGTAGTTCAGGGCAATGTGCTCGCACTTGTATGTTCCACTTCGCTCGCACGATAAAACCAAATACTTTACTGATAATGTATTTAGTGAAACAAAGCTTACTTTCTGAATATGTGCAATGCCCTCAGTTTTCGCGTGATTACACGCTTGTATACTATTATCGTTTTCGTTTCCCACTGCGGTTCATTTCGTGCTCTTTTGTTGGCTACATGCATTAGAGACCAAGGTAACCCAGGAGCATTCTATTTCACGGATTGTAAAACAAAAAAAAAAATTACACAACTTGCCACGTGTGGCACAATCAATACAAAATATTCTAAGCTTCACATGCGACCGCTTGCCTGAGTAAACATTGTTCTTTGTCAAGAACAATTGCGATTTTATGAATTCATGTGGGAAAAACTCGTTCTAAGCACGCGACCGTTGGCATGCAGTGAATACTCATAATCGGCGCCGAGATGATTGGTAGCTGTCAGCAGGTGGAGTTTTTCTATCAACCCAGAGTTAGAATGTTTTCTTCTTACTGTTGTGAGCAATCAGGGGACGACTTACTCAAAATCTAAGGGTAATAAAGTACTATGAACTTTCAAACATAACGGCCTGAGCAGTATATGTGTACAAGCTTTAGCTTTTGATGCAACCTAATTTTCGATACGCTCAACGCTAGTGTAAAATGTGGGGCTGTTTCAGTCTTAATCAGCGTACCATGTGCGTGCTTACACTATATTTTATACAACGTCAGACTCTACCCGTTTGCATCTTTGTCATTTTTGCACACCACTACTTGCGCACATAAATCACCAAATTAAGACTGGTACAGGATGCCCCCCAAAAAAGTTACAGGTTTTTTTGTTTTTGTTTTTATCGCAAAAATAAACTACGCATCGCATAACGCTCATCCTCCGCCCAAAGGTAGCGCTAGGTCACAACCAGATGCCAAAGTTTCATCCCGAACGGACACCTTATTTAAAGCTTAGAAGTGATTTTCTGAAAAGTTTAATGGGAAAATAGAGCCCATTTTGCCCGTTTTCAGTTTCTGGTGCCATAGAGCCGCATGCATTCGAAAACTACGTCAGCCGCCGTTTTCCCATTGAACATTTCAGAAAATAACTTATAACTTTTGAATAAGGTGTCGGATCGGGCTGAAACATTGACATCTGGTTGTGACCTCTAGCGCTACCTTTGGGCGGAGAATGAGCGTTCGGCGATGCCTAGTTTATTTTTGCGGTAAAACAAAAACTGTAATTCTTTTGTTTTGTGACACCCTGTGTATTGCTTAAACTATGTGCAAAAGTTATCCACAGTCCCAGAATCTTTGCCTGACCAGTCATTGCATTTATCACTGAATTCCTATTAAAATTATTTCTTATCATATATTGCTGTGAGTTAATTTTAACCTCGGCATTTTTTCATTATGACTCCCGCACCAGTCCTACTTTGGGTTTACCAAACTCAACATCTATACCTGAGTGTCATTTTTTGTGTTTTCCAGTCTCGTGGTTTTGGTCAAAATAAACACCCAGCTACCTAAATGAGACACCTGACCGCCCAAAAAATAGTTTATTTTCTTATTTTTATGTAGTTACTTCCTCAAGCTAGAATTTTGGAAACCTAAGTGTATCACGTCATGGGAAGGAGCTGAGCTAGTTGGTTGTACATACTAAAGGCCCGTTCACACATTTGCGTTCGGAGCGACCACTATGCTTACGAACGAATGCAACCGCTGCGACTTCAACGACAACTGTGCGCGACGTGTACACACACATGCAACCGCATGGAACCACACAAATCAACAGCCAATGAGAAACGCGCTTCAGCTCTTGCTCCTAACCAATAGTAAGCAACCCAGCTACGCTGACAAACATGGCGGACGGTTTACTGCCCGACGCGTGGTCCACAGTCCTCACGGGAGCAGCCGGAGGTTTTGGCTACGGCGTACAGTCACGAAGATCTGCTGTTTGCTGTGCGCCTACAATAGCTGTGTAAAGGCTGGTTGAAACATCTGAAACGAACCCGTTATCCACGACTGCGTCCGTTGGGACCGGAACGACCGCTCTGCGCCGCGCGTACACTCCTGCAACAAGCGCAGTGCGTCTGCAGCACGGCGACCGCCTCTCCGCCGCCTTCAGCTGTTTCAGCGGTGCCTCTAAAAAGAAGGGGACGCGCTGCCACTCACTTGCGTAACAGAAAATGCAGACCGTCTTCTATGACCACAAACTTTATTTTTTATTTTTCAGGATACGCTTGCAGGGTAGTACATTAAAAAAAGAAAAAAGATGCAGTACGTCGGCTTGCACGATCACGACTTTAATACACGACTTTGCCAACAGTACAAATCTCGCCACATGCCTTTTCTACGATTATAAAAGACGATGTAATCTTAGCAGCGATATAGCAACGTAGGAATATAATTTAGTGACCAGATAGACGTTGCGAGCGTGACGTTGCGACCGTTCAGGATTGCTAACACTAATCACCTTTCTCGGGTAATGAAAACGCGTGAAAATTCGCATCCTTTATACGGTACGCACCAGTAATACCTTGAACTTGAGCACACGCGTGGAATGCGCCAAAAAACAAATCCGGGCGAAGTTCGAGGACACAAATGCATAGAAAGCACCACTGTAGTCGAAGTAAGCAAAAGCGACGGCACGGGCGTTTCTGCTGTCTTGAGAGTGCCGCCACGACATCGCCGCACGAGTAGGTGGATCTTCCCTTCTAGTACGTGCTGGGTTATCATAGCGACACACGACGAAAATTCACAGTCAAGGGTAGCGCTTTTACGCGGAACGATGAGCTTTCACCACGCCGTCCACGTCGACGTTCACCACCGACGCCATGTTTGCAGGAGCTGGCCGGCTGGCCGGCCCGCGACCGGCATGCAACGCGCTCGAGCAGTTCTCCTCGACCTGTGATTGGTCTGTCGTTGCGGTTGTTTCCAACGCAGCGGGAAAGTTGGGCTCGCTCCAACTCCTTGCGTCGTGAACAACACGTGCGAGCGTCCCTCCGTCGCTATGGCAACTGACGGTTGGAGACCCTTGCAACGGTCGTTTCGGTTGTTCCAGTCGTTCCTGTCGCTGCGGACGCATGTGTGTGAACCAGACTTGGATGTAGTTCAACTACTCTACTCAAACTACTGTAGTTTAACTACTTTTCCGAGTAACTTGGTAACTTTCAGTTACAAATTTATTTGGGTAATTAGTAGTTTAATTTAACTACGTTTTTCAGGTAACTTCTACTCAAATTACTAACTACTTTCGAAATCTAGGGCTAATTTTGCTCATCACAAATGTTTGAGCGCAGAAATAAATAAGACGCCGGCAGATCCGGACAAGGAGCCCCCTCACATTCCGTTCCCACGCACTTATAGTCGGCAGCCGTAGAAACTGCATCATAGGCGTCCTTGGGCCAAGGTGACGACTAGCAGCCAAAACATAACACCGGCGCGCACGCATGCACGCAGAGATGCTTAACAACGTTTGGTCGGGTATTGACCTAATCCGGTAATGCACGCAGGCGCCGCGCCTCCAGCTACAACCGTGAAAGTCGGGGACACTGCGAGGGTTGTTGTTTTTATGTTGTCTGCCTTTAGTGAGTTCTGATTCAAGCAGTTTGGGGATTCCTCGGTAGGCGCCACTAGAATGACCTCGCAGTTGGGCGCCCGTTTCTATGGTCGCCTCTTCGTCACCGCATGCTCCCTTGCAAAGCCTAACGCCGGCGAGGATTGCGAGTCACCTTGGGAGATCCCTACCCGACGTCAGCGGCGAAGTATACTTCGTTTCATCTTCTGTTAAACCAAAACAATTGTTTGTTTGTTTTTTCAGTAGCGTAGTAGCATTGCAACGAGACGCGCAGTCGTCCGGATGATCTCATCGTCGTGGCGCGAGACTTAAATCCTTGACGGTCAGGTGCACTCGCTGAGCGTACTATCCGAACGTCGTGGGAATAAAAAGGGGCCAGTCATAAGAATCTCAGCTTGCCGAAGAAAAAAGAAGGAGAGTTTGTTATAAAAGACCCTCTAACCGAAGCAAACCTCACATGCTTCGTCATAGACACCCAAGATGCCGACACCCGCTTACCCGACCCGGTACAGCCTGTTTCTGAAATTCAACACTGCCGCACCATCCAGCGCGTCGGTGGAACGTCTTTTTAGGCTGGCCGGGGACATTTTTAGGAGGAAAAAGAGAAAACTTTCCGATAGTAACTTTGAAAGTCAATGGACCTTTTTCACATACCGACGGCACCAGGCGGTGGCCTGCACAAACTAAAAATCGGTACAGGATGCCCCCAAAAAAACAGCCGCCGTTTTCCCATTGAACTTTTCAGAAAATAACTTATAACTTTTGAATAAGGTGTCGGATCGGGCTGAAACATTGGCATCTGGTTGTGACCTCCAGCGCTACCTTTGGGCGGAGAATGAGCGTTCGGCGATGCCTAGTTTATTTTTGCGGTAAAACAAAAACTGTAATTTTTTTGTTTTGTAACACCCTGTGTATTGCTTAAACTATGTGCAAAAGTTATCCACAGTCCCAGAATCTTTGCCTGACCAGTCATTGCATTTATCACTGAATTCCTATTAAAATTAATTCTTATCATATATTGCTGTGAGTTAATTTTTAACCTCGGCATTTTTTCATTATGACTCCCGCACCAGTCCTACTTTGGGTTTACCAAACTCAACATCTATACCTGAGTGTCATTTTTTGTGTTTTCCAGTCTCGTGGTTTTGGTCAAAATAAACACCCAGCTACCTAAATGAGACACCTGACCGCCCAAAAAATAGTTTATTTTCTTATTTTTAGGTAGTTAATTCCTCAAGCTAGAATTTTGGAAACCTAAGTGTATCACGTCATGGGAAGGAGCTGAGCTAGTTGGTTGTACATACTTAGATTGTGGAAACCAGCTGAACTTACAGAAAAAAGTGTTAGGAGATCGGACGTCTTTTCTCCTTTCTCTCCTAACACTTTTTTTTGTAAGTTCAGCTGGTTTCCACAATCTAAGTATGTATCACGTCATCACGTTTTCCTGGAAATCCAAAAAGAGCCAAACACATGCAGGACAAAAGGGCCGGCCCGTCATATTGCCGCCCGCAGAGCCGAGAAAGCAACGCTCGGTCACGGACTTCTAGAAGATTCGCGATTATTCTTGCACTTGCACCAGACGTAACTTTCGCCCTGCTTTCTTCTTCTCGAAAGTGTCAGTTTATCCTTGCCCCGAGCGCGTGACGCTCGAACCTTCTTTGCCGAACTTTCGAGATGTGACGCACTGTAGATAAGCAGCTGCCAGCGACCTTGTCGAGTCAGTCCCGCTCTCGCTCTCTGTTACGCTACCGAATCGCCGCCTGCTTTTCTGCTGCCTCGACGCTCTTTCTATACTTTTTTTGATTGGCACAAGTTCGCCGAGTAAACCTTTAATTTTCAGTTCACTATTCGTCCTCTCGTCACCTTCATTCGTGTGAATATAAATCTGATCACATTGAAATATATGTAATTGGCCTCCAAGATCTCCAATAACGGCGCTTAGGCAATTTTATATTTTTCAACGCGCCGGTGGTTTTGTTGTCCATGTGTCTCGCCATGTGACTCAGAACGATTTTCGCGTTTTGTTCTGCCCACATTTGCTGGAGACGTGAGCTCGGAGCACAGGCCATTGGCTCCCTTGCACGAGAACTGGCGCAGCCATGCGTGTTCCAAAGAAAGCTCGTGCAGAGAAAAACAAGCAAGGGACCAGGGATGTCAAATTCAGGATGTAGAAAAATACCCCACTGTATCGAAGCGCCACCACCCACGATTTCTCGCATTGATGTACAGGCCTGGAAGGCGATCCCACCGCCATCTGTTGGTTCAGAATCACACTAAACAAGGGTGGGGTTGCACCTTAAGGTTGACAGTTTCTTTGCAATGGGTAGAAATCTGTGCTCCGCGATACATTGTAGGAACAGTGCCGGGAAAAAGCTTATTTTTTACCCTTGTTTTCGTGGGAGAAAAAAATGTGCTCCCAGGCAGTAATGGAGGCCAGCCACGTCAAGGTGCTTTTGCTTGAGCTGTGTGCCGAGAGAACTAGTGTCACGTGAAACATTTTCACTTATGCTCCGAATACTTTATAGCCGCGTGCCACGAGTTGAGTATCCCTCAGCAGCTGGAACAGCCTCAAGACCGGCAAGCGCAAACTCAAGCCGGCTTTGACCACTACGACATCCGTCCAAAGAATGTTCGTCGCTTTGGAAGGCGAGCAAAGTACGCGCCACACGCACGAACGCTGAAAATGGCATCGACCAGACGCGCTTTTCAGAAATGGTCTATAGATCTTTTGCTAAATTACTTAAGCACCAAGGATCACCTTCATGCCACAAGAGTAGTTACACGTGCTGGCGCTTGCAACAGTAACTTTTCTAAAGAAAATCTAAAACAAATGGCACGTTCGTTCAGGTTATACGAGCGTGTGGGGCATCTGTACCTACTACCCACATTCCGAGCATTTTTCGTGGTGCTTTGGCAATTCGTCAAAAAATGTATTGCGTGACTTTTCGACATTTCTTCGCCAGCCATCTTCTAATAAAAAGAGAACGGATTTACTAGCGATATCACGAAACTATCGAGCCGCGGCTTGAGCGTAGCGAGTTGGAAAAACGGCTTTATAAAAATTCCAATTGCTCCCGTTTTTTTTTTTTTACTTTCCTATAGTTATGCACGTAGGCCAAGGCCATATTTTGCGCAAATATATATAATTATCAACTTCAAACAGCACGAACGCCCAGGTTTTCTTGCTGTTAGACGCGAGAAAGGCGGGCGCGAGGGTACCCGATTGCCGACCGCGCGCCTCGCTGCCCTCAGGTGACGTCACGTTTGGGTGGCGGGGAAAACTAGGGAAAAACTAGGGAGAACGATGTTTCGGTTTCGGCAGCAAACAAAATATCACTTCCTTAATTAACTAGAGTGAATCTGGAAAAACGAGATAGCATTTTGAAATTAGGTAGCCATCCGCTTTCAGATTACGCCTTTGGAATAGGTAGCTCGAAAAATCGGCGGAGTTCCCCTTTAAGCCCAAGAATGAGTATTCGGCTATGCGTAGCATATTTTTACGGTGAAGACAACAGCGTAAATTGCTTGGTACACACAGTATGTCGTGCTTAGTGTCTCGTGGGGTCGGATATCTTCATCCCCAGATCTCCCGTTCTCATCAGTCTTCTGCCCTGTGTTAAGAATGGAACCTTCGGCAACCTTCTTCCGAGTTTCAACGCTGCGGAAACGAGTCCCGAAACGAGTCCCGACGTGTTCAGGACTGACGCCCACCTGTCGAAGGCTGCCCAAAACGTGTCTCAACGCGTCCGTGACGTCAACGGGACGTGTGTGTGTGTGCGTGTGGGTTCGTGCGCTCCGGAAGGGGAGAGAGGCCTGGCCTAACTGCGGAGAACCTTGGCTATGACTCATTTCTGACTACGACGCGGCGGACCCAGCTGCAAAGCACGTGGCGGTCGCACCTGCTGCCCTGGCGGAGAGAGAGGGAGAAAACGGACCCCTATATAAGGCGGGGCGTGAGGGCTCCATTTGTTCTCTTGGATTTGACGACTGTATCGCTACCATGTAATTAAACCGTTCGTTACGTTACCAATTCTCCCACCTCCACTGGACCCCTGGGTTCTTCACTTCGGGGAATGGTCGTCGTCACGAGCCAGGAAGCTCCCGGACGTGCGGCCTAAGCCCCGCCTCGAACACCTGTGTGAATATGGCAAAGTTTGTACGCGCTTTGATTTATGCCTGCCGAGTTTTCTGGGTGAAAATTATTTTTTAATATCATAATTAGCAATATATTGCATTTAGAAAAGTACTGTACATATTCATCCACAAAACATCAGTTTTATGTTATTTCTCCGGTTTAAAGTTTTAGTATTCTTATTTTGTCTTATCTTTTAAGCCTCATTTCTGTTGCATTATGTCTTTCCGGCCCTCGAGACTGCGACAGGTCTCCAATCCGGACCGCTGGGGAAACTATTTGGAGAATCCTGGTCGAGAGGATAGCGTTGAGCGTTTCTCTGGCCACGGAGGCTATATGCGAAAATAATGAAAGCCGTCTCGATGACATGCTTAAGAATCAATGAAAGAAGAAGAACACCTAGGGACAAGGACAGACAGCGCAGTTATTTTAATCATCTTGTATTTTCGCCAACCCGCTCTTTGTTTTTTGACACATAAACGTTGGTAAAGCTGTACTAAGAATGCGAGCGTAAAAAAACGATATTTATGCGATTCAAATGCGGAAGAAATATAAAGAGTGGGGCGTGCTGATTTCGGTGCGGGTGCATCCTCCTAATCTCGAAAGCCAAACCTGATACTGAAGTTTACGTACACGCCCGCGCCGAGAGTGGTTGCCAGCCGCAGGAGCCCAAACCGGAACTAGTCCTGCGTGACATCCGTGGACCTTCGTATCTGAGGCAAGACTTTCGTGACACAATGACACCAGAATCCTACAACGAGAATATCCACGTACTGTTTATGTCTACGGATTAAAGGCGGTTCGAAAAATTATTAGAGGCCCTTGTCACGCATCACCTACACCGCGGTTTTCCCGGTGTTGCCCGCACGCTTTGTCTTTAAGCTATATTTATAAAAACAAAATATAATAATTCATCCCTAGATACGAGGGGGGATCAAGATCTTTTGCCTCCTAAGCTGTGACGTTTTTATTCGGTGATAGAAGTGAAATGTTTACATTCGAATGAAAGTTTGAAACTGACCCCGTAAGTTACTACGTCACAACATGGCGAGTGGGTCCAAACAAACCGTTGCTAGGGTCGTTGCTATGGACTAATGCTTGGAGACTCCACATGAGGCTAGATTTTTGCTTACAAGTAAGTAAATAAGTTTTTGTAAGCAACCTAACTTCTTGATATCTGACTATGAAGGTGTTCTTGTCGTCCTGCAGTGTCGTATTGCAACGATGAAAGCCATTTCTGAAGTATTATACTCCGCTTTGCTTTGGTAGTAGACGACACGATAGATTTGCTGGCCTCTGTTGCAGCGGGCGTCTTCATTGAATTGCGTCTGTAAACCGGCGAAAAAAACAAGTGCATCGCCATGGCCGTAGAGGCCTCCGCAATGTGCGTTTTTTTTCTGTGAAGAATCCAGCTTAGTTCAGAGGGTGAAAATGTCGTAAAATAAAAGCACGTCATGCAGATCAGTTACGACGACGACCTGAAGTGCATTACCGGCGTAGTGCAGGTCAGCATGAGAAACAAATCGTACGCCGTCGCGGTAAGTCATTTAATATTATTATTACTATTGGGGCTTGTAATAAATACTAAATTAAAAAGCTACTCCTAACAGGAGAACATATGAAGAGCACAATGAAAAAAACATATCCAAAGGTAGATATATGGGCATGAACAAAATAACCGGATAGCGCATGGACGGGCATACTTCTTAAAGCTGTTTTACCATAGCGGTGTAAGACTAGTGAAAGTCTGAGCTGGATTTTACTCTCCTTACTACTTGCACGCAACTACTTTGTCAATATTATAGTAATCCTATTTAAATATAGCGCCATATTTTAAGACATTATGACCGAACAGAATATGGGTTTTACGTGCTCTCGGTTGGTTTGGCCCTTTTTTTACATCAAGGCAACTGTCCGCCAGTGCTACATGTACTCACCTTGTGTTTTTTATCCAGTTCTTTGGCGCTTTGGCGTCTTGCGGAAATCTGAAGAAACTGCAAGAATTTTTCTCTACGCAATGATTATAACCAGGTACGAAGCACCCTCCCATAGCGCGAGTCCGCAAACAACATTTGGGATCTCAACCGATCGCCTGAAGTGCTTACTTTTCTCACGGGTGCAATGCGATCGTTTAGCAGACGATCATCTCGATCGACGCCCCGACTTTCGATAAACCATATTTTGCATCGAACCCCACTATAAATTCTTATAAGTGTCTGAAACTTATTATATTTCAAACAAATGCAATATCAAAATTTCGTCTTTATTCCCACGATTAGAACGACGGCGCCGGCTTGGCCGGCCGGCGTGTAGCAGACGCATACTCCTTGCATTCGTCGTCTGCTGCATATTTCGGAAACAAGCGATTACCGGCACGCTTCTGTCGAAACATATATGACGTTCAAGCTTTCTATATCTGTGATTTTTAGAAGTTTAAATACTACTCCCGATTTTTCAACAGTCGGGTTTTCGTAGCGAAACCTAGCCATATGTATTTGTCTATAACAACGACCCTATAGCAACGGTTTGTTTGGACCCATGACGTCACACTTAGGGGCTATGTTCCAAATCTTACCCGAGTAACCTGTCTCCTACGTCAGCGGGTAATACCACGTGACATCGCGAGTAAACGATCCGCGACTCGATTTTGGAACGGCCGGGAGAATCACCTGGATTCTACGCGGATTGGCTTCGTCTTGGGCTACGGCAAAAAGAAAACATAGCAGCGATGGCGGAAAATAGCAGACGACCTATTTTGATCATGGAGAAACCATAGAGACGATAATGTTAACCGCTTCCAAGTTTTTCTTTGACAGTGACGTCGCGGTTTTTTCTGAGATGGCTCCACCGGCTCCTTTCGCTCACCTTCCTTTTGGGCTGTATATTGAGATACAAATTACTTATTTTTTTCAGTTAGACATCAATATTTTTGTTTTTATTAATCTGCGCGATCGCTGTAAGTCTAGTCCAGATGCCAAAAACAGCCTCAACTCATCGTAATGAGATCCGATCATGTTTTGCGGATATTGCTTCCATACGGTGTAGCGGTAGAGCGCATGGAGCTTTCTCAACAGTGATATGTAACTTGCGTTCGCTTTGACGCGAATATGATTATAAAATCACGGAGAGCACTTCGAAACCGCTATAGACAATTTATTAGGGAGGGAGATGTGATAGGGTTGTTGACTGATCGTATACATAAAATCTTAGATGCCTTCACTGTTTTACAAGCATTATCCTCTCATTACACACACTCTGGGGAGGAAAAAAACTCCAAAAAACTTCCACTGCGTTTGAACATTTTCATATTTTAACGTAAGAATACGGAGTTCCTTCCAACGCCGAGGACGAGGATGCCGAGAAGCTTCTGTTTACGCTCGCACTCTGATAATAACTTAAGTATACCTTCCTGAGGGAAGGTACACGGTTTGGATGTGGTGCAATCAATTCCCGCGTTGAAAACAGCAAATTGCAATAACCACACATCAATGGCTGCACCTCATTCTTTGTTATTTCGAACGTTTGCCGCCAAAGCCAACGGAGCAAATGAGCTTTGACGGCTGTCGGCGCAGGGAGCAGACGACGAACAGATCACGTGTCGTATTTACTCGATTTGATCCGGCGTTACCCTCCGATCGAGGAGGGTAGCGTGAGTAATTACTCCGGAGTAAACAACCCGCTTCTGGAACGCGAGTTCTGACGTCATCGAGTAAGCGCGAGTAAGTTTTGAAACGCCAAGGTACGAAACCTTTACTCCGGAGTCGGATCAAGTAAATTTTGGAACACAGCCACGGAGTCAATCTCCCAGGAGCAGATAACTTTTCAGTATAATCCCCACCAGGCGGCGATGCACCTCCGGTACACTAGTCTCCGCATGCCGTCGTAGATGACTGAGGGCGACTGTTGATGACACCAACGGCGCACTGGATCGCTAACCTCGTCGTCGGACGCAAACAGTGGAACCTTGGGATGTTTCCTTTATCTTGGAAAACAGCCCAAAGTCTCATGGCGCCAGGTCCGGCCTCCAAGGAGAATGTAGCAGAACGTCTTGGAAACTGCAGCTCCTCCAGGACGGCGTGGTGTCAACAGCCGCCCTCAATCTACGACGGATTGCGCAGATTGGTGAATCTGTAGCCGAAGTGCATCGCCGCCGGGGGGGCAATATTGAAAAGTTATCTGCTCCGGGAAAGGAGAAGATTCCTAAGTTTCCTTCGAATGTAACATCTTACAATTCCATCATTAAAAAAAAAGAGAAAAAGTTACAGCCTAGGCAAAGCTTATCACCCTTAGCACCTCAAGGACAAGAAACAGGGAAACATCGCACGAGCCGAAAGTGTGCAGTGTTTAGATATAAGAAATCATCATGACCGTTTGCGCTCTTGTTTTCGACACAAGATAGAACGTCTTTTTCCGCTTTTTGTTAATTTTTTTGTCGCCCAAGTTGAAGGCAAATGCAAGTTGACACTCCCGAGGCTACGAGTGCGCGCATGCAACACTGTCAGAGATCTTTTTTGTAAAGCGCATTCGACGACAAGACGGAACAGAAAACGTCTTCTACTCATCATCACGTCATATGTTCATCGCCTAAAGAACTGTAATAAACAGCGCGGGTCCTATCTCGAGTTGACTGGTGAACAGTACTAAAGAAATTCTAATGTAAATATCTCGAGGTTTTTTGTTTTTGTTTTAAATCGACACAGTGGCTTTAAAGGGGCGATGCAACAATTTTTGTACTTTGCGCAAATACCGCTTAGAACGGATTCCTGACGTTAATGACCTATGAAACACGCATTCGTTTTTCACCCCACGCAATAGAAATCGCAGTAAAAAACTTAAAGAAAAACGAGCAGCGTTTACCCACTCAACTCGCAGCCAGAACAAGCGGCCACGTGATTTGGAGCCGATTATATGCCGCCAATGTTGATCATAGCCACGCGCTGGGGTTGGCAAAGCACAGGACACGCGCTGAGTTCCAGGCATTGTTATGGCTCGGCTATTGTCGTCGTTGCAGCGATTGGACACGGGCCACTACCCGAATGCTTCTCGAGCTAGTAATTATCACGAGCCCAAATCGAGTGCCCACGCAATGCTCGGGCCCAATTTATGAACACCATTCAAATATCGTCATATGGGTGTACTGCGATCCCCACTTTACGTCATCAAATTTTGCAAAGGGGAGATTGAATGAAAATGATCGCTTTTGTCTCTGGAATTACACCGCAACAAAGGAGTTTCTTGGCCAGTGGCGTTGCGTGCGAGTAACCTCGAGTCCCACTAGTGCCAGTAAGCTCGTGTAAAGTGAAAAACAATCCAATTGAATATCGTTGCACCGCCCCTTTAAACAGTCTCAAACACAAAAATATTTACGTGAGTGCCGAGCTTCCACATGGAACGGTCAAACGAAATCTTCTTCATTTTCGCTCTTCTGCTCCGAGAAGCGAACAGGCAACAAACCCATGGCTCTCCGTCAACCAATATTCATTACTTCGCGCAGGATAGGGTATGGAGGCGAGGAATAGGGTTCAAGTGGGCAGTGATTTTCTTGTGCGGTTGGCACATGGTTTGAGGCAATGCTGAACAAGGGTGGGCGTTCTTATCGTGTCAGAAGATCCAACGGTCACGTGCCAACAAGAGATCCATCGAGTCGAGAGATTTGAGTGAACAAATCCGACGCGTGAGGAGATACAATATGGTTCAAGAGGTCCAAGGAGTCGAGAGATCTATGGCGGGTTAAAAGTCAAATCAACTGCAGATTCGCTTTATTTGAGCCAACTTCACTATAAGATCAGAGCAATGAGTCATAGATTCATTTCCGCTCAGTTTGTTTTTCGGACTCGGTAAAATGTTTGGGGTAAGACGGCGTTTCCGTTTTTTAATCACCGTTTTTTGTACTGCATCGAAGGTAACCGTGAACTTGCTTTAAAGGAGCTGCGCAACAATTTCAGAGCTTTGCTTAAATAATTGTGGAAGTTGAGGCCTGACACTTCTAAAGTGAACTACAGAAAACAGATTTTGTGTGGATACCCTAGTTTTTAGATAAAAAAAAATGAAAAAGATCCAGGTTTTTGCCACCTCTCAACTCGTGCATCGTCTTCCGTGTCACGTGCGCAGGGACGTCGATAGGGTAGGCGCGGGGCTCAGGTGAAGCTCTCTCTCTAGAGCCATCACGGAGCAGCGAGAACTCATCCGCTCGCGAACGCGTGACCACGTGCTGGCGGGCGCAGCGCGAACAATATGGTGAAAGGAGGAAAGTCGCATCTGGGTCCGGCCATACCCGTCCGGCTCTGTCCCCCTTTTCCTCCGGCTTCTGGCGGCTGTTCGCAGTAGCAGATAGAGCTGACGGTTTTGGGGACCTAGGATAGATGGCGCCACTAAAAGTACGTTCAATAAATGTTTTGTCGATGATACCAGGTTTTTGACGCATTTATATTTATGTTGGAACGTCAAGATTTATAGAAAAGTTATCTTTTATCGAGCAGGTATTCGCACAACTTGCTATCTGTCAACAAGACCTTCATTGACGTCATGCCGCGTGTTTGTCATGGCCGCCGCTCGCGGCTGCAGGTCGAGGAATATTCAAATTTTTACCTCGCTATTACGCGGCGGAATCGCAACATTTTGATGAAAGGAGGTGTGTTTTCTGTCATTTGTGACAAGGTGAAAACCGTCAAAAGTAGAAGATGCCAATTCTTTCAACGTTAAAATCGTTGCACAGCTCCTTTAAAGGTTTATCTTTTTTTATAGACTACAGTTTCTAATGTCCTCACGACGCAGAAGCTCCCGACCATAACTGGGAGATTGTGCGTCTCGGGAGCGTGGCACTGGTTCAGTGCTGCGCTCCCGATTGAGCCCAGGTCGTCGGGCGCACTCCGGCATCTGGGTTGCTGGAAGCCGCTTTTCCCTTCTCGGCGCGCCGGAAAGAAACCACGGGGCAATTCGCTCCCGCGTTTCCTGTACAAGGGGGATCTGCACGCGGATAACTCGCGGCGTTTTGGACATCATCATCGAGTTGGTTCGAGTTAAATCCATAAGAATACGATGCTACTAACGTGTCACACTGCTCAAACATCTTACAAAAAAATATGGTGTTTGCAGCAGACACCATGACATAGTTCTATGTGGGAACCGCCTCATTCACGTTGGAAGCAAGTTTGCTTCGTACAAATGCACGCTTCCAAATTGTCTGAAACAGGTTTTGTATATGACTAATATAACCATCCTACGAGGAAGAAACACGCCCCAGATGGTGACTGCGGACAGCCTTTTGTACGAAGTATTTATTTATTTATTTATTTATTTATTTTACCCTCAGGGCGTGAGCATTACAGAGGGGGAAGTGGTTGCGTGAGATATTGAAAAAAACACAGACACAGATACACAGGAAATACAATCAGTGTAGATTAGAAAAAAATACATTCCGAGGCTTTTTTAAAAAGGTCGTGATCTATGATCGAGACTACGGGTGCAGCCAGGTGGTTCCAGTCAAAGGACGTAGACGGTATGAAGGAATGGTGAAAGACGTTGGTGCGAGCAGATGGGATGCCAACTTTGTGTTGATGGTCAAGTCTATGTGAAACGTAAAGAGGAGGTATAATTAGATTATTACGCAGCGTCTCATTAGTGAAATAAATTTTATGAAACAAACTTAGACGGGCTACTTTTCTACGACTTGATAATTCAGGGAGAGAAAGATTAGACTTCATAGTGCTTACGCTGGCTTTTCGATGGTAATTGGAAAATAAATCTAACAGAACGATTTTGAACGGCTTCAATCAAATCAATTAGTACAGACTGACCAGGGTCCCATACAGAAGATGCATATTCAAGCTTTGATCGTACGAGGGTTTTATAAAGAATTAGCTTCAAAGACTGGGGTGCTAAAAAAAATTCCTTTTAAGAAAACCTAGCATGCGATTAGCGTTGTTAATGATGTAGTTAATGTGAGTCCTCCATGATAAATCAGATGTAATATGAACTCCTAAATACTTATAGGCCGTAACAAATTCAAGGGGATGGTTATTTAGCGTATAATGGGGCTTAGGTGAAGTACAACGGGGCACTCTCATAACCTTACCTTTGCTAGAATTTAGTACCATGGACCACGAGTCGCACCAGTTGGAAACAGAGTTAATATCGTTTTGTAGTAGGTTAGAATCAGAATCATGAGTAATTTCTCGATAAATAACGCAGTCATCAGCAAATAGAGACATTTTTGAGGATACATGAGAGGGTAGATCGTTAATGTATATAAGGAATAATAACGGACCGAGCACAGAACCTTGAGGAACGCCTGATGTTACTGATACCATATCAGAGCTTGCGCCATTCACGTTGACAAATTGTTTACGGTTCGTTAGAAATGAATATATCCACGTGAGTACCGTCGGATCAATATTTAGTTTACTAAGCTTGGACAAGAGTAAGGTATGGGGCACTTTATCAAAGGCTTTAGAGAAGTCTAGAAATACGCAATCTACTTTGGAGCAAACGTCAACGATAGAATGAAGATCATGCGTGAATGACACAAGCTGTGTTTGGCATGAGAATGTCTTTCGAAAGCCGTGTTGAAAGGGACAAAAAAACTTATTTGATTCTAGAAAATTTACTATGTTAGAGTAAATAATATGCTCTAAAAGTTTGCTTGGGACACTGGTCAATGAAATTGGGCGAAAGTTTCGAGGGTTGTATTTATCACCTCCTTTGTGAACTGGGACCACCTTGGCTAACCTCCAGTCGTCTGGCAAGATACCTTGTTCTAAGGATTGAGAAAATATGCTCGCAAGAAAAATGGAGGAGTACATTCTAGTATTCTTCAAAAACTTGGAGTTTATACAGTCTATACCACATGATGAGGATAGTTTAAGGGAATCGATTATGTTCACAGTGCCTTCAGGACTAATTGATATGGGGTACATGGGGTGGTAGTCATAGGACATGTATGTTTGATCATTACTTATAGGGAGGTCAGAAAAACAGCCGACAAAAATAGCATCGAGTTCATTGGCACACTCTTCGCAAGAAATAGGGCTACCATCATCGGCTCTGAGCTCTACAACTGTATCACTTTTCTCTTTCGTGGTGTTCCAGAAGCAGTAAGACCGCGGCTTTAATGATACGCGACGTTTCTGCGCGGCCACCGCTAAAGTAACGCATACAGTGTTTGTATTCCAGCATAGAACCTCTACCACCGGACAGATTTCATCCTCAACCCACTCACGGAATGACACGGAACAACTTCGCAAAAAGAGGTAACGGGCTCTGATTTAAAAGAAAAAAAAAATCAGTAAATAAAAGAAGTAAAAAAAAAGTTTGCACAAGCGGACGAGTTAGCTGGCTTCCCGGAGGACACGCAGTCTTCCCCAATTTAGTTTCTTTTTCTTTCTTCCGAGAGGAACAAGGGCATATAGACTGGCGACGCCGCAGATTCTGGGCAAATCTCGGCAGACTGGGCGAGCTGCGCCGTCATAAATTATTCAGACCTCGCGAGGAATGCGGCCGTGGCGGCGTACGACGGAACGAACCGTATGCCGAACGTCACCGCGGCACGGATAGATGACTCGGCCTCTCTCTTTCTACCCCGACAAGTGAACTCGCGTGCCCAGCGTTCGCCGGACCAGTTTCCCAGTGCTGTCGCAGTCGTCTGCGGGCAGCGAGCCTAGATGTGAGAGAGCGAGCAACTAGAACCATGGAGAGCGTTCGCAATTTAATGGCGGACGCCTTCTGGGCGGGTGGGTCGCTGGTGCGCATGCGTGGCGTTGTCCCGTGGAGACGAGGAAAGTGGGCAGAAAGGCAGAGACGCACGCAGACGACCAACGCTTTATCCTAGGGAGAAAGGGGGACAACAACACGACGCCCAAGTCTCCCTATGCGGAGCGCAAGTTCGTCTGCTTCTTTCGCAGGTGTTATGGTGACGTCAGAACGCCGAGCTCTGATTGACTCCGATTGAAGGATAGTGGGTAGACCTCGAGGCAGCTTTCTTTGAGGTATCCTATCATTAAAGCCAATCAGGAATCGGCGTTGTTCTGACGTCACCGGAACCCCCTGTACGAGAAGCAGACGACTCGCTCTCCGCACAGTCTCGGGGTCTATCGTGTTGTTCAGCTATCAACGGCTCGTTTGCGCCCTACTATGCTGTTCACCGCTTTCGTCCCCTCCTCGCAGTGTGCATTGCAAACGCGGCCCGTAAACTCCGTGACCCCGAGCGAACAGTTGGAAGCCCTCTGTGATCTGGGCACACCAGCCGCGGCCGGCGAGCCACGGGCCCGTTCGCTTCTCGGAACCGAAATCGGCCGCGCGGCACCGTTCTTATCTCTTCTCCTCGGCGCCAGAATGCGGGCCTCTCGGAAGAAAAGACGTCGCTGCCTCCTCGACGTCGGCGGGAGTTCAACATGCGCGGACTCCATTAAGCAGATGAAGCGGGCATCTCCTCTTCTCCCGAGGCGGGGCTGCGTGCCCTCCCCGGTGGCATCTCCTGACAGCGGACGAGCAGTTTCCTTAAGTGTCTCTCTTGGGCCTTTTATCTGCCTGCGAGACAGACGAGGAGAGAGCTCCGTTTTCACGGTGGAGCGCAGCGGCCGCTAGAGCCATCGGAGCCAATCTACCGTCGCCCGCGTGTCACGTGTCATTCGGGACGGCAACCAGGCATGGACGCGTTACTCAAGTAAAATAACTGCGACAGTTACTCACTCAAAACGTAACTAAACATTTATGGCACATTGCTAGGCAATTGTGTTGCATACGTGAAACGTTCTAGCGGCACAAAGGTTTAGCGGTACTCCGAGTTTCCAGACGCGTACGTTCGCGGCGCTTCATCACATAGTTTAACGCGCAACATGTGTACAATTGATCGTTGTTCGTAGAATGAAGCGATACTACCTGAAATCCGGCTGATAAACCTGGAGATCCTTTAGAGCACTCCGTACTCTCGAGCTCCTCTCCCTCAGTGCGTACAGGTTGTCGAGCTCCTTGCGTACCTCACTCCTCCTCGCCCACCCCACTGGTCACATGACCTCCCCGTTAACCCATCAGCGTCGAGAACCTCACTCCTCCTCTCCCACCCGTCAACCAATCAGTGGCGAACCTCGTGGCCACGCTTTTATCCAGGCTTCACGAAATGCCGGACACCTAGACAAAGAAAGTTCCACTTTAATACGTTTATATAGCGTGCGGTTTCGCACGCTATATAGACCATTTTCTCGTCGTGCAAATTACAGGTTGCGTACTTGCGTTGCAGACGTTCCCCTCCAGGAGTAACTGAATTTCGTTACTCGTTACTTCATGAAAAAGCACCGAAACTGCGTCCCTCGTTCCTTCTCTTTAAAAGTAACTATAGGTCATTATTTCGTTAACCGAAAAAAACTAACTAGGTACAAGTAACGGATGACTTGTTGAAACGTGTTACGTACAAGCCTGTTGTAGCTGTTGGAAAACAAGCTGCGATGTGAACTTGATTTTAGCCCCTACCAGTGCGTGTGTGTGTGTGCGTGCGTCTCAGATCCTGCGGCGCCCAGAGAACCGCCAGCTGGGGCGCGTGCCGTAGTCGCGGGAATCGGAGCCTGGGCAACGAAGAAGTTACGAGCGTCCGTTCCCAGACGGGGAGACTCAACACCTCCTAGAAGACAAGGCCAGAGCGCTCCTCTGGTGACGTCGCGAAGGAAGGCCATCGGGGGCGCGCGTCGAAGCGAAGGCAACGCGCGTGGATCGACCGTCGTAACGCCCTTTAAGTCACATACGCGTGTCTTATTAGCTAAAATGAAAGCTGCACATATATCGAGGGGTCTCGAAAATATTTTATTATACGGGCAAAATATTACACCGCTAAATAATCGGTATGAAATGGTACGAGGTAGGCGTATAAGAGAAAACATTGAGTCACGCAATTATTGCTGCAGGAATGCATATTCTTACGCAGAAATACTTCGACAAAATGGCGAGACACGCAGTGATTGGACACAGCAAAACAGATCACAGTTAAAAATCAGGTAGACTTAGTCAACGCGGACACGGCTAGACAAATGTCACTTACGATCATTTAAGCGATGTTATCGCGTGCAGTCACTGAATTCTTGCATCATACCCTGGCCAGATGGCAAAAGTAATGTAATTTCGATCGAATTACATTATGGGGTCAACAAATCAGCTTGCGACGATCGTATAATCACTCAACACCGCGAGCTGATTAAGTCCCATATCATTTAATGAAAATATATGAACATTTTCGTGAGGCAGGGGTACTATACATACTATTTAGTCAACTAATTTACTTCTCCCTATGGGCTCGAGCTGCCTTAGAACAAAATATCTTATTTTGCATACAATAATACTATTACCTTAATACAGTTAATATTCTAGTATAAAAGCGGTAAAGGCAATAAAATAACATTAGTATAAATAAACACATAAGCGCAAACAACGCACTTTGCATGATGAAGCTTTCCGTCATTCTTGCCCAGCTCGCTTGCACCTTTGCATTTAATTGCATTATAATTATAAGCACTTTGTATAATCACACAAACTTGTTATTCACCTTCCAGTGAAAACTAGAATATTACCACGCATATTTACAAATGTCGACGCAACCGCACACGAATAGTGACGAACAAGATGCCATTCTATCACGAAAAACAAAAAAAAAAAAAAACCCGACTGCAGCACTTTACTCGCGTCCCACATGACCAAGAAAGCCCGTAAATAAGTTGTTTCTCACCTGTCGATCGCATCCATACGTCCCACAATATCCGTGACGAAAACATTTGAACACGAACTTTAAGTCTCTCTCTGTCAAAAGAGAGGTCTATCGATAATCGACCAGAGACGTCGTTGGCTAGTTGTCACACATGTCACTCAAACCGTAGCAGGACTTGTTCCGCGAATCCACGTAAATGCCGTAGCATCGAGCGAACACAAAAAAAAAACTACCCGAGACTGCAGTGACGACCAAGAAACGACGGGCAGGATCAAAAGAACCACACACACACGCACACGAGAGCAGTGGCCGCAGTGGGAGGCTTAACGTCGTCGACCCATCTCTTGCTCGCGTGCGCTCCCTGCGACGATTACTGGATTGTTTTCGGTTCCCTTCTCTTCTGAAAGTCTCAGCGTTCCTTTTTAGACAGTCAGCAGCTCACACACAACGTAAATTTACCAGAATCAAAGCACGTACGAGGGAAGAAAACGTCCCAGCGGACCGGTTCATTCGAAAAGTGTGGTGTTCTGCGGGATTGCACGTAGTCCCGCGGTTACGGGGATAATTATAAATATAAAATATTGGTACTTTCAACCTTGGTAGCGCGTTGTACATTATGTTTATATTATATATTTAATAAATTGTACAATACTGCGCTTTTAAAACATATATTAATGTCGGATAAACGCTCACAAACACCCCGCGCCGCTCGAGAAAAAACTTCTTTCTTTTTTTTTTTTTTTTTTTTGACTTCGATGCCCAGAACTTTTTCTCACGCAGTTGCGCGATGGACTTCCTTCCTCCGCCATTGTGACGTAACGACTCGGAGCGCTCTGGCCTTTTCTTCTAGGAGGTGTTGGGCGACTCCCTCCACCAAGCGGAGAGAAGGTCGGGGGAGGAGAAGGGCGCCGGCTTTCCGGTGCTTAAAAAATACCGAGGCAGTCTAATAAACCATCATCACGAGAGAGCTGGTCGCCTCCTGTCTATCTAAAACGAGCGCCGTTAAGGCGCAACAGTAGCGACACGCAAGGTGCATAGTCGAGCGATGTATTCACAGCGTCTGATTGGGCCTGCTGCGTCGAGAGGCGTCTCTACATCATTGGCCGAATGGATTCAAAAGCCGTGGAACGGAACGCGTCGTCTTCATCACGGTGCGATGTATGGTATTTTCCGGTATTTTCAATTTCCGAAATAATAAAGTGCAGTTCTGGAGAGAAAGAAAAAAATGCTGAGGGGGCAGCATTGAAAGCGCGCGTATTGATCGCTTTAGTTTGCCCGCAGTGCAGCTGAAAGTCGTGGTAATAAAAAAAAGACAGTCTGCAGACACATATTGTTTGCACGATCACAATCAAACTGTCTGCAGATATGCTCGAAGCATGTAGGAAGCCAACCTGCTTCGAAAAAAACTTGGTACGTATACGTGTCCGCGGATCACTTTGTCACCGTGTCTGCAGCCAAGACTTTTTCTTTGTACGATGTACATACGATCAGTCTGACCGGTAAAGACGCGCGTACTTTGCCGCGGACCTTTGCCACTATGGCGCTTCGAATTAAGAACTTTTTGAGGATCTTCCGAGAAGCCCCGTACCGTCTTGTGGATTCCTTCCGTTCATGTACAAATTAGCCACTTACACGCAAAGTGAATAGAGAGAATGATCGTTTCCATCCCGTGGTCTCTGGCCATGTTCAAGTTTGAGGAACATTCCTCTTTCATCACGCAGAATACATACAAGGGAAAAAAACCGCCTCGTGCATAAAAAAACAGAAGAAAAAGAAGAGTTGTTTATGCACGGGGGAAGAAACGTTTGACGCAGATCCCACAATTCCCACGGGGTTCCATTCCGTGCGCGCATCTTTTTGCACGTTTTGAGTTCCTAGTTCTCGTTGCGAAACAATACGAGCTTACTCCGCTGGAATTACCTTTTTTATAACACCCAGACGGGGGCAATGTCCCTATTTATTTTGTATTATTCCACCGGGTTCACGATGCAGGCCCGACAGCTAAAAGCAGAAAACAGGGGAGTTTCGCTGAATGCGCATTTTCGGCAATGCATTTCGCGGCGGTTCGGCCGAAATTCACGAGAGGGAGACTGCGTCGCTGTAAAGTAAGAGGAAGCTGTGCCGTTCAATATTAGCAGTTTGCTCACTAACGAAAACCAGAAACGAATGTACGATGGAATGGTTGTTTGCCTGGGATCAGAAAGGAATGTTCGTTCATCTGCACGCTAATTTGAAGGATTAGCGAGTTTCGATGGCACGCACGTAAAAAAATGCATAAAACGTCTAAAGCATACCTGACGATGGAATGGGACAAAAAAGTTTACGGCTCTGGTAGCTAAATATTGGCCGACGCGGGTGCGACACAACCCAGGACTCTTCTTCTCATTCCGCGTTTCGCATTATTACCTAAAGGCCAACTCGGGCAGACCTGTTTGTCGGAGCGTCGTCTTCTCGGTCGGACACGGGTCTTCTAGAGCTGCGGAGCAAACAGACTCGACGGGACAAAAGTGGCGCGTGGCGGTGCAATAAGTTATAGAGTGGGGAGCGAAACAATGAAGGCCCTAGAGCAGTGGTTCTCAACCACCGATGTTTCGCGGACCACTTGTGGATCGGCAGAGATGATGGAGGACCCCGTTCGTGGTAAGGGGAGGGGAAAGGTATCGGTTAAATATAATAATAATATAATAAATGGATATAACTTAAGGCTAGTGTGAAGTAGACGCCTCTTATTGACATACACACGAGATAACTCGCCCGAAAATTTTGAAATTCTTTCTCGATCTGAAATAAAGGCAACTTTTATTGCCGGGCGTGACTGATGAAGCAGGGCTTCGCGGACCACTCGAGTGCCTTCGCGGACCCCAAAGGGTCCGCGGACCCTCATTTAAAAACCACTGCGCTAGAGAATGCCGCAGGTTAGGAACGAAGAGGAAACGCGAGAGTTTGGAGCGTAACAATGAAGGCCCTAGGGCCAAGAGAATGCCGCGGGTTAGGAACGAAGAGGATTAAGGCCGGTTCTCACATGGAGCGAAGCGCTGATGTAGCGCTCCTCACGTGCCGTCAGCTACTTATCGCCTGCCACGAGCAACCGTTTTGGCGGTGCGATACAAAGCTGGTAAACGCTCCAGTCAGCACGCGCTTAGCGCGAGGTTAGCGCTATGCTTGTAGCGCTTCGCTGCATCTGTGAACAGGCCTTTAAAGTGAACGAGAAGATGGGCAAGGAACTTTGGGTCATCCGCCGTTCCTTGATCAGCCAGTCCAGCCCCAAACCGATTCGCGATTGCACGGATGAAGGATCGGACAATGGACGAAGGGATGGAGGAATACTGCTCATCCCTTTCAGTTAGGCCTCGGCCCGTAACACGCAGGCTTTCTCGATTTTAGAGCGTTTCCAACTCTTCCATCGGGGTCACGTGGCTCATGGGCCTTGTTTTTCGTACGAGCTGGGAGGAGGCGACGAACGGGTCGGACGTCTTCATGCGTCTACGCCTTTCCTGCCCATTTCCTCTTCGCCGCGCGACAACGCAACGTGTGCGCACTCGCGACCAGTCCGCGAGGAAGGCGCCCGCCATTCAATTACCAGCGTTTTTCATAAGGCTGGAGTTGGTCCCTTTCTCGCATACAGGCTGTCCAGTGAAACACTCTGGCGCCACCTAGAACTAGTTGCTACCTCGCGGATTTCGAGAGTACGAATTGAAGGGGCCGTCGCGACAGGCGTTTCACCGAAACCGACTTGTCGTCGCCTCAAATGTCTCGGAACGATGTGGAGTGTGCAAAGAAATATCCCAGTCCTCCGAGATATCGCGTGTCCGGGAGCTGGAACCCGGCCGTTGGACGGACAGTTCACGTTAACTTGCATTTCCTCAAAAGAAAAAAACAAAAATACGTGGGGCTCGGTGGAGAGAAGCTTAGAATACGCAACGATGTCTGTGGGTTATACGAAACATGCAATTGAGGAAATTTATAAAACAAAATCCCATAAAATACGTATGACATGGTGTTTGTTGAATCGCCAGAATCGTGCCTCATTCTTCACAGCCCGTGCTCGTGCAAAAAGCCCTCTCGAAGAGCACAACCTTCCCGCTGGCTTCCAGAGGGCTTTTTATTGTTGTTTAGCACACTCTCGGGTAATGCATTTGCTCGGTAGGTGTTCAGCGAGCCGGCCTGGGTCTATTCTAATGATAAACGAAGAGATTAGCGTTTGTCATCGCTAAGTGCCCACGGGGGCACAATGATAACCGGCCTGTCCGTTAAACGCTCTTCCCGAATCTCGTTTGTTTCACGTTGTGTGCCAGCGGAGCCGGACGAGTGGCGTTGCAGCAACGATGCGTGCCGTGCGCGCGTGCTGAAAACCCCTAGCTCGCTCTCGTAGTCCTACGCTCGCGCTTCAAAGCCAGTGAAACGGAGTCTCGCGGTAAGACCCGATTACGAACTGCCGTGAACTGTGCAAATAAGCGGCGGCCGCCGCAGTTTTTGCCCCGTCCCGGAGCCCATTAGGAGGAAAAATGGGAAATCCGTCCTTGCGCAGGAACGGCGCAACCATGGCAACGGCGGGGTGCCCTCCCGCAAACCGGGCACCAAGTATCACCCGAGTCCGCCCTGGGATTAACCTCCGCGCTGTGAGCGCTGCCGCCGGAGTCGCTCGATTGCCATCGCTGCGCACGAAACAACGCCCGCGCGAAAAAGGGCTGCAGCTCCGCCAAGGCGGCTATTACACCGGCAGCCGGCGAACGCCGATGAGCGTGGCTAGTCTCTAGCTGGGCTTCATGAAACGCCGTTCGGTCTGAATGCTGTTCATTTTACGCGAGCGTTTACTGTCGCCAATGTGACGCCAAGTTCCGTAAACACGCGCAGTGCCGCTTAGCCGGCTCTAATCCGCTTCAGTTCGACTGCAGCAGATGCTACAATGCGACGCAGTCAATCAAGCATCGGCAAAAGTGCATCGCCACGGCGCCCATTTTCTCTGGCGATGTTCCAAATCTTACCCGAGGAACCTGTCTACTACGTCAGCCAGTAGTACCACGTGACATCGCGAGTGAACGATCCGTGACTTCATTTTAGAACGGCCGGGACAATCACCTCGATAGTACGCGGATTGGCTTCGTCTTGGGCTACGACAAATCGAAGACATAGCGGCGATGACGGAAACTAGCGGGCGATCTCTCTTGATCGTGGAGAAAGCGCTCCAAGATACAATAACATTAACCGCTTCATTTTTTTTTTTTTGGCAGTTACGACGTTGTATTTTTTGAGGTGGCTCCACCAGCTCCTTTTGCTCACCTTCTTTTTAGGCTGTATATTGACATCATAATTACTTACTCCTTTAAGTTAAACATCAAAAATGTGTTTTTATCCATCAGCGCGGTCGCTGTAAGTTTAGTCGCAGGCTCCTCTGTACTGACAAGGCCTGGCAGACCGCCACGAGACGCGGCCGCCGAAAGTGAACAGGTAGAGCAGCCATTCATCTCTATGTCTATTTGCTGGATCGCGTTTGACCGCTCCGCGAATGCGGCCACTGGCGGCCATCTTTTTGGTAGAGTTATATTACCTCTAGCCACACCATAGTAGTATGGTGGCGCAATCTACCACCCGTTAAATCGAGTACAGCTGGTGCAGCCACTATCATCCAACCATGGCAGACAGCGTTGTGGCAGTTGTGGCATATGGTTGGGGTGGCAGGCTGCCATAAAAATAGCCGTGGGTGATATTTCGTGCTTGATTGAAATTGTTCGACGAAACGCATTGTTGAAACCCGGTATGAACGGTAGCCCGATCTTTGAGGACCCGGCGAACGTTTCAGCGCACACACGCTTTTGCGTATCTCCGGCTCCTCTTATGTCTTATAGCACTAGTGCGCCTTCGGCAAAGCCCCCCCCCCCCCCGTCATCGATAGGCCGTGAACATCCGCTGGCATCAATTCACTTCGTTTAAACTCATTTTATTTAGAACGTCGCGGGCGAATATATGGTACAAAATTTAGAAATCGCTCACAGGCACATCGGCACACAAGTTTGTGGAGAGACCCTGGTGAATATATACACTCGCGAGAATTCCTCAAATGATCGCGAGCACATCCGCGGTGTCTCTTGATCCGTATCCAACCGTTCGGGCGCACAAGACTTGACCATCAACAAAATCACACCACCACCTGTCAATAATGTCGAACTGCGGAGGGTCGCATTCCCGGTACGGCGTCTGCTTTCGATGCCAGCTGCGCTGCTTTCCCCTGGTGCTGCGCTTTCGTAAAACTTTCGCCGGGTCCTCAAAGATGGGGCTACCGTTCAGGCCGAGTTTCAAGAATCTGCTTCGTCGAACAACCTCAATCATGCACGAAATATCCCCCACGGTACAAGGTACTAGAGCCACGGCTATTTTTATGGCAGCCTGCCGCCATAGCGCTGTCCGCCATATAACCAATATTACTATGATGGCTAGAGACAATAAACTCTACCGAAAAGATGGCCGACCGTGGCCGCATTCCCGTCCATAGGTGGAGCTGGTCGAACGCAATCCAGCAAATAGACATAGAGATTAGTGAGAGCGGTAGACAACGAATGAGAGGTGAGGCATGTAACGGGCGCCCCGCTGCGGCGAGACGCCGAAACACACTTATCCCGAGCGATGGAATGTCCTCTCGGGCTCCTCGCTTTCCTCGGGCTACCGCTTCTTTTCTTGTCGGGTTTGAAAACCATGTTTCGAATCCTCGCCACTGCAAAAGCTATGCGCTGACTACAGGCTCCCCGAGAAATGCTCTGTGCTACCAGATCCTCGCGTTCCAAATCTGCGACCGGGCACTCTATTTCTCCGCCGTCAAACTGCCAGGCTTTGTGAGTATAGAGGAGGCTATGGTTTAGTCCAGGTGCTCTAAACGGATATGTTTCACGCATCCTAATTTGCGCTGATTACGTTTTGCAGAAATTGTTTCCACACCGTGTACCGGTACAGCGCAGGGGGCTTTTTCAACGGTGATATGTAACCTCCGTTCCCTTTGAGGCGAATATAATTTCAAAATTACAGAGAGAACTTCCAAACCACTATAGGCAATTTCTTGGGGAGGGAGGTGGGGTGGGGTTGTTGACTGATCATATGCATGAAATCTTCGAACACTCGACTGCTGTACCAGCGGTGACCTGTCATTACACACACTCTGGGTAAAAAAAAACTTCCACATCACCCGCGTTGAGCGTTGTCCCGTTTTTTAAAAAAAAGAAGAGAAAAACGTCGACATTATTTATTGCGTTCAAACATTTTCAGCCTCGAACGTAAGAATACGGAGTTCCCTCCACCGCCGAGGACGACGATGCGGAGAAGCTCCTGTTTACGCTCGCAGCTCCGATAATAACAACAGGTATGCCTTCCCGGGGATGGTGCACAGCCTGGATGTGGTGCACAGTTCATTCCTACGTTGAAAACATCAAATCGCAATAATTACACATAAATGGATGCACCTCACGATTTGTTATTTCGAACGTCCGCCACCAAAACTAACGGAGCAAACGAGCTTTGACGGCTGTCGCCGCAGAAAGCAGACGACGAACAGATCACGTGACGTGTTTCGTCGATTTGATTCGACGTTACTCCCCGACACACACACGCACACGCACACACAAAAAGCGCAGGATCGCGGCACGTTTCCTATGCTAGATTGTTTTTGTCGGTGATAGAAAAGCCACCCAAAGAGAGAAGAGCGTGACTCTGCATCCCCGTTCAAGGCGCCGTTTGATAGGCTCCATCGGATTGCTGCGTTGGCTCCGGTCCGAGTATAACGGAGTAGAGTAGAAGCCTCTTTATCGCGGTGGTTGTCATTCCAGGACAGAAGCCAACTATGGTACTTCTCATTTGTACTTCGCTAAGCCTGCCAAAGTAGTATCATACTGTTGACCTAAAGTCGGGGATGTCACCCTTAGACGGATGATACGGCCATCGTCGTTTACGCGTACGACCACCGCGTATACTTGGGCTCGATTAGGAGGAGCGATGCTTTGGCGTAGATGCAGTCGAGTGGTGGCTTCTGTCCAACCTCTGCGACGATGGGAATGGCCCAACTCTATCCACCTCTCCGGCGCTTATCCCGCAGACTAAAGATGCCGAGTCACGAGGCCGTGGACGCGTGCGCGCCGCCGTCTGATATTCGGCGGAAAAAAGGCCATATTTTATTTGATTCTCATACATCTGACCTATTCGAAAAGCTCCGCATCATCAGCGTTCTCACTTTGAATCACTACAGACTCGGTACTAGCCTAAAAATAGAGGTCCCTAGGAGTACAAACTTTCCAACAACCCTCGGTCGTCCCTCAAACAATATGAATGTGTATCCTACCCGTGGCGCCAGGTGTTGCGAGGTGGTCAGGCAAAGAACAAACTATGGCACACAAACACTAAAATACAATATCCCTCATTTACTAAACTTTATTTTGAATCTAAACATTTGGATTTGAACAAAATGTCAATAAAAACATTCGATTATTTTTTTTCTATAGATTCTTACGATTATTATTTGCATCTACCGTCGTTGTATTTGATATCTGCTCAACTTGTTATGGTGGCTTGCGTGCTTTTTTTTTGTATATTCTTATTTCCTACTGTACGTCCGTCGCTGCACACTGTAGGCGGTCAAGGACACGTCGAGCTGCGCATGCGGTGTTTTCCTCGATTGCCGCCATCAGATCGTGATGGAAATAAGTCTAAGTTGGTCTGCTGCGGTGACCTTGGAACGCAGCAGACCAACCGGGTTGCGGTGACCTTGGAACGCCGAGATCTGATTGGCTTCGATTGGAAGGATTGTGGGCAGGCCTGAAGGCAGCTAGCATTGAGGTCTATCCTTCCGATCAGAGCCAATTAAAGCTAGATTTCTGATGTCACTGCAAGCCCTGCGCAAGGGAGCGACGAACTTGCGGTCCGCGTAGTCAGTGACAGCTGAAGAAACGCAGAGTGTTTCTTTCACGCATTTTGCTTCGTGATTGGATCGTTCCTTGGCGTTTTGATCGGCCTATGCCGCGGTTGATTGGATGGGCCAATCGACCGTCTGACTCACTCGTGGCCGGCGACGACGTAACCCCCGTATCAGCGCGGATACGAGAATTATGTTGTTGGCTTCCGCGAGTGGGCCACACGGTGGATTGGTCCATCTGGCTTCCGCAAGTCTGATGTCGGTTTAGAAGAGCGTATACACAGAAGCAGCAACAACGCAACAACCAGCAGCGCGACAGAAACCACGGAAACGGCCAACGTAGCGCGGCGTGCTGCAACCACGACCCGAAGAAGTGCCGAGTCGTGTTTGCGCGCGCGTATTAGCGAAAACGAAGAAGCGGGGAAGGAAAAAGAACGCAAAACCAGAACGCGGCAGTGGTGAAAATGGACGCGGCAACTCGGCGCGTGAACACGCTTTGAATCTAATTAGGGGGTTTCTGCGCCAGAACCCTAATATGTAGGAACGGCGGGAGCGCTGGGGGAGGTGGAAAGGAGGGGGCAGCAAAAATCACAAAACGCTGGTCCTCTCCAACCTCGCAATCCGTTCTCGTGGGAGGGGCAGCTTCCGAAACGCTGGGGCATAGCGTTATCACAGTTCCTGCGCATAGCAAACGCGGCTGGTACAAAAGCCATCGTCGTTTACGCGTACGACCACCGCGTATACTTGGGCTCGATTAGGAGGAGCGATGCTTTGGCGTAGATGCAGTCGAGTGGTGGCTTCTGTCCAACCTCTGCGACGATGGGAATGGCCCAACTCTATCACCTCTCCGGCGCTTATCCCGCAGACTAAAGATGCCGAGTCACGAGGCCGTGGACGCGTGCGCGCCGCCGTCTGATATTCGGAGGAAAAAAGGCCATATTTTATTTGATTCTCATACATCTGACCTATTCGAAAAGCTCCGCATCATCAGCGTTCTCACTTTGAATCACTACAGACTCGGTACTAGCCTAAAAATAGAGGTCCCTAGGAATACAAACTTTCCAACAACCCTCGGTCGTCCCTCAAAAAATATGAATGTGTATCCTACCCGTGGCGCCAGGTGTTGCGCGGTGGTCAGGCAAAGAACAAACTGTGGCACACAAACACTAAAATTCAATATCCCTCATTTACTAAACTTTATTTTGAATCTAAACATTTGGATTTGAACAAAACGTCAATAAAAACATTCGATTATTTTTTGTTTCTATAGATTCTTACGATTATTATTTGCATCTACCGTCGTTGTATTTGATATCTGCTCAACTTGTTATGGTGGCTTGCGTACATTTCTTTTTTTTTATATTCTTATTTCCTACTGTACGTCCGTCGCTGTACACTGTAGGCGGTCAAGGACACGTCGAGCTGCGCATGCGGTGTTTTCCTCGATTGCCGCCATCAGATCGTGATGGAAATAAGTCTAATTTGGTCTGCTGCGGTGACCTTGGAACGCAGCAGACCAACCGGGTTGCGATGACCTTGGAACGCCGAGATCTGATTGGCTTCGATTGGAAGGATTGTGGGCAGGCCTGAAGGCAGCTAGCATTGAGGTCTATCCTTCCGATCAGAGCCAATTAAAGCTAGATTTTCTGATGTCACTGCAAGCCCTGCGCAAGGAGCGGACGAACTTGCGGTCCGCGTAGTCAGTGACAGCTGAAGAAACGCAGAGTGTTTCTTTCACGCATTTTGCTTCGTGATTGGATCATTCCTCGGCGTTTTGATCGGCCTATGCCGCGGTTGATTGGATGGGCCAATCGACCGTCTGACTCACTCGTGGCCGGCGACGACGTAACCCCCGTATCAGCGCGGATACGAGAATTATGTTGTTGGCTTCCGCGAGTGGGCCACACGGTGGATTGGTATATCTGGCTTCCGCAAGTCTGATGTCGGTTTAGAAGAGCGTATACACAGAAGCAGCAAGAACGCAACAACCAGCAGCGCGACAGAAACCACGGAAACGGCCAACGTAGCGCGGCGTGCAGCAACCACGACCCGAAGAAGTGCCGAGTCGTGTTTGCGCGCGCGTATTAGCGAAAACGAAGAAGCGGGGAAGGAAAAAGAACGCAAAACCAGAACGCGGCAGTGGTGAAAATGGACGCGGCAACTCGGCGCGTGAACACGCTTTGAATCTAATTAGGGGGTTTCTGCGCCAGAACCCTAATATGTAGGAACGGCGGGAGCGCTAGGGGAGGTGGAAAGGAGGGGGCAGCAAAAATCACAAAACGCTGGTCCTCTCCAACCTCGCAATCCGTTCTCGTGGGAGGGGCAGCTTCCGAAACGCTGGGGCATAGCGTTATCACAGTTCCTGCGCATAGCAAACGCGGTTGGTACAAAATAAATGTCGCGAGTGGAGGAGGGAGGGAACTTATGAAGGGAATAGGGAAGAAGCAGGCGCGCGCGGACCGCATTCATTACTGCGCTAAGCACGAGCGCTAAACGGGAGAAACTACGTTGGAGGCTGTTGTAAGTATATTTTTTTAGGGAGGGACACCCCCTGGTTTTGTGAGGTTGAACCACAACATTGCGGCGCGCGATACTGCAGCGGCGTCCGACTCTGTTCTCAGCGTCGCCGCGTTCGAGATCGGCCAGTGTTCAGAGATTCGCGACTGCGGAGCACAAACGCGGAACAGGAGGCTCGGCTCACTGCGTGCGCTACTGTGCACGAGTCTTTGAGGACAGAAATGAAACGTCCAGAAACGTAAGAGCAGTCCGCGACGGCGCCAAAAGGAGCTTTCCCGAGGTTCCTGACAACGCATCTCGAGCCGAGGAAGTGGCGTTTTCGAATCGTAGCGGTCGCCAATCACCCCCGCACCTCACAAAGCACCAAACATGGCGGCGAATAGCTCGTTTCGTAGATCTCCTTTCGTCGAGATAAGACTGCGAGTTACCATTGCAACCAACCGTATCCTTCCTTCGTTGCTAGGGTAAGTTGCCGTTTTGTGTCCAGGTATTCCACAGCGATGTATTGACGCTGCTGCGTGAACGCGTCATCAGCCGGCGCTTTTAAGCCGCGCTCACACCGCCAATACATCATCAAGAACAGACATTGTGCAGACACCGAGGCTTTCCTCGTATCACGATCATATTGGTCATACAGAGCCTGTCTGCAGACATGTTCGAAGCAGACTTGGAGTATGCTTGAGACGTGACAATTCTCTCATGGCGTCTGCATCGAACGCCGGGTCTTTTGTACGAGGAGCGCTGGGACGGCCGCTTCAGACAATGACGGCCCTCGGCCTCTCAAAGACACCTAGGACGGCGATGTTTTGTCTTTCTTCAAGTTTGTGCTTGGTGTACAGTAAGGCTTTATTAAGACTTTTTGTCTGGGTTGATGGAGTAAAACGTGGACAAGTACGTTTGTACGAATGAATTTACTCGAATTTATAACGTTATCATATGTGTGTAGAAACGAAAACGGTACCGCGTACTACCGAAAGTAGTAGCAAAAGCAAAACAAACAAATATCTAGATTAAATGAGGAAGGAAAGGAAGCGTCTCGCATCCCCCCGAAATCGCCCAACCCAATAAGAGTGCGTGGAACTTCCCTGCCAGCCTCGTCGTGCGCTTGCACGTCGGCAGCACGCGACACTCTTTTTTCTTTTCCTCGGCGTTGCTCGAAGTCTCTTTGGTTTGACTCCAGGTCAGCAAACATCCCGCCTCGTCGTCGCTGTGCCCGCGTTTTTATGAAGGCATTCGCGGGGGCCGCAGCCATCAATGCCGGGGAACAAAAGCGAGTGCACGCGCGAAACTCACTGAGTGTCGCCTCGAGGGCTTTCTTCTCATCTCGTAGCCTCAGGCTAAGGGAAGGAAAGAAAGAAAGAAAAACGAAAAAGGAGTATTTTTTACCCATCTTCTAAAAATAATACAAAAATAAATTTATATATAAGATAGTGATCGCGTGTGGCGCCGAAAACTCGGCTGCGTCGGCTGCTTTGGTGCATTCACTGGCGTTTTCATTTTAGTATTTCTTCTATCGATTCCGTAAACATTCCCGCGTTTCTCTCCATTCTCGGTGTTCTCTGTATGTCTCTCGTAATATTGGCTTTTCTTTTTTTATATTTGGCGTTTTCGCCCCCGCGCAGCAGCGGGAGAGAGCTGTTTTTGCTCTTAGTGGAGTCTGGAATGGCGGCCCGCGGCTCCCGCCAACCCCAGCGCTCGCAGCTCTCAATTATGTCGGGTGGAACCTACGGGCAAAGATCCGAACCGACCTTCTCCTCTCTTTTTCCCTCTCTTTCTGAATCCTTGTTCTCCGAGATGACAAAAAGGAATCGTTGTTTGGTGTTGCTTTCGTTGGAGCTTCTCTTTTTGTGTGCGTGGAGTTGCCAGAGACCTGGTGACGATGGTGCGCCGGTGTGCCTTGTTTTCGACGGTTCTGCATTTCAAATGAGGCTCATTTTCGCTGACGCGTATTCTTTTCTTTTTTTCCCCTCCATCTTCTCTTTCCTGTCGCGTTGCACTTCCGTTAGCCGTTGTCGAGGCGTGCTGGTTCTTGTATAAATTTCTATTCTTCCCGGAAATACGCGCTAAGACTGCGAAGTGGTGGACCAAACTTCTAGGTGATCACTACCCACTGATCTTCCTTTCTCTCTCTGGGGCTGTTCTTTTATTTTCCGTTCTATTCAATATGATCTGTTGTTGCATTTTATTCGATCGGCGTAGATTGCTCTAGCACACGGTGAACGCGCAATTCGGTGCATCTACTGGGGGAATCGAGGGCAGTGTATGTGCTAACGCAATGCTCGCGCTGCAGAACCCAGTCATCCTGGGATGAATCTCCAGCGATCTGGATGAGCATCGACCGGCGTGCGGATGTGTATCACCCTGCGTGATACGCAATAAAAACCTCCGGGTAGCGGCCTGACTGCGCTGGTTAAATTTCCAATCTCCAGCTGGTACGTCCATCATCACGTTTTTAGGTTTTAAGACAACGTAAATGCAGCCAACTCAGTCCTAAGCCCCGCCCCCCTCACACGTGAAGCAGTGACTAGTGGAGGATCTGTCCATGTTTCATGGTAGCGTGAGAACTGATCGACGCGGGCCGTTTCTTGGCGACGTCCTGAAGCTGGGTCGCTCAGGAGGAAGTCGTTTTTCCCGACGCGGTGCAGTAGACGGAAGGGTCCCCCACGCCTAGGAGCCAGCTTTGCCGAGATGCCCTTGCTCGCGTCGCTCCGCCTGTGAATGTCGCCAAGGACTCTTCCAGATTGCAGATTTAGGGGCACGGAAATAAAGACAATGCATTTATGTCCGCGTCCGCAAACAGCTGTTGTGTTATAAACTGCTCCAGTAAACTGCAGCGACGCAGTACAATATGGTGCAAAAGGCTATAGCACTTCAACGATAATGTCTGCAGCAATTTCGGCAACATTTCGTAATCAATCTTTTTTTGTATGTGGATTCTATCGTTGTATTTTCATAGCACGTGGATACCAAGAAATCCCCCCTCTTGATGCATCATAGAAGGTAGACTTGGAACGCGAGCTTCGAGGTACGGATGTTTTCTTCCACCGCAGAAGCTACCGAGCATAAGCAGCGCTTTCTAAGGAACCCCGTCCTACCGTCCGTGGCCTTCGTTGTGCTGCAATATAAGCTAAAATGAAGGTTAGTTTCAATCTTCACCACGCGTTCACAACGGATGCACGGCGCGTCTAACAAACCTAATTCTCCGGGATTTCTCTGCCTGATAGGTCTTTTAGCCACCCAGTTAAAGTAGTTGTTGTTGTTCCTCCCGGTGGTGGGGGAGGCAGGTTCCGCTCCGATGGGCTGGAGCGTGGTGGCACGAACGTCGCTGAGTGACGGGTCGACTCACTGCTTGAATAGAACTATGTGCATTTATTTACACTCTAGTTACAAGTCCCAACTTGGGAGACCATCCTGCCTCGTCTAAAGTCTCGACCCCCGTCCCCAATTTCTCTCAATCAAATCCAAAGTCCGAATCTCTCAAAAATCCTCTCCGCACTATTTTTGTAGGCCCATAGGGACCTCCTCTCCCCTCAGGAGCTGACCAATCTTTTCAAATTCCACCACTCAACCTGGCGCTGCAACCGCCAAACCCGAATTCCTTGTAGAGTTGTCCTGTGCAATATCTCCAGTCTGGCTGGCGCCAACCGCTAAATTATTGCATCGGGAAAAGAGCGACAATTTTACACTAAGCGGCAAAACCCTCTACACACAGGCACACTCGGTTAGCATCCACAAGTAGCCCCAAGAACGGGCCGTCCCGCGGTCTGTCCGAGCAGACTCCCGAAACCCGAGACGTTTCCTAACGACCGCGGGGGACCCGCTTCGTCCGCTCGGCCGCTCTGCCCCCGGAAATGCTCCCTCCAAAATGCCGATACCAACCTAGAAAGCTAAAAAAAAACCAATGCCGACGCAACTCTGAGAAGTTCTAACTAAAGAAAACACTGTAATAAATAAGTATGACTTCTATATACTTAACTCACCCTCATTTTAGAAGCCACTACAGAGATTGGTCGAACCTTAAAAATTGTTCAAACATCTTAACATTTGTCCGTGTTTTCGAAAACCTCCTAAATCATGGGCTTGGCGTAATTTTTGAACGAGGGATACGACTACACATAAATCTATATTCTACACACAAAAGAATGTTGGCATACCTGCCATGTCCGAACCCGACAAGCATGAGACATCCCGGTGTGTTGCACGAGGATATAATAAATAATTGTACACAAAATCGCAGTAGTCGTACTCCTTCGGCTTTTGTTTTTTCGCTGCCGCACTGAAGCGTTTACAACCACATAAATTTATAAACTTCCCTGTCCCACGCCCCAGGCCTCAGTACACTCAATAGCACTAAAAGCACTAAACACTGTCATAACGAACAATGTTAAATTAGCGCTTCCAAGGCCGGACCATCCCGGGTCTCTCGGGAGAAAATGTAACGGTCAGGAAACATCGATCGGCCACGACTGCAGACGCGCGAAGCCAACGCGGCGATCAACAAAACGCCTCTAAACACAAGGGCCGCTCGCCGACCTCCCTCCGGTCGAAACTTCTTTAAATACGTAACTGCGTTGAAGTGTTCCACGAAGTCTCGACACAACTTGAGCGCGTTAACAGCCCGTCGCTTCAATCGAAGCGTGATTCGCCCCCGTAAAAAAATAAAATAACGCCAGAACAATGTAACAGCAAATACCGAAAGAAAACTGCCCCTCGACTTGAAGTCGGTTCGTATAGTATCTGGTATACAGAAAACAATTCTAATTTTCTTTGGTTCGACGACCTTCACTTTTCGTGGACGCATGGTGCGCAGGCAGCGATACTCGGTAGAAAGAAAAAGCGCCGAAAAAAAAAGAGGAAAAGCTGGAAGAGGAGAGTGCAGTGCATCGAGGGACTTGGGAAGTCGTTTGGGCGCGCCTCACGTAGCGCATCAGTGTTTCGCTCGTTTGTGCGCGGGACGGCCGACGGAAACTGGCGGTGGCTGCTGTTTTCTCCCGGTACGCTTCGTTTTCCGCAGCTTCGCTCGGTCGATACTCGCAAGGGCGTCACAAACCTCTCGTGGAGGAACACCCTTGCAGTCTACACACTCTTTTCCAGCTCGCAAGGGCCGACCGCGCAGTCCGTCTGCCGGTAAATATAAAGAGAGGGTTGACGTCTTCATCTAGTGTTTACTAGCGGCTTGTCATTCGGTTAAATTCTGTTTTACACCGCAAGAGCGGCTTAGGGTCAAACTTATACTCCGTTTCACTTTAAAGGGAAGCTGAAGGGGTTCTCGGAAAAAACGAGTTAGAGGTCAATTTCAAACTATTCTAACCCGTGAATCCTACTATCACGTTGGTTTTCCCCGAAGATATAACTAAACGCGCGAGAGCACGAAAAGCCTCCGACCAGTCGTTCCGTCCTACCCAGATCTTTCGGCCGCCATGCGCGTGTCGCTCGTGTGGGCAGCGCGTGCAATTGCAAGATACGCCTTTCCTCACCTCTTTTTTAAACACAGCGAGAGTGCGCGTGCATAGCTTTGACAGGCGCGAGAGCGGAGATTCCGAAAACTCCGGATATGACTCGAGGCTCCGGGAAGGAGGGTGAGCGGTTCGGTGGCCAAATGAAGACGGTTGAAGTGTGTTTCCTCAAATACAAGATGGCTTCAGTCTCCCTCTAGGTCAGGCCGCTACCGTCCGATGGAGTTAGTCAAGAAGCGTCGAAAGTGCATCACGTGACGGTACTCTTCACCTTTGTACGCTTACCATCAGCGCTAATCCAATGGCGCGCAGTGAAGTCTCCGCTGTCCCGCGCTAGTTTCTGCGGGTGATTGCTTTAACCGGTGACCCGCGAGGACAAGGAGCGCCCTGACGACGCACTTTTGGCGCTGCTTGATTCGCTCCATCGCGGATCGTAGGTTTGACTACAGTCGGACTTGGAGCGAAACGGAGTACACTGATGGGCGACAGTCACGGGGGCTGATTTTGAAGCGGTCTTGGATTGTTTTTTTTTACTCTTTCGTAGCGCGTGTAAGCTCGAGCCGGTCGAATTTCGTTGCGCCACACGGGCGATCGTTAAGCACTCTCGGGTTGCTGCGGACGCGTCAAACCCAAACAAGAACTTAAACAAATACAAATGTCGCGATACCGAGGGTGCAAAGACGATGAAACCAAAAGGTTCGAGGGAAACGGTGGATCCAACGCACTGGAACCTTTCTGGGCTGCGTCTGAAAGACTTGTACGTCAAGCGTTACTAGTAACCAGCTACTTCTAGCCAGTAACGTTTTTTTTTCGGTTACGAGTAACGTATTTACTTACTTCTTTAGTAAAGGAACGAGTAACACACTCAGTTGCTTTTATGACCAAGCAACATAGAGTTATTACAATGAACGCTACAGGTTCAACTGGCGCTAGTGTGCTGTCGCAAATTAAAACAGACAGCAACCAATCGAAAATTGATTTCCGGTAATTCATTTTTATGGGAAAAATGGACTGCATTTTCTCCCTCCGCTCGACTATAAGAGCGAATATCCCCAATAATTGGTACGTACTAGGTAGCTTGGAACATTTCTCAATCAGGCAGACGAAGGTTTTCTTTCAAATTCGTCGCATTAAAAAAAGGTGCTAAAACGGCTTTGTACGTGTATTTATGTGCACTGTCGGACGCTGTGAGCGCGAACACGACATCGGCGCTTTTCAGCATGGGGACACACGTGCCAAACGAACGAAGGACATCTGGAAACCAAGGGAGACGGCAAGAACTACGCAGGAACACCGGTTCAGTGACTATACTTATGCATTTACGATCAAAATAAATTGAAGTCCACGTAATACAGTCCGATTTTCAGTAAGTAAGTACCGCTTTATTTTTTCTGCTCTACGCGAAGAAGTTTGTTTTACGTTCAAAACACCACCCGCACACTCGAAAAGTTTAGAACAAGTGCTTGATAAAAGTTGCCCGGCATAAGAAATAAAAAAGAGGCACCTTTCATATCCCGTAAACTTTATTCTTTACGTTTTTACTGTTTTAACCGCTCGTATCGATGCGAGAAGGGGTCATTTTCATATAGTGACATGACTGGCATATTAACAATACTCAAGCGCCACCGGAATGCTGGCGAACCTTGAACACACTCTACATTCCTTTCGAATGTTAATTTGTTTAGAACCGTCGTTCGTTTTTACACACCTGCTGTGCAACACAGGTTTGGGTCTGAAATATAGCGAGTTAAATAACGTTCACTGATGAAGAAAAATGCGCTAACTAAAGCAATTGCACATTTACAATCTTACCAAAGGCACATAGTATTCGGTACGATCGAAATAACCAAAGTGTTTCACGTTATTTTCCGGCGAAGAAACAGAATGCACGCGCGTTTTCCCTTGGGAATGGACAGGAGCACCGGAAAAGTAGACTGGTTGCTGTCTGTTTCAATTTGCGTCGCGGAAGTCGCATAGACACTGGCGCCGGTTGAACCTCTAGCGTACAATATGCCAAGTGAAACGGTATTTCGTTACTTTTGAGGAGTAACGCGCGTACACCGTTTAAACAGCCTCGTTTTAATTCTAACCAGTGTACGCGTCTATCGCGACGAAGGTAGGTGGGCAACCTGAAAAGCAATTAAACAGTATGACAGCACAGCAATGTTTATCGCTGAACACGTCAGTCGAACTCTTCAGCTGGGAACGTCCTTTACCCAGAGAACACAAGAGGGTTCTTTGGTTGGGCCTTCTAGGGTCGTGTAAAGACCGAATGTAAACCAAAAGGTTGTTAACACGGGAAGGCACAGAAGCCATTTTCAACTCGGAACTTTAGAAGCAGAGAGAACAAAACAGAAAGGAGAATCCCAGATTCACCAGCTCTTCCTGAAAAACAACACTGCCGTTCCATCGAGTGCGTCAGTAGAACGACTCTTCAGCGTCGCCGAAGATGTATTCTCAGTGAAGCGGGGAAACAACTGATGAAAACTTCGAGAGGCAGGTACAGCTTGAAGGGGCGATGCAACAATATTTATACTTCCAATAAATACAGTTTAGAACTATTCCTTAACATTGGCGACCTATAAAACACACTTTGTTGTTTTTCTTTTCTACGCAATGGAAGTCGCAGCAAAATCTGAGCAAACGAACACCGTTTACCCCCTCAACTCCCAGCCGAGTGGGCCGAGTGGGCTAGCGCACACCACCAGCTCGGAGCACGTGGAGCAAAAGCTCTCGCTGCAGAACCCAGGGATCCTGGGTTAAGTCCCCACCCCTGCCCGTTTCGATCTGGATGAGCGTCGTACGGGTGTGCGGTCGTGTATAACTACTGCGTCGTGCAAGACCTTTGTCTAGCGGTTTGTAGTGCGCTGGTTAAATTTCTCATTTACAGCTGGGAGACAAGTCGCCCGTTGAGGCAGACTAAGTTCTAGGCTGCACAAACATACACACACCCCAATCTTTTTTTTAAACAGATATGACTGAACCTTCGGAATCGGGGGACATCAGACATCTCGCTGGACGTTGAATTAATTCCCCTTTTATGGACGCCCAAACCGAGAATAGACTTATACCCCTGTCAGACGGGCACGCTAAATGACATTTAAGCAAAATGACATTACAGCTCGGCCAATGAGCGTGAGCGATGAAGAACCAGGATCACGTGAAGAACCAGGATCACGAGCTGATTCGACGAGCGGTGAATGACATTCGATCAAAATGACATTTACTTTCCCGTCTGACAGGGGTATTATATTACAATGCACAAAGCCGGTGGCAGGTGACGTAATACCCGTGCCACACGGGTAACTCGAATGCCATTTACAACGAATGACATTTTAGCGGACGGCCAATCAGCGCGCGACACTCCGGGCGTAGCGCATTCCACGCGCGTCAGATTGCAAGCTGATTCGCCGATCACACAAATGTCATTCGTCGTAAATGGCATTCGAGTTGCCCGTGTGGCACGGGTATAAGACCTTTGAATGAAAATGGCGACGTGAGTGGTTTTCGGGTTTTCGTCGATCGTATGTAAGAACAAAAAAAAAAAAAAAACTGCGCCAAGGAGCTGGTGCAAATTGAACATAATTACGACAAACCCCGAAACAGGGGTAAAATAAAAAACACGACAAACACGTGCTTGTTCGATGTCTTATTTTACACTAGTATCTTGTTTCTTTTTCTTTATTTCTTTGCAGTTATGCATTTCAGAAGCTTTAGGAGCGCTCCTGGTTCCTTCGAGGAGTACAAAAGAGGAACTACATTCTGTCCAAATGGTTCGTCAGTTAATAAGCTCTTTAATGCAGGCGTGTTTTAGATTCCGTAGAGGTTTGTGAGAACACTTTGACTATGTGATCAGCTTTCACGAACAAACCCAATTTTTCCCCGTAGCTGTATCGATATTAAGTGAATCGAATTGCTTAAAGAGTGAAATACTCTACTCGGGGACAACCCTTCGTGGCATTTCTGAGGAGAGGAGGAGAGCGCGCTCGAAGACTTTAGTTGGCGCTCAAAATGGACACGTCTGCCCGTACCTTTGACAGCATGGCCAAGAAAAGTTGTACCCGAGCATAGGTACCCGAAAGACGAATTAAATGATCCGGGCAACTGTTATTGGGCTCGGAATCGAAACTCGGAATTCGTAGTATTTAAAGAAAAGCGTAGATAATGTGTGCGACGTGATCCTCCCTACACACACACACACACACACAGGAGGGAAGAGAAACCAAGACAGACCCATACACGCCGACGTACAGACACGGACACTTGCACGCCGACGCGCAGACAGACTACTATAGACACACGCACCTGCACACCTACCACAGTGCGGTAAAAGCTTTTTGGAAAAGTCGTCTTTGGCGACGCGAACACGCTCGTGTGCCCCTGCGCAAAGAGCGAAGTCTTGCGGTCAAAGGGAAGCGGCTCATTGGTCTGGCTACCGCTTAGCATACTGTCGCACTGTTAACACATAAAAGACAGTTCGCGGACACTGTCCGAGACCCGCTTCTTCCTTGTACGGGATCATACACAAACTGTCTTCAGACATCTTGTATAGCAAACACTCTTGGCAGATGCGTGAGGAGCGTCCGCGGGTAATTGCTGTCAGCGTGTGTGCCGCGAACAGCGTGTCCTCCGTACGGTGTGCGAGCAGAGGGCTTGAGGGGAAACAGCGCCCGCTTCCATCATTAGCTCGGCCAACAATCAATGGCGCTCCTCGGGTGCCGGAGCGGAACAAATGCGAGGCAGCTGTTTCCTCGCGCCAAGACGGAAGCCGGCACCTGCAACGTGAGCAGTCCGAACGACTCCGGGAGAGCCGCATCCATCACTGACCCGACACCGGGCGGCTTGTCCGGGCGGCAGCCGCGCTGTCGCCCAGATCGGGTTCCTCACGGAGACCACTGGCGAGCGCGGATGCGAGGAGGGCCAGGCAGACCTCGAGCGGTGCTCGGTTCCAGGAAGATAAAGAAGGGAAATTTACATTTCCGAGAGACTTTTCTATAAACAACGCCAAATACCGGTTGAAACGAAAAATGAGAAATTACGAACAGATTGACACCCGGAACAGCGTGAACGGCAGAATTGCAAGAAGCGAAAGTATGCGGCCGAGCTGATTACGAGTCATCGTAATCTAAACCCTCAGACACGGAGAAATCAAATAACGGACGCCTTATCTTTTTGTTTTAATTATTTCTCCGTGTTTCGGAGTTTAGCTTACAATACGTTAAACAGCAGCTCGCCTGCCTGTTTTATAGTTACTTCCATAAAAAAAAATATATATATATATTTATATATATATTAATGTTTCTGTGAATATGTAGAGAAAAGATTGTATGTACTTTTGGAACTCAATTTTTGGTGATAAAAATGGACGTTGCGAATGTGTATAGTCCAACGATAGGTTCGAGAGTGGGCGGACTCCTTGTCATTAGTACCGTATTTTCCGTACTGTTGTCTACACCCGATGTAACACCGCAAAAACAAATTTCGGCTGGAATTTTTTTTTTTTTTTTTCTTTTCGGCCTTTCCATTTTGGTGAAGAAAGAAGGGCAGCGGAGCTGTACTACGTGCCGCCGTCGCTCATAGATGGCGGTAGCTGTCCAGAGGGTTGTGTCGATATTTATTTGTCCACGGACACGAAACTGGGGAAACTATCCGTTCTTTGATGGTTTCTACTCGGTGCATCGTCAATACCACTTATGGCCGGTGAAAGGTGAAGAGTTCAGAGGAAGCTCCCCCCTCGATTCCCAGTCGAGCACAGCAAACACTGGAATGTAGGTCGCCTCCTCTCTAGTCTTCCCGCCGCTAAAGTGGAAAGGTGTAGGACCCCTGAACTCTTAACCGTCCACCGGACTGAAGGCGATGCCACAAGCACGAGAGCCCGATGTCGCTGATTTGAAGCGTTGTTCCGCAGGACGAATTCTCGCTCTAGAGATGCGTGTCTCAAAGCCAAGAGTGCGGGCTTGACCCGCGCTTGTAGCTTTGAGTGCAGTCTCAGCTTCAGGGTGAACGGACTATAGCACGCGGCAACGCCGAGACGGACGCGCCTGCCCCTTTGCGGTGACTCCCGTCGAGAGCATGAGCATGCTTGCCGCTTGGTGCAGATTGGGAATTCACTAACGATGACGTCATAGGCAGACCTTGTCTTATAGGTGGGGTTGGCATAACCCGCACCCTGTGCATAGTCCAGATCCTGTGCGTAGACCGCACAAGTAGATGTCCCGGGCAGCGTATAATTTCAACTTTTAAACATGTATAGTCCGAGATTTTTCGTCTAGGAAATACAGTAGTTAAGATGTCAAATCAGTTGCGGTTGTAACCGCTCTCAGGCTGACGTATGGCCAGGCTAAAAAGTTTTGTTTTTCTTTTATTGATAACGATAGTACGTGGTTTGTCAAGTGAGACATACTTATCAACTGCACGACATCGTATACCAACAAACTTTATTCGCTCCAAAGGTGCATGTGCCTATACTTCGCTAAATTTAAACTATATAAAAATTTTTTTCCTAATAAAATTATTGCGGCGTAGCTGCTAGTCTTTATTGATTGCTGAGCGCGTAAATACTCGCACATTTAAATATTTATTATAGTCATATCTGATTCGATGCTCTCCTGATTGGAAACCTCTTCTGCACCAAGTATTTATAAGCGAGGAAATAAATAAATAAATCTACCTTGGAGATTTGGCGGTAGAAATGACAATATTAAAGTAAGAAAAGTGTAACTAACATTGCGAGTGTACACTCAACAATAAAAAGAAAATGAATGTCCGATTGCCGTTTTTCGCTCCCTCTGTCAGCGGAAAAAGCGAAAAAAGTTTACTCGACAAATATTGGGGATGCGCCAAAAAAAAAAAAAAAAAAAAGTACTGTACACGCAAGTATTTGTTTTTCTGGCCATAATGCGGCAGAAACGCGCCCCCTCGATCAAATGCGTTGCTGGTGTTGATCAGTTGACCGTGAGACACTTAGGCCTTTTTGTCCGGAAAAGGCTGAATTTCTCCTCGTAGAAATATAGGCGCAATAACCCTGTTTCACGGGGACAGGCCCGCAGGAAGGTGTTCAGGCCGCGGGAATGCTGCTAACACTGTCTGTCTCTTCCTCGTACGGCGGTCCCATTGATCGTAGAATATCCGTCCACAGACATGTTTCCGAGCATGTACGAAGGAAACATGCTTTCTTGAGGCGCAGATAATTCGTGTCTGCGGAGAACAGCCTCTCGGATGAGGAGGGACGATACGCGTGACGGCCGCTGTACGCAATCGGCCAATGAGCTCGACTCTGCGCCTGCTCCTCGGCACACGCTGTGAAGCTTACCGTTGAATTAAAGGGGTGCGGTAACGAAATGGCTGCGCCTATTTCTTTGTTTAGTTGCGCTCTATGTTGTGCCGGCAGCCGAGAAACACTAGTCTAGACTAGTGCTTCTTGGCTGATGGCAGAAAAATCGAGAGAGCAGATTTTAAAAGAAATTAACAGATTTCAAAATTGCGCCATGGTGGCGATCTGCCAAGTTCCCAAGGAATACTACTTCGTCATGAGTTTCTAAGAAGCAGCGCCAGTTCGCGTCAGTATGGCTCGCTCGTGGAGTTACTCAGTCCTGAATATGATTTGGCGGAGAAACGTGCATTCCAGACCACCAATATGGCCATTTGTTCGCGGACAATCGGTAGGAGCATGATCTGAGGATGCGGGGACCTCCCTTCCAGGCCAACCCTACCCTCCCCCCTCTCTCCCCTTCCCAGGATACGCTAAAATATGACACCCAGTGAATACCTTATCATCCTAGCTTGCAGATGTGGCCATTTCAGCGTACTGACGGTTATTTCCACTTACTGGTTCCCCTCGCGCTACTACCTCTGCGGTGGGAAACTAACACGGTGAACAGGACTCTGGTGGCACACCAAATACCGGCCTCGCCGCGAATGACATTACAGGCAAGCTCTGTATAAGGTGTATTCACTGGCGGCCATAGCTGTGTGCACGACTGCTGAGCGCGTGCTGATGGCGAGCTTCCACAATTCTTTTGTAACGTGCATTCCGCGCCCTCCAAATTGCCGGTCTTAGCAGCCTATTAATGTGGGCTCGTTCAGAGCATGCGCTCTAGACATTATCCACAAATATGGCGCCCAGTGAATACTCCTTATTCGCGGCGAGAAGTTTGGCTGTTGCCGCCTGGTGGAATTTTTTCGCAACCCAGTGGGAGGATACTTCAACTTCCTCCGCTGGTGCAAGCACATGGAATGCCAAGCTTCGATGCACCATGGAAATGAAAACATAACCGCGTGGATAGCACGTGCACTATCCACAGTGAGATAGGGTGCCTACATGTCTGTCTGTCTCAGGGTGAAGACATCGATTGTTGCACTGAATGTGCCAGCGCGTGACGCACTCGCGCACTCGGTGCGTGACTTGGGCGATAAAATGGCGTCTATGCATTAGCCAAAGCTGCGCGCTCGAGCTGAGTAACACCGTATTGCCCGCACTTCAAAATGCATAAAAAAACGATTGGGCGTGAAAATGGCAGAGATGTCACCACTCAAGCAAAAGCGCGCGTGTGTATGAAGGCACTCTACAGTGAGAGAAACAGAAGCACCCCTAGCGAGCTCCACCGCGCCGCGAATAAAGGTCGGTTCTCACATGCATCGAAGCGCTGATGTAGCGCTCCTCACGTGCCGTCAGCTACTTATCGTCTGCCATGAGCAACAGTTTTGACGGTGCGATACAAAGCTGGTGAACGCTCCCGTCAGCACGCGCTTAGCGCGAGGTAAGCGCTACGCTCGTAGCGCTCCACTGCATGTGTGAACAGGCCTTTAGCCGTAGGGCGTAGAGTCCTCGAAGATTACTACCATGCGAGATTGTTAAAGAGATTGTCACGCGTTGACGCCACCCAGCGGCGACACTCGCAACTACAGTACCCTTGGCCGTGCGTGAACTCGACGCCACGAACGTGATACGCATTGCACTTCTCGCTGGCCGATTTCGAAGCGAGGGCTAGAGAACTCGCGGCCATATCATTTCGTTTTTCTACCCGTTTGAAGGGACACTGATAGGATCTTGATGCCCGCCAAGGTTTTTATTTGTTCGTAGCATAGGACAGCCCAACTACCCAGAATACAATTTGCGGCTCGACATTTCTTTTCTTTCCGCCCGAAAACCGCCGATCGAGAACTGGCCGGTTGGAGTCGCGCTGACTCTCTTCTCCGTGGTCACGTGCAGTTCTTTATGGTATAGACGCACTAAATATAATCAAAGTAGTGGGTCATCATTTTGTGGCTTCTAAAAAGCTGCAAACACGTTGATTGGAAGAAGAAAAAAAAAGTTGCGCAGAGAACCGGATGCATTCTGTACATTCTCCGCTTAATTCCCAACATGGCGTCGTATTGCGGGAGTCGGGGGATGGAAGGCTCAACGAAGCGGAAAAAGCGATGGCGGCACACGACGAGCGTGAAACATTTACTTCAGGACTGTTGTCCGCGGTACCGTCGATTCTATCTCGCTTCGAAAGAGATTGTTTGCTTATCAAACCAATTAGGATGTATTCCGTACGACACGCCCGACCACCGAGCTGATTCGTACGAAGAAGTCGCCGAGTTGTCGTCCTTTCCCCTGGCTGAATACATCGCTCGTCATACGAACACGAATTAGTACAGCTTGAAAACGCGCAAACATTGCAACGTGTCAATTTTTCATCTGCCTCGCACGTCGGAAAAAACGAAGGAACAAAATAAAAAAATAAAACGCGGTCGGGTGTTGCCACGTAACTTTTGGTACACATTTCTTCTTCCTCCCTAGTCCAGTTTCGGTTTCAGTTTCCAGTAGCTGCGTTTTTTTTTACTTTATTATACCTATACGTGCCGCTGTAGCAAAATATTGATTCGGTAGCCTTCTAACACCATATTAAATCACGTGGCAAAATATTTTTTGGGTGTTAGTGTCTTTTTAAGGCCTTCACTTTGAACTGTGTGAAACAGCGTTATAAGGGGTGCGTAATGTTTATTTATCTACAAAGTCTAAGCTACGGTACATGTAAAAAGAAAATACAAGTAATATTCGACGGATGTATTTTCGACAAAACGTTGTTTGTATAAAAATGTCGCGTAATCTTTGATTTCAACACTCCTGTGATTGGAAATTCCCCCCCCCCCTTTTTTTTTATTAGTCGTGCCTCTACGAGACAAATTTCTGTCAGATATTGACACTAAAAAATGTAACGCGGTAGTGTTGCACATAATCGTATGTTTTAAGGCCGAAGCGTTTTCAACACTTGTGCATTGTTTTCAGTATGCGAAGACAACGTCACGTGTGACTTCATGTGCCAACACGCCATTATTTTCATTGGTACGCCGCCGTGTGAAGCAACATTTAAAATATCTTTGTAGCGTACACTCTAAGAAATGCCTGCGCGTCTACTTACCCGCAAAACACTCAGAGAGCCAATCTCTGCGAGCTATGCAACCAGCTCAGCGAATACGGAGGCGGAACATCTGTTTAGACCTCAAAATTAAGTCTGCGCTGTGGCATTACGCGATGCAAGCGTGACGTTTTGCATTGCCTAATGCTACAGCGTAGACTTCATTTTTAGGTCTAAACGGATGTTCCGCCTCATCATTCGCTGAGCTGATTTCGTAGATCGCAGAGATTGGCTCATTGAGTGTTTTGCGGGTATGTAGACCCGCAGGCATTTCTTAGAGTGTACCGTCACGTGGTTCAACGGAAGAAAACTTCGTGAAACATCCAATTGTGTATAAAGGTATTTTTTTTCTTTTTTAGTGAGCATTTACGAGTTCGGTTTAATTGTTTCGTATTGCCATAGGCACACCTTGACACAAAACAGTACTCATTTAGCCTTTAATTATTTGTTTTCCGGTATCTTTTTATCGTAGAATTAATTTGCGTTTATAATTTGTGTTTTCCTCACATACTGAAGGCATCAAAAAAGCGTTCTACGGTGTTGATTTTTATTTTTTTTCTCCCTTTAATTAAATGGATATTCACTCCCACGAATGATTTACTGGTTTAAAACTTTATAGTACCGATGTAACATTTATTCGATGGTTTACCGTTTTTTTTTTTTACTTTTGTCGGGCTTTTTTTTTAAGTCGTCGAGAGGTTCTCAGTTTCTGTAAATTTTGATATCTGTTACCAAGATTCTTCTCGTCCCCCCAACTTTTCAAAATTTATGGTTCGTGAAATTCGCGAAACTAGCGCTCACGCAACGTTTAAGGGTCATACACTATCAGTTACGCCGCGTTTAGTTTCACTTTTAAACTTGGAAACTCGGGAACCATGTACACTTCAAAGGGGGGCTCAGCACGGCGGATGGAAATGTTTAATGAATCCGCCAGCGGTGCCGAAATAATTTTGAAGTTTCGACGTGATATTTAATTATGCTCTTCTGTGGGCGTGCGTGCGTGCTTGCGTGCGTGCGTGCGTGCGTGCGTGCGTGCGTGCGTGCGTGCGTGCGTGCGTGCTTGTGTGCGTGCGTACGTGCGTGCGTGCGTGCGTGTGGGGTGTGTGTCCGTGTGTGTGTGTTGGTGTATGTTGTTTCCCCAAAAGATGTCAAGGAATTAAATCAAGAACGTATTTTCTAAAGAAAATTTTTCCATTTTGAGTCACTGGATGAACGCGCTTGCCCAGGCTGCTACCCGAAATTAGGCACGCTGAGACGAGCTTTCCGTGTGCTACTGAATTCCTGCGCTCTCATTTTCGCCTCGCCTATCTGATACGTACGTAAAGGTTAATAGCTTAGGCAGGCGCAGTTACGCTAATTAGAGGTTCGGCGTCCTCGGGGCACTACACATACGGAACGTCGAGGTTGAACCAAGTTTGATCAACCGTAGAACGCTTTAATCCTCTTTGAAACCGAGAGGCTCGGAAATCTTAATTTACAATTATTGACAAAAAAACAAAATCTTTTTCTTTAATGAGCACTAAGAACATTGATCGGGAAGTCGAGTGTCTTTCATCGAGACGCGCCGAGAAACTCAGGTACACTCCAAAAAATGCCTGCGCGTCCACTTACCCGCAAAACACTCAAAGAGTCAACCTCTGCGATCTACGAAACCAGCTCAGCGAATGCGGAGGGTGAACATCTGTTTAGACCTAAAAATTAAGTCTGCGCTGTGGCATTACGCGATGCAAGCGTGACGTTTTGCATTGCCTAATGCTACAGCGCAGACTTCATTTTGAGGTCTAAACGGATGTTCCGTCTCATCATTCGCTGAGCTGATTTCGTAGATCGCAGAGATTGGCTCTTTGAGTGCTTTGCGGGTAAGTGGACACGCAGGCATTTTTTAGAGTGTAGAGGAGAAGACGAGAGCGCGCCATGACGTCAGAGCTGAGGTTCGAATGCTTGGTGGGTAAAGCTGGCTGTCTTTGGCTCTGTTCCAAATCTTACCCAAATGGATCGGAGTTACTCCGGCGGGTCGTGTCACGTGGCAGCACAGGTCAAAAAACGCTAGACGCGGGTAGGTTTTCGAACGCCATAGTACAAAGTCCTTACGCTGGAGTAAGATCGAGTAAATTTGGGAACGCAGCTTTTATCTCCACTGCACTCGTCGAACCTCTTCGAATGCGAGAGCCAGACGCCGGCGTTCCACGTTTCAAGGCGTTCGACGAGTTCGCTAGAGATAAAGGCTGCTAGCTTTAGGTCTTAATCCTTCCAATCAGAGCTCGGTAAACTGACGTCCTTTCTCGTTTCCTCCTTTCCCTCACTTTCTCGACGCATAGTTACGCATTGTCCCCGACAGCTTAAGAAAGACAGGGCGTGGCTTATTATTTGGCGTCCGTGGTTTCGGTAGACACCGATAAACCCCGAAAGAAGACCCCCGTATGTGTTTTTATCAAAGTCGAGGAAAACCGATAAACTCCGAATCGCAAAGATACTTAAAAGGAAAAAACAAAAACGAGGCTTCTTCTTGCTTCGGAAACCCACACCTTCTTTCGTTTCTTTTTCTCGTTGGCACGGGCAGGGTTTCAAGTCCTTTAGGGCTACGCATACATTCTCTGGAGGTTGGCGAATCCCATAAAGGCATAATCTTTCTTTTTTTTTCCTCAACGTGGTCCTCAATAAATAATTAATTTTTTTTGTCCGTCACGGAATGTTTATACCGAAAAACACTGAATCGGTGGGATAAAGGGAACCTCCTATAAAACAGCCCCTAATTTGAACGCACAGACAAACGAAGAAAATCCCCCAAAACACGGAACCGTACTTATTATGTCCACGCTTCTTGCACTTCGCCGTTCTTATCGGTATGATGCCGCGAACTGATTGGCTACGGAGCTCTAATATGTACTGAGATTCGCCACCCGTTAGCACTTCTTAAGCAGGAATCTGTGGTTTATAATCCCCGAAATAAGGCGCTCTACACTCTCAAAAAAGCCCGTGCGTCTTCTTTCCCGCAGAACACGCGGACAGCCAATCACTGCTGTTTGCGGAATCAGCTCAACGAATGACAATGCCGCAACATATGTTTAGACCAAAAAGCGAAGTTTGCGATGCAGCATTAAGCGATGCAAAACGTCACGCTTGCATTGCGTGATGATACATCGCAGACTTCGTTTTTTTGGTCTAAACATATGTTTCGGCATTGTCATTCGCTGAGCTGATCCCGCAAACAGCAGTGATTGGCTGTCCGCGTGTTCTGCGGGAAAGAAGACGCACGGGCTTTTTTTAGAGTGTAAGTTATTTTATGCTCTACCGTGGTCACTCGAAAGAGTTCCCATAGTATACCGGAATCGGAACCAATAATGCTGGCAACTTTGATCGGAAACCGCCATTTTTGTTTCAGCAAGATGGCGACGCCCACATGGGTGCCGCCATCTGTTTTCTTTTCTTTTTTTTTTCGGAAGATAAATGGTAGTTTCTCTCTATCCAGAATAGACTCGTATTGCCATTAGCGTGTATGCAAAAAAAAAAAAAATATTTCCTGGTGGTGGTCTGTATTAGAATTATATTTGCATTAAATTTAATTGAATTTTACGAAAATTGCGACACTTCCGATCTAAACATTGGCTGATATAGATCGCGTTGTGAACGTGATGAATCTCGGCGAACGCAAAGTCGAGTTCGGAGAGACGATCGTTAATGCGATATTCCTGTAACCTCTCCGACTGACTCTAAAATTGATAGACTTCTGCGCCGCCTCATGTGCAGTCAGTTTATAAACCTCGAAGCAACGGGACAATTCGTCATCTGTCGGTATATACGTCCATTAAAGTATAACGAAGCCCCAGAATATATAATTGGAGTACTGCAAGTCTTACGGCGACTGTCATTTCCCTGAAAGATAATGTGCTGCAGATCGTTGAAGTGAGGCTCAAGAATCGATGAACGCTACGACGTTCTAAATGGGCCTCCTGCGTCGCCCAGGGGGCGCTGCAAAAAGGGACTTGTCTTGGGTATTGCAAACCTGAGCGTCTCGAACTGTCACGCACGCAGAAGCGCGCCAGCCCTGGTGCGGAACGCGAGGCAAGAAAAATGCAAAGAAACAAAAAAATTTGAACGCCCTCGAAGCACAAGTTAAAGCTGAGACGCTGAGAGCGTGAGCCGAAAGACGCCGTTTCACGAGGGCCAAAGTAGAAATGAAAGAAAACAAAAATGAAAGCCGCGCGATACAGATGTTCTGACGTCACCAGCCAGAGATAAAAGACGCGTACCCTAGCGCTGGTGGCCTGATTTTGGCACTTTGGATTGTCTTATGGCATTGAATCTATCCGATTTAGGGCGCCTAAAGGTGTCTTTCCCTTCTTCGACACCACGCAGAAAACAAAAACACAAAAAAACTCAACCAACGTGCCATAAGTATTGCGAGGCTCAATTGGGTGAACTTGGACTACCCAAAATGAGGGCGCCACAATTTGTTCAAAGCTTCAGCGCAGGAGGCGTATTAGGTATTGCGGAAGAGTGCCTTCTTACTGTTCGTGAGCTTTGCCGAGCTGAGACCGAAAAACGTTTGAGAATGACCTAATATTGTCGCCTCTTGTTACGCGAGCAGACTTTGTGAATATCTCAAAGTTCTTTTGCTGAGGATATATATATATATATATATCCCTCTATTGCATGAATTATTAAAACCTTCCTTAGAAATTGTTTTTTTCAACATATTAGAATTGGAGTCGATGTATACATTTGTGAAAAAATTGACGTTTATTGCGAGTGTTTTTAACAAAAAACAGATGTGTGCCATATATGGTGCACTATGCACATGAGATGCCATTCTTGGTACGTAGCGTTAAATCAGCGTCTCTATGCTGTGTGGAAAGACACGAAACAGTTATTTCCAGCATTCAAACAGAGGTGAACCTTGCACTTGGAACACCGCACCGACGATTTTTTTTAACAGCGCTGTCGAGCCTAGACAGTTGCCATGGTTACCCTGTGTAGGTCACGTGCAAACGGAGGCAAAGGGTCACGTGACCGCCGCCTTGAAAACGCTTCAGCGGATCTCGTAAGATGGCCGACCGGTGGCCGCAATCGCGCAATGGGCTCGAAGCGGGGAAGCGCGATCCAGCAGTTGTCATAGAGATCAGTGGCCCGGACAGTCCCTAGCGATAGTGTTCCGGCTTTGGCCAGCGCTAGTTGCAGCTTCGGGCTAGTAAAATAATTGTCAAAGTACACCTTGTGCTTGACATGATGTGGGACCGGCCTAGTGAGGCGAAGAGCGACGTTTCCGCTGGCACCGCAGTCGGCACTGTATAGAGTTATAAGTTATAAGCGAAGCCAATGACTTTGACTTCGTAGCACAGTTTTGCTTTCGAATGGCATCGGCACTGCATAGTGTTCCGAATTTGGCACATGGCCGTTTTTATCCCAAAGCCGTAGTTCCGTACAAAACACGGCAGACTAACAATGAATATATAATGTTGAAATGTCACACTAAATAGGTATAATTTTAACTAAATTTTATGTATCCGTATTGACCAAAAAAAAAGTAAAACTGCAGTTTTTAAGACAGACTTTAACGTCCACACCCTAAGAAGAAAACCGTTCAGCCTTGCATATCTCTCCACGGATGGCGCCACCTGCTCTGTAACATTACATTATGCAATAGAGGGATATATATATATATATATATATATATATATATATATATATATATATATATATACTCTCTTAAAAATGCCTGCGCATCTGCTTATCCGCAAAACACCCGAAGAGCCAATCTTTTTGGTCTACGAAATCAGCTCAGCGAATGATGAGGCGGAACATCTGTTTAGACCTCAAAATTAAGTCTGCGCTGTGGCATTACGCAATGCAAGCATGACGCTTTGCATTGCGCAATGCCACAGTGCAGACTTCATTTTTAGGTATAAACGAATGTTCCGCCTCATCATTCGCTGAGCTGATTTCCTAGATCGCAGCGATTGGCTCTTTGAGTGTTCTGCGGGTAAGTAGACGCGTAGGCACTTTTTGAAGTATATATATATATATATATATGAAAACATAAAAAGCCCGAGTTCTAACGCGTGGTCGTGCATTCCTTTCGATTGAATCAAAATTGTTTCCCGCTCAATTCGTTTCCTGCATAATGACCGGTGGTTTTCTCAAAGCGTGTTTGGCAAACCGGCTGAAACTCCAATTTCTTCTAAATAAATAAGAAGCGGCGTTAAATATTCATGACGTTTCCGAAGAGGTGGACACGTAATACTCCGTTCCAGGCTGTTGATTGCGACGCACGTGACCTAGGTGCGTACGCAGAAAAGCTCTTAGGTCGTTTCGTGACAGCATTAATTCTAATTCAATTGGGCATTATCGCTTTCCGCGGCTACAGCCAGCCAGCCTCGCTAAAATACGACAATAGGGATGTGTAAGCATCCAAAGCAAACGTAAAAACGAATTTTCCCCCGAGAAAAGATAGGAATCTCAATTCTCATCGCTGACTGAGACAAACGCGAAGCATTTTATTCACTCGCAAACAAGCAACAGTTTACGACCTAGTTAGCCCAAATGCTCGATTGTTCTGTTTCTCGGATTTTACTCAGATGGATGAAATGCTACATTAGACCCTTTTATTGCGCAACCTTGAACGTTTATTTGGCACGCTAAAGTTTACCAAGTGCTATCGTGCAGGAGCAAAACGTAATCAAGCCCAAAAAGATTTATTCGGGTAAGCCATAAGAAAAGTATAATTTAATAAAAATTGTCTACCGATTCGCGTTTTTTTTTTTTTTGGTATGAAGTAAATGGCTTTTTTTTTTGCGAATAAGCTTGCAATAGAACCGGCAATGACTGAACTATACTGTCACGAATGGCAGTTGATGAGGCGATGAATGACTGACGGAAACTAAACGTTTAATTGTGCGAACTGGTGCCCAAAACAAAATAGAAAAAGAGTTGGGGCTCTAATCTAGGCTGTGAAAGTGGTTGGTCAGCGGAGCTGTAGTATCACCTGCAACGATTGCCTACTGCACTATACCAAATGCCACCGCCGGTCGCAGCACGCCGCCGGTGGTCGCATTGTCGTTTCTGTTCCCTTTGCCGCTCCTAGTATTCACGCTGCTCCTCGGGAGTCCTACTTATGCGTGGCCTATTCATCGCGGTGCTGCAGCAACAAGAAAATCCGTTGCTACACTCCGTTTCATCTTACGTTTAAGCGCAGCGGATGTTTTGAGCCATTGGAGCCAATCGAAGGCCGTCTGAGGGTCACGTGACCTTAGAGAGGGGGCACAGCGACGCGCGTAAAGCGTATCACGGGCCATTTCCACAGAACGGGATTGGCTAAGACAGCTCGTAGCATCCGCTGCGTCCGGACGTAAGGTGAAACGGGGTATAGGCGGCTTTCTTCTTTTATATATGAAAGGCTAGTGACGTCACTCCCCACGTCGCAAGGTGCCGTCACCGCGGCAGCAGGTGCCGTTATCATCCATTATGCGGTTTGCACTTCACACGAGGACTTCGAATGATGTCAACCCCTTTCGAAGCAGCTGCAAACCTAATCTTTATCGGAACGCGTGGGAGGGTGTTCCTATTGGTCACACGCGCCTTGTAATCCATCATGTGGTTTTAATGCTTGCTTTATGGTTTTCTTTAATGAAACGGATACTGAGCTGTATGCTTGATTTCAAAGGAGATATGCTGTTTTGCCTTCAATTGTTCACCGGAAATTTTTTTGCTTGCAACGACGACACGAAAATTTCCTTGGCTGGTAGAGGTATACAGCTTCGCTGTAAACGGCTAGCGTCGCAGGCGTCAATGGCGGTGTAACAGCAGAATCGAGCGCTGGGGCGACACTAACATGCGGCTCGCCACGCGGAGTCCCTTATGTACACGCGCGGACATCTGGAACAATCAGCGTAGAAGGTTGGGCGCGCCGACCATTCGAACCTCGAATAAACAACAGTATTCTTGAGTTCACTAGAACGCGACATTTACAGAAATAACAAAAAGGTGCGTCCGCTCACGGACATCGAACCTCGGCTTTTTGCGTGGGAGCCAAGCACGATATCCATTCGGCCACGGGTGTAATAACTTACAATCTGTAATGTTAGTACAGCTAGTGCGTATCAGTAGCGTGCATAAATCTTCTCTAACGTCGAAATTTATGCTTCATAAATTTATATGCGTATATATACGAGGCAAACAGACAGCCCGAAAAACAAATGTTAACGAACGATATTACAAACTATACTCAAACTCCCCCATGAAAAAAAAAAAAATAACGTTTTTTTTTTCGATTTAAAGCACATTTTAGTGAACTGCATTTTCTTCTTTTCATTGCGATGAATGTGCAGATAAATGTAAAAGGGTTTCTACGATGTAGCTGGTAAGAGCATTGTTTATCTGAAGCATCGAGAAACTTTCAGTTTGGTGTTCGCGCTAGATGAATTATGGAGAAGCAGCTCGCCAGCATTCTGCTAATCGGTGCGGTTTCGTTCCGTGTAAGACAAAAGAAAAGAGAAATCGCGGGTCTTATCCCGAAAGCTCAAATGAGGCTTTCCTAATTTTAGCGCAACACGGGCCCGGGTTTATTACCTTCCGCTGCGGCCGAAGCTGTCTCAATAGCGACATCGTTACTTTGCTTCTGCTGGCCGTTGAACAAAGGTTATTCGATCGGTCAAAAAGTGGCGCTTCATACTGCCAGTCCCCGACGAGTTAAAATTTCGGCATATTCTTAAGAATAAGGAAGACGATTGCTTAGGAAAGAAACCCTTTTCCAACGACCGTCGTCTCTTCCTTTGGGCGCGCGCGCTCCGGGTGCCTGGAAGAACGATGACAAATAATCGAAAGACCATTCACTTCAAAGGCCCATTGTTCACTTCTGAAAGACCGCTTTCTTAAGAAAGAGAAGTAAAAAAAAACAAAAGCAACTCGGCTTTCCTTTTTGCATTCTCTCAATCTCGTTGCACGTTTCTTGTTCATAATGTAAGAGGCGATATTTTTCCTTCTAATGCGGTTCTTTTTCGAAACTTTGTCGGCTGTAATATAACTCTGAGAGCAAAAATGAAAAGGGTACAGAAAAGAGGCACGGCAAGACATTATTCTAAAGGCGTAGTTTTGGCATCCGGGGACATATGCATGATATATCGTTGACTTTAGCTTCGGCTCCGACGAAGGGACGCGAATGTACTTGGCGAAAATCTTCCTTTTCTATTGGCCGCCTGCTGGCGGGACGATTGTCATTACCCTTATCTTCGACGCCCGCTCGTCTTATGAGGCGCGGCAGCGACGCCTGCCGTTGTCAACAGAGCCCCTTCTGCGAACGCCTCTCGCCGAAGGATTCTGGATAGTGCGCTGCACAATACGCATATCGGGCTTCTCCTGATCCTCACCACAGTGCCCTGGGATCGACGCAGGTGAAAACAAAACAAAGTGAGCTATGCAGCGAGATCAAATCGAACTTTTCCAGACAGCAAGTCGAAAGACGGACAATAGACCGATCTCACAAAGCGTCCGGCGCATGCGTGACGTCGCCATACCTTTTGTCTGCAGGAGGTAGAGGGCAGCCCACGCAACGGCTCGTGCCGTCTCGTGATCTACACGCGCAGAGCTCCAGCGAGGTTGCCTCACCTCACGTGCAGAAATGGTTAAGTTCCCTCGATGCACTGCGGCAGCAAAGGCGTGATCGGTTTGCCCCGTGGTTTGCCCCAACTGGTGCCCCATGAGTACACGCACGTCCAGCTTGCGGGTGAACGTAGCTTTGGCAAGCTTGGAATTGCACGGACTTGTTCGCACAAGCCCGTGCAATGCGGCGTCACATGGCGCCGGCCTTCCTTGAAATCGTCTATTCACATCGACGTAAGGAAGACCATGGCGCTACGCGTACGGTCCCTATACGGGTAGAAATTGAGGGAAAGGAGGAGGGGACGTTGGAACCCTGGTTGGAAGGATTAATGGGTAGTCGCAATGTCAGAACTCACTGTACAAACGTGTCCAAATGCGAATGCTGAAAGCCGGACGCCAACGTTCGGCGTTCAAACGCGTTCAAGGAGTGAGTAGAGACAAAGGCCTTTGCGTCTACATTCGAATCAATCCAACCGGAGTTCCGTGTTCAAACGTCCCCTCCTCCTCTCTTTCAATTTCTACCCGCATACTTTAGTCACTCTGCAAGCCACATATATTCGCGATTCCAGACAGAAGACGAAGATATAGCTCTACTCAAAGAACTATCAAAATCCGGTCTGCAAAGTGCAGGCAGAAAACTTTGCGGAATCCCGTCGAATACTTCCCGAACGATAGAGGTCTGCTCCAGCTTCCAAAATCTCAACCCGTGGACCCGTGGTTAAGATCGTCCATGTTGATCACATTCCTCAGAAGGGGAGAAGGAAGGGGCTCGATATTTGCCGGTCGACATGTATCCAAAGACCTTCCCGAGGGAACGATTTCTTTGCGGAGAAAAAGTCGTCTGCTTCTTTGCAGGGGTTGGGGTGATGTCCGAAGGCCGAGCTATTATTAACTGATTGAAAAAAACAGTGGGTAGATCTCGAGGCGTCTAGCACTGAGGTCTACCCACTCTCCTTACAATCGAAGCCATTCAGAGCTCGGCGTCATTCTGACGTCACCGCAACTCCTGCCCTAGAAGCAGACAACGTTCTCTCCTCATACCACGTTCGCCCCTAAGTTCGAAGTGCGGTTAGAGCTATCCGTGACTCCAAGCACGTGCTTTCAGGCCCCTGCACTAAACAGCTTCGTATTTTCACCACCACGCGACCAACAATCCCGTTGCATCAGAATTAATTAGCGTTCTATATTTGAACCTGCCCAGTGAGGGTTTCGCGCTACGTGCCGTTTCTTTAGTTGAAGTCGCGAATAGGTGCTGCTTGGAGCCAGTCGTACATTTATCCTTCTCCGTGGGATTACGCTCCCGCCCGCACCCACGCGTAGGGTGCGTTGTCAGGCGATGAAAGAGGAGGTGGATTGGTCTGGCGTAGTCAATACCAGTCAGAAGATTCAAGGTGTGCGACTGACGTCACCGTTAGTTGGTTCCCGACCGGCCAGAAAGCGGCAATCGCGCCCAAGCTCGACGAGAATTGACCCCGAGAGTGCGACGTCACCGCTCCGAACAAACCGTTGCTAACGGCGTTGTAATGAACAAATATATGAGACTGGATTTTGCTCCCAAAGAAAGATCGCTCAAAAATCTGACGTGAAATTTAAACGTCCAAAAAATAATAGATAAAGGACGTCTATAGACTTCACACCTACCACGACTGAAGTTGGCCGAGAATCGGCAGTTTCTGAGATATTTGCGAAAGCAACTTCCGGCCCTCAGGACGCTTCGAAATGCCTGCTGCAGACGACGAAGGCACACTGAATGACTGAAGTATGCCGTCTGCAACAATTTGAATCGTTTGCACAATGATACGATTTTGAGTTTCTATTTATTTGGAACATGGCAGGCATGAGAAAACTAATTACGTATATGGCGAATTGCATTTCGGTGCGATACGGGATATTGTCCGACGAAAATCATCACACGCATGAGGATTTGCTAGAAATACAGCGAGAAACGCCTCTGTTTAGAACATGATATCAATGCAGCGTCGGGCCTTCTTTCTGATTTTGTTGTTGACGTGGATTCTAATGAAGAAGCGATTCTTTTGACTCTAACGAGCGGTTCGAGACCCCAAACTACGTATTTCCGGCTGGCAATATGGGTTTGTATTTCGTACCTGCCTTGTAATCATCACAGATAAGATAAAATCCTACAGATTGTTCAGCTTTATGTAGGACGTGAAGCGAGCATGACTGAGAGGGAACGCTTCTCCGTGCCTCTAGAAGATTCCAGTTTATTCTCACCTCGAGTGCAAAAGATAAGGGGGTGAGAATGACTTTGCCAAATCTGTCTCGCCCTAGCTGTAGGTCGAATGTCTGAGATGCCGAGTGGATTAGGAGCCGAGCGCGGCGCTGTCGACTCACAGCCAGCTGTCACGCCGACGCATCGCCGCGCTGCTGCCGCCGTCGACGCTCATCCTTTTGAGTATTTTTTTGTTTTTGTTAGTAGGCACAAGTTCGCCGATAGAATATTTATTTTCTGTTTGACGCTCGTAAATCCGTTTCCATCTGCGACAATTTATATCTGTTACGGACAATTCGTTTGATCTCACAGATATGCAATGAAGCAACTGCGCTGTCAGAGATCCTTAAAACGCATGCTGGCCTGCACTTTGACCTTGATACACTTCACGTCGTCGTCGTACGTGATTCGGCCAACTCGGCTTCACAGCGTTTTCACCTTCTCAAACATTCCAAAGGCGAGCTGAACGGGGAGGCGGTCGCGCACCTCGAGCCTCGGTTGAAGTTGTGCCGGGCACTCTTCGTGTCCAAAAATCCCGCAGAAGTGGACCCCGAGAATAGAAGCTCCGCCGATCGTCACCAACCTCATTTAACGCGGTCGCCTACTCCCTCAGAAAGAACCACTGAACCCGCGAAGCCACTCTGTCCTCTGCTATCGAGGCAAAACCAGTCCTGAAACTTTATTACGGGCTTTTGTCATCGCTTTATGGTACTGAGACGATAGAAAAATGTCTTCAAGATTGGATATTGAGAAGTCACGATGCTTACAAAAAATGTTTTATTTTTTTATCGGACAATTTCTAACCTCACGTCGAACGCCTAAGCATATGTCCATTGCAACGGCCTTAGCAACGGTTTGTTTGGAGCAGAGCGTCATTTTGTCACGTCATCCCTTACCGGGTCAATTGCCGACGCGTTTAGCGTCGCGCTCGTTGTTTGACTCTGCGAGAAGCACTGGCGGGGGTGCTGACGCAAGCTAGGCGGCACTGGGTGGACCACTAGCCATGACGTTTGGGGAGGAAAGTTGCAGGCCTGGTTTTTTGACACGAACTCATCTCTGTTACGTCACGGCGCGGTGGTGGCGCGTCGGGCGCACTTCCGGTCTGGGGCTGTGGGCAGAAGTCCCCATGTGAGACGTGTAATCCTGTTTTTTTTTAAAGAACAAGACAAAAACCTGCCTTCCCGTCAAATGCCGCGACTGGGACTGTACAAAAAGAGTCGAGAAAGGTTTGAAGGTCAGTTTTCATGTGCTCGTTTTGTCCGAGAACGTGAATATGTGCCATGAAAAGGGAAAACCAGACGCTGTCGGACCGCGATTGCTTGGGCGGGGGGCACTTTGGGTAGAATTCACAGATACTTGTGGTAATCACATTTATTTGTTTTGTTGCAACATGAACGCTGGAAAACCGTGAAGTCGTATGGACCACCTGCGGACTACGTTCAGTGCGTCTTCAAGTTCAAACGGCCGCCTGATCGTTCGAACTGTCATCCGCTCTCTCAAACGTTTTTTCTTGTCGTCTGCTCTTTTAGACGACACCGGTCCGTAGGCCAAATGTTGGCCCGGTACTTGCGATAAGAAGTAAGTGCAGGCCTCAAAAGACTTAAGTTTGAAGGTTGGCAAGCAGGCTCGATGTAAACAGTAGAAACTAGGAGATGTTGATAATTGTTACCAGTGGCCATTACCAACTTGTTATGCCTGATTCACTTGGTCCGATTCTGCTTGCAATTTTCAGTATCGACGTCAACCATCTCAGCTATGGTTCTGGCTTTTGCAGCCCGAGCGACGTCGCGACTGAAAATTGCGAGCGAAATCTTAGCGTGCGGATCAGGCTTCAGCGTCCATTCTGCGGCGTCCACGCAGAATGAATCGCCGCATGTCACATTGGGGAATTGTGGTAGTCCGTTTTCACAGCCCGCTAAGCTAAGACCTTGAACTATGCATGCAAGGCTGGCAGCGCGCATACGCAGCTGCGGCGTTTTCTTCACGGATACCGTAGCGGAGGAGCAAAACGCTCTACTACAATTCCCTAGTATTCACGCGAAGTTTTGCGGTGTAACGAACCTTGGCCGCTCAAGTAGTCAGACATTGCCAGGAAAACGTAGAATCAGTAATTCGAACGTGAACAAGGGCAGGGGGACTCAAACCGACGCCAACAACATCGCATTTCAATGGTTTATTTACGGGCGACAGCGAGCTTTTTGCCCACACTCCATCGCGCATGCGCGGTGCCGGTGGCGTCCGCTAGGGGCGCTCCGGTTTGTTTGTAAACATGAGTTGGTGCATAGGCATAGCTCCCACCGCACGGTCAGCTTAGGGGTGAACGGAGCATAGCCGGGGACGTAATCCGCTGAGGTGGTGCGAGGAGGTACGCGGCATCCGGAGACAGGAGCGGAGTTTTGTCTCTCCACACCGCGTGCCCTTAATGGGATGCAGTGGTCGGGCGATCGGCGCCCGCACTTCCGGCCATCGCACAATGGCCCCGGAGCCCTTTGTGGGGGAACTCAATGCCTGAGTGGCCCCGCCACCGCTAACACCGGCCGTCCAGCTCGTATGAAAGGGATGCCTCAGATATCCGAGCTACGCACGACCTGTCCCGCATGCGGGCGTTTCGTGAGGGCTCTCGGCGCGGAATCATAGTTGACGGTTCTTCGATAGATTCGACCACGGAAATAAGAGTAGCCAGAAGTTGCGACTGGAGCGGATGACACGAGGCGTCAGTTTGTGTGTGAGAGAATACGCGATATGCGTGACGCTGGTCCATCTGTTTGCAAACGTGAATATTTATTGAATGGCATACCCTCGATTCACGGAACTTTTTGAAGACCTGTAAGGCCTTTATCGAGCCAGCAATTAAGTTCGCGATCTCGACACTTCGTAAGCCACCTGCGCAGCCGCTGGTTTAACGATATAAGAATTGTCCTTTCTAAATGCCCTTGAAACAGGGGTACCTCGCTTGCGGTGCCATAGGCTGAACTGCGAAGGCAATAGGCGCTGCCACTTATTATATATATATATATATATATATATATATATATATATGGGTAGCGGACATTTCATCGAACGCCGTTTCATCGAACGCCGTTTCATCGAATGAATGGACATTTCATCGAACGCCGTTTCATCGAACGCCGTTTCATCGAATCGCTAAGGGCCGTTTCATCGAATTTCTTTGTACCGAGTTTTGGGGCATAACAGTGCTTTATAGATGTTTTACTTTGTATTTGTTAAGACTAAGGTAGTTACTTGTGAAATTGTTTTGAAAGTTTCACCACGAACACGAAACTTGTAAATCCAGGAGGCTGTGTGGCATATTACCCAGAAGAGGATCCGGACATTTCGGTGTAGGACGTTTCGGTGTAGGGCGTTTCGGTGCGGTCTTTTCGGTGCACGGACTTTTCGGTTCACGGACTTTTCGGTGCATGGACATTACGGTGCACGGACATTTCGGTGCACGGACTTTTCGGTGTGGAACGTTTCGGTGCGCGGACATTTCGGTGCAAGGACTTTTCGGTGCACGGACACTTCGGTGCACAGTAATTCAAAATCGGAAAGTATTTTTTTTTTTTTTTTTTTGGTAATAAGCACAACTCTAGGTAGAACAGTTTTTTTTTTTTGCACTTTGTAAATTTGTAGACTTGGTCATTCATTTACGGGCACTTACTCATATACGACCTAAGTGACTTTGTAAGGCGCAGCACCACCCTGCGGATGGACTGGATGCGTTGGACGTTAACTGTAATTTGCCGGTGTCTCTTTTCCAACGTACGCATAGGCGGAACCCATCGTATTTTCGCGTTGGGTCGATACAGGCGTTCTCGGCGCTAAATCTGTGTAAGAGAGGCCCCAGCAGCAAGAAGATTGAGATTGTTGAAAATTACCCGAGACATGTGATGCGACTAGTGGTACGTTGGAAAAGAGACACCGACAAACGAAGCATAACGTCCAACGTCTCCAGTCCTCACACAGGATGGTTCTGCGCCTAACAAAGTCACTTAGGTGGCATATCAGTAAGTGGACGTAAATAGATGACCAAGTCTATAAGATTAAAAAGTGCGAAAAATAAATTTCTAGCTAAAACAGTGCTTCTTACGTTTAGAGAAAACAAAAAAACTCGTGATTTTGATTGGCCGTGCACCGAAATGTTTGAGCACCAAAAAGTCCGTGCACCGAAATGTCCGCACCGAAAAGTCCCACACCGAAAAGTCCGTGCACAGAAACGTCCGTATAGAGAAAAGTCCGTGCACCGAAAAGTCCGCACCGAAACGTCCTACACCGAAACGCCCTACACCGAAAAGTCCTAGACCAGGGGTGGCCAGGCTGACCCGGCCTAAGAGCCGCAAACCAAACCACGAAACTTCCAAGAGCCGCGGGGGGAGGGGGGGGGGGGGGGGGGTAAGGGGCGGGCGGGTAAACTTGTTTCGAGCAATAAAGGAAACTTCAAGTACTTTCAATCTATCCGAGTTAAAACCAGTCCGACCGTACGTAAGGTAGCAGCAGAGGCGGATTTAGAGGGGGGTCCGGATGTCCTGACCCCCCTCTTGATTTCTGCATGCGTAATATTTAGGCCGTGAACCAAGGGAGAGGGGGAGGGGGTTCCTAAACAAATGGTACGCTGACCAACACCTGACCCCCCCTCAGGAAATTCCTGCATCCGCCCCTGGGTAGCAGTAGCACAAAACAACCAAAGCGCAACCTGTCTTTCGATTTAAAACACGTTCCATTTCTCTTTTGAGGGAAGTGCTGGTGTAACCGGGAGGGTGGTCGGCGGGGGCGGGTAAGGGAGAGAGCCGCGAGCCGCACTTTAACACGCGAAGAGCCGCAGCTTGGCCACCCCTGTCCTAGACCCACAAAGAAGACATCGGTTTGTCTTTCAGTTTGTGTTGCCGTTTATGTTTTGTGACTTCAGCCCACTGAGCATGTTTTCTGGTAAGATAAGCAGCTGTTCACCACACACTTTTCTCTCTCTCTTGTCCTTTGTCCCCAAAACAAGCCTGGACTAAAACCACCTCCCCTTCACTGTCATCTTTATCACCGACCCATTTGCCGATGAATGATCTTCAGGACGCTCCAACCGGCACCAGACAATAGTGAAACCCTGGATGCACTCTGTCACCCAAGAAGACTGAACCCTTCCGGATCCTCACATAACCCAAGGTTACACATACACGATGTCAGACAATAAAACACTACCCGCTTCCCAGAAAGCACGTCGTGCTTTCTGTTTTTTGTCTCATTTTCAATTGTTTCATGTGACATGGAGAGGGGTTCCCTACTCAAAAAAACCATTTGGTGCCTATATGAAAGTAAACGGGTACATACCGTTAACAGTTTAGCCATACCGGCCACCAGTTTGTCAAAGGGGTCGCCCGTATGGCTCAAAGGGGTCCCCCGTATGAGCCATAACGGTCACCTATTTGGGCGAACAGGTCACTTCTTTGGCAAACGGGTCAGTTGTCTGGGCAAATGGGTCACTCGTTTGGGCAAAGTTGTCGCACGTTTGCTCAAACCGGTGACCATGTTGCACAAACGGGTGACCGGTGACCGGCAAGCTGTACAGGTTTAATCAAACGGCTCTCCGGAGCCCGTTTAATACTGAACGTACAGGTCGGGGGCATGGGCACGCCAGTTTCAGCAGTGGCAGCCTGTTTCGGGAAAGCCGGGAGCGCCGGTTCATCGATTTACAATCGTCCGCGTAATGCAAGTAATTATATTTATATTTTGATTGAGCTGATGTTCGCTTATACTGCAACAACAATAAACATTTTTTTTACTTAAACGTGCGACGTTGCCGAGCCGATATTTTTGACAGAATTGTAAAACTTTGGCGTTCTTTGTTGCCTCAATTTACTTATTCAGCTCGAATCGCTCTCGCAGAGGACGCGACCGCGTGAAAGAATATACTTCTTGACTCCGTTTCGCCTCAATTCAAGACTCAGCGAAGGTAACGCGCGAACACGTGGCTGTACGAACATCGAGCATTGCGAGAGCAGGCCCGCTGTTGCAGCAGTCAAATTACGAGCTCGCGCTGGGTGCTTTTTTTCGCTCGGGCGCAAACCGAGCTGCAGGCCGGCGCGCGCCATTTCCAGGTTTCAACTTTCAAGCGTGCTAAAAAAATTCGCCTGCTTTCCGAGGCTGCAAACGCGGCATAGTCAACGTTCTGTTGCAATTCGAAGAGAGGAGGAAAGCGCGTGTACAGCGGTACAGCGGTTGGTGCACCCTCTCCCCTAGCATTGACTGCAAAAAAAAAAAAAAACTAACCGCGAGGCTTTTTTTTTTGTTTTTTTTTTTGAAGGATGGGGTGCGCCCCGCTGTCCTTCGCCTTGACCTTGCCCCCTTCCTCCTCTCTGGTCAGCTCTGTCACGTGACCCACAGCAGCGCGCGAGCTACACGCTCATAAGCGTCGAGATCCGGAAGGACGCGCCCAGCAGCCGCTTTTTTCTTTGTCTGCTTGTTCTCAGTTTACGTTTGAACTTCACTCGTCCTACCTGCTTCGATCTGTCGTCTAACCTTGTGGTCTTATTAGGATGTCTCGCGACAACGTATTGGATGTGCACCAAAGCTATCAGTGTTCGAAAAGTTCAAAGAAGTCAGGAATTCTTGCGGTTTGGTTGTGTTCCGCAAATGACAGCTTGTGCGCCTCATCGTGTTGAAACTTCAAGGAGCCTTCTTTCTCGTTTTTGTGTTTGTGTGGTTGTCCTGCTTTGACCGTGTCGACTTAAGGCTGAACTCCATGGGACGAATATGCTGCGAATAACCGACGAATTTTGGCCGGCGGCTTTCGCTCTGCGCGTGAAATCAACACAGTGGCTGCTACGTCGCGCGCAAAGTGAGCGTGCCGTCGGGCGGCGTTCGCCAGTTATTCGTCACATAATTCGTTCCATGGAGTTCAGCCTTTATATTTTGGATTACATTTTTCAAGTCAGCTATTATTATGGTAAGTTAACTGCAACCTGCCTGTTGGCAACGATTGACCGTTCTTTTACGCGTACTCTTCCAGATTATCTATAGAATTATGCAGCATCTAATGTCGCGGCAGCCGGGAGAATAATTTTTCCCAAAGTCTGCCATATAGTCTGAAATTACCTCGGCAGTATAAGAGTGCCTCTTCACATTTCACAGAACGCTTGCACGTTTGTACTTGTCTACGGAATAAGTTGTAATAAACTTCTAGGCGAATTGAAAACGATCTTTTGTGTCTGTTTTCCTGCCCATTTGCGAGCACGATTTTTTCCACGTGTTTCCTCAATGTTAGAAATAGGTCTATGAGTTTCGGAACGTCTTAAATAAGTTTAAGATAACCAACCTTCTAGACGATACCCATTTAGGGCTAGCGAATAAATTGCCTATCCGAATGGCGCGTTCAAATGTGTGGTCACGTGTCTGGTCGAACGGGCACCCGTATCAAACGGGCACCCGTATCAAATGGGTACCCGTATCAAACGGGTACCCGTATCAAACGGGTACCCGTATCCCATAATCACGTTTGATCCAAACGGATCGACAGGTTTGCCACCCATTTGATTCGAACGGGCGACCAGTTTCCCACCCGTTTGAATTTCTAATGGTTTTTTTCAGTAGGGTTATTGTTCCATGAAGGCTTTTTCTTCGAAGCAGGATATGTTCACGATGGAACTTATCTCGTCCCTCTAATATAAAAACAAAAAAGCAGAGAGAATTAAATTAAGTTGTGTATAAAAATTAAAATAAAGTACAAAAATATTACCGGTTGTAATGGTGTTCGATGAAAAAGCGTTCGATGAAACGGCTTCGATGAAACGGCGTTCGATGAAACGGCATTCGATGAAACGGCGTTCGATGAAACGGCTTCGATGAAACGGCGTTCGATGAAACGGCGTTCAACGAAATGTCCGGACCCATATATATATATATATATATATATATATATATACTAGTATATTTTTTTTGTAAATAAGCAATTTCTTTACGATGTTCCCAGGACGCACGAATGTAACAGCAAACGCCGTGCGGTAACGTGTACTTCTAGAAGCTCTTGAATGTATACTGCCGTGCGGTGCACTCGGCACACCAATCATTGTATCCCTTTAACAAGTTCAGCCCATGAGGGATGCCATCGCTCTCATGCTCCAACGTTCATGAAGTATGTAGCAAAAACAAAGTGAACAGTTTGATTTTTGTCAGAAGCGTGATACCGCGAGGTTTTCTCACAACGCAGACACACGAACGCGCACACAAATACGAACACAAACCCACACGCACGCCCGCTCAAACACTTACACAAACACACGCACACACGAGCACACGAACATGTACACACACACATACGAGCGAGCGCTCACACGCAAGCACACACAGACAAACACGAACGTACAGACACACTCGAACATACACGCACGCACACGCGTACACACGTACTCACACACGCGCGCGCACACACACTTTCTCTATCTCTTTCGTGATTTTTGTGCAGAATGGTCGGAACTATGAAGTTTTCGGGTGATTCTATCCAGAGAGATCGCCGTTTGCGTCGATTCCTCCGCCCTCCGCCGGCTTCGCAGAACAAGTGTCCGCGCCGCAGGAGAAGTCAACAGTGCGACGCAAGCGCAGAGGAAAGGGATTAATGTCGCGGGCGCTGTTTGAACACTTATTTCGCTTTGAAGCCGGGTTCAAAATTGAAATGTTTTCGCCCCGTGGCACCCTTTACGAATTTTTTAAGTGAAATCTCACGTCACAGATAGATAGTATTTACGTCAAGCGTCAATCCTCGAACAACGTTAATCTCATCAAAAAAGGATATACAACAAGCTAATGATAACATTTGGGTTAATGGACCTTTTGTAGAAATACGCGGTGCGCATGCGCGGAGTATTTCATGCGCCTGGGTTCGAGAGTATCTAGTTCCAAACAATCCGCCATCTTGCATTTCTCGCCTTTGAGCGGTTTCGTTGTGTCGACCTCGGGGCGGAAGATTACGCACGATAGGGACAAAGGTGAGCTTGGAGGAGCCGTATCTCGGTCACATCGCCTCAATGGGTGAACAGGATGTAGCTGACGTTTTGGGTGTGGAACGGGTGGGAGAGGCCTTGGGCGCGCGTTGTTTTCCAGTCACCTAGTCTCGAACCGATTCGCGTGTCTAGGTGGCAGCACATATTCGCCAAGAGGTCCATTGGCTCTCCAATTAATCAATTTTTTTCACTTTTCTAGTTCCTTTCGTGGCCTCCACCTTATCCCCGGCTCAAAAAATCCTAAAACGATGTTGATTAACGTTGAAGTTTGGACTATACTTCGTTTCACCTTATGTTGTACCGCAGGGAAGGCTAGAAGCGCGAGCTCATAGCGTTGGCAGCTGCTCTTAAGTCACGAGAGCTTGTGCCGCCGGGATGTGCCCCAGAGCAAGGAGCTCGCGCTTGTAGCCTTTCCTGCGGTACATCATAAGGTGAAACAGAGTATAGTTGGTATACAAACATAATAAAAACGAAAACAGAGCTGTATCCTGGCGGTTACCTTTTTCTTTGTCCCCGTCTTCGCGCAGTTTTTGTTCTTAGTATACCTAATAAGAGTTTCCTTTTTTGACAAATTGTAGAAAATAAAAATAAATAAACGCGAATTGTATATTGAGTTCGATTTATGTATGCTTGAAAAAATATTGTTCTAATTTTTAATTATTTCTTCTTTTTTTTTTTCAGGAACGTGGGCCTCACAATTCTGGCGTGGATGTAACTGGAAAGGTAAGATTATTTTGCCACGTTAGGCGACAAATATCATCAGATACGAATGAATCAATCGTTAAAACGTCATGAATGTCTGCTAAACGTCTTGTGTGCAACGTTTTGTATCATACGATCTCTGAAATGTGTCCATAGATTTACTTGAAACTGGCTGTCCTTTCGTTGTAATAAAAAATTGACCGCATCTCCACGTGGTGAATGATGTTGCTTGGGGCGAAGCTCTGGTGGTGCTTGTCTGCGTAGACGCCGAGCCGCAGCATGCCGAGCCTTTTCATTCATGTCAGTAGGAGAATGTGTGGTTTTCTTCTTTTTCTTTTTTTAAGCAGACAGATGGGATGGCATCTCAGAACCCCCTACTCTTTTTTTTCTTCTTTTTCTTTGAGCCTTTTCATTCATGTCAGTAGGAGAATGTGTGGTATTCTTCTTTTTCTTTTTTAAGCAGACAGATGGGATGGCATTTCAGAACCCCCTACTCTTTTTTTTCTTCTTTTCTTTGAGCCTTTTCATTCATGTCAGTAGGAGAATGTGTGGTTTTCTTCTTTTTCTTTTTTTAAGCAGACAGATGGGATGGCATCTCAGAACCCCCTACTCTTTTTTTTTCTTCTTTTTCTTTGAGCCTTTTCATTCATGTCAGTAGGAGAATGTGTGGTATTCTTCTTTTTCTTTTTTTAAGCAGACAGATGGGATGGCATTTCAGAACCCCCTACTCTTTTTTTTCTTCTTTTTCTTTGAGCCTTTTCATTCATGTCAGTAGGAGAATGTGTGGTTTTCTTCTTTTTCTTTTTTTAAGCAGACAGATGGGATGGCATCTCAGAACCCCCTACTCTTTTTTTTTCTTCTTTTTCTTTGAGCCTTTTCATTCATGTCAGTAGGAGAATGTGTGGTATTCTTCTTTTTCTTTTTTTAAGCAGACAGATGGGATGGCATTTCAGAACCCCCTACTCTTTTTTTTCTTCTTTTTCTTTGAGCCTTTTCATTCATGTCAGTAGGAGAATGTGTGGTTTTCTTCTTTTTCTTTTTTTAAGCAGACAGATGGGATGGCATCTCAGAACCCCCTACTCTTTTTTTTTCTTCTTTTTCTTTGAGCCTTTTCATTCATGTCAGTAGGAGAATGTGTGGTATTCTTCTTTTTCTTTTTTTAAGCAGACAGATGGGATGGCATTTCAGAACCCCCTACTCTTTTTTTTTCTTCTTTTTCTTTGAGCCTTTTCATTCATGTCAGTAGGAGAATGTGTGGTTTTCTTCTTTTTCTTTTTTTAAGCAGACAGATGGGATGGCATCTCAGAACCCCCTACTCTTTTTTTTTCTTCTTTTTCTTTGAGCCTTTTCATTCATGTCAGTAGGAGAATGTGTGGATTTCTTCTTTTTCTTTTTTTAAGCAGACAGATGGGATGGCATTTCAGAACCCCCTACTCTTTTTTTTCTTCTTTTTCTTTGAGCCTTTTCATTCATGTCAGTAGGAGAATGTGTGGTTTTCTTCTTTTTCTTTTTTTAAGCAGACAGATGGGATGGCATCTCAGAACCCCCTACTCTTTTTTTTTCTTCTTTTTTTGAGCCTTTTCATTCATGTCAGTAGGAGAATGTGTGGTTTTCTTCTTTTTTCTTTTTTTAAGCAGACAGATGGGATGGTATCTCGGAACCCCCCCCCCTTACTCTTTTTTTTTCTTCTTTTTCTTTTTTCGTAATTTTTTTCAGCTTTTTTCGTAATTTTTTTTTGCCCTACACGAGCACGTGAGCATGTGCTCACGTGATCGTGAGCACGTGAGCAGAAGCACGAGCACTCGACGCCGGGCCTACGGCGGCCGGCGGACGGCGGACGGACATGGCTAGCCCCTAAGGAGCTTCGCCCCTAAAACTTGTATTACAAAGTAAGAAAACAAAACAAAAAGACATAATAACGTACAGGTTGGAAAAAACATGAAGGTGCTTGTAACGTTGCGAAACTGTACAGAAAAAAATACTGTAGTTACTTTTGCGAAGCGTTCCCGGCATACACAGGAAAATTGTCAGAAATGGCGTAACTCCAGAACACGTGAAGTGATATTCTTTGTGCGGTCTTTGAGTGAAACGGAATAGCGTACGCTCTCCAAAGTGTCTGAGCGTTTAAACGTTCCTGCAAGTCAAGCAGTGGCTGAATACCAGACAAGGAGCGTGGCACTTGGCTTTCTCAACGTTCTCCGCGCCCTGTCATTCGCAGGACGTGCTATGGTAATGGCGCGCACCACAAAATCTGGGGCGTCTGCTTTCTCCCCAATGTACTCGGGAGAGCCAATCGCATCAATTTACGGAGGAGGGCTCGGTATCTGAAGTTATGCTCATAGCCACAGAAGCAGTCTGCACTGTGGCCCTGGACCAGATGACGTTCCATCAAGCTCAGCGACACGGCGCAGATTGCTATTTAGGTCCTAAGAAAACACGTGTTGAGCTTCATCATGGGCCGATCTCCCTCCGTACATTGCAGCGATGGGCTCTCCCCAACGCTTTGCGAAAGAAATGGATGCACCGACTAAGCATCGCAGAAAGCTCAAACTTCGTGAGATTATGACGCTTAGCGGTAAGTTTATATGGCGAAAGTTTGAGAACATGGCGTCATCTGAATCAAATTATAATTAAGAAAAACGAACTTTCTATATATGAGCCGCCATTCAGCTAAGCCTAATATCGTCAAAACAAGAAATGACATAGTGCCTGTAATATATATTTCAGTGAAAAAAAAAAAAAAAAATCTCGTCAAAAAGAAAGGGAACAATATCCCTTTGTTTTCTAGCTTAGAAGCTTTTCTTTTTTCATTTTTTTTTTTCACTTAAATAGATGATATATTTCCCACAGTGTCATTTCTTGTTTTAAGGATATTCGGCTCATATATAGGTGGACGTTGGCTCATAGAGGAATTTTGTTTTCTCAGTTTCGATCAAAGTAACGTCATGTCATGAATGGGACCGCCAGCGTCCCATTCTGGCGGAGTTTGAGCGCAGAAGGTGCAAAAACGGGTCCCAAGCTGCCTGGGTTGCCGGCGTGGCGAGGCGTGGTCGTCGGCCGCGAAGAAGGCACGGTGTTGGTTCCGGTCCCATGTTGGGGCCGGAAAGCAGCGTGATTGATCGCCGGCCCGTTTTCGGTCGCTGACAAACGGCTTAGCCTAGCCATTCCATCTATTAAAGCAATGGCGGTCTCTAAGTGAATGATCGTTCCCTGGTACTTTTCTGAGTCAGCGGACTGTTATGAAAACCGATTTCGTGTCCGAGCTCTTTTTTTCTCTGTTTGAACGTTTTGCTGCTCCGAGGCAGCGTCCGAAGGATTCCGCGGGAATAGTCTGAGGGCGATTGCTCTGCACTGATCTTTGTACTAACAATGTGAGCAAGGAGAAATGGCAGTAACAAACGCCGCACCGCAAAAAACGTGTATTTTCTTATTTTTTTCACGAAGAAAAAGCGATGACGGTTAAGCTGACGTAACTGAAGCAAGGTATGGCAACGATACGATGATTAAGCGATCTCAAGTCGGACAGCGGAACATGCGACAATTATTACACCAATTCCAGAAACCAACACTTACGGCTCAAAAGTGACAAATATGATTCTGTTATAAAGGATATGTGCGATTTCCATACCAGAGGTATACTTGGTTGTGGCTTGTTTTTGAAAGTAGTGTGGAACTAAGTAAAAATTTTGAACGACTTCTTTTTGATATATATATTTTGCACGCGTCTTTGGCCACGATTTTATGACTAATTTGACCGATAACAAAATACCGTTTTTTGCGGTTCCGTTGACTAAGCAGCCACGAAACTTGACTGAGGCACCGACCAGGTTTCGCAACTGCCACACTTTTTCATCAACTCAGTTTTGGATTTTCGCTTAAATGAACTAAATTGACAAACTGCGCGTGATATAAAACGATGAAAGGGGCTTTGCGTAAACGGTGAGACGGAAGGAAGATAACTAATTGTCGGATAATTAGGAACAAAAAAACAATGGCTCCCAAAGAGTGTAATACTCGGCTCGATGGGATTACTGTTAGAAGTGTAAGGGCTTCGTCCCAATTAAATAATTCCAGGAGTAGCCATTCCCATGTAGAAACTATTTTGACGATGATGTTTTGTGTGTATTTCCAACGTCGCTACATTAATCCAAATATTTATCAAGATTAATGACTGCTACGCGCGTCGAATAGAACGCAATGACTGTTTTCAACCGTTTGTATTGTCAACGGGCCGATGGCATTGGCTGTACTTTGAACGATTTGCAACATTCGATTTGGGTGAGCTTGATGCAGTAATTTTATCAGCTGAGATCCGCGACGGCAGGCACAGTAAAGGCCGGTCCTCCCGTGCAGCGAAGCGCGGATCTAGAGCTGCTCACCTGTCGTCAGCTACTTATCGTCTCCCGTGAGCAACAGTTTACACGATGCGATACAAAGCTGGTGAACGTTTCCGTCAGCGCGCAGTTGGCGAGAGGTGAGCGCTATGCTTGCAGCGCTCCGCTGCACGTGTGAACAGGCCTTAAGGTAGGTTCACACATACAGCGGAGCGCTATTGGCGACGTGAGCGATCGAAAGTGTCGCTGTGGTAGGCCTGCCACGATTGGCCCAAGGCCCAACTATGACGCCTGCAAAGGATTTCTCATCGGAGGAAACAACAGGAACGTGAACACTTGAATTTGGACGGTGTTGGCAGTGTTGCTTTGAAAGAGCAATGATTTCAAACTTCCACCATGCTAATTACAAGCGCCATCGAACTTGTTGTTCGCGAGGCAATGTCTTCACGAGAAGGAACCACAGGAGGGCGCCACCAAAACATCTCGCCACTAATAATCACAGCGCTGCCTTCGCGCTAAGCGCGTGCTGACGGGAGTGTTAACCAGATTTGTATCGCACCGTCAAGACGCTTGCTCATAGCAGGCGATAAGTAGCTGAGGAAGTGTTCACTGGCGGCCATAGCTGTGTGCGCGGCTGCTGAGCGCGTGCTGATGGCGAGCTTCCACGGTTCTTTTGCAACGTGCATTCCGCACCATCAAGATTGCCGCTCTTAGCAGCCTATTAATGTGAGCTCGTTCTGAGCATGCGCTCTAAAGAGCACCCACAAATATGGCGTCCAGTGAATACTCCTTATAGGGAGTATTCACTGGACGCCATATTTGTGGGTGCTATTTAGAGCGCATGCTCAGAACGAGCTCACATTAATAGGCTGCTAAGAGCGGCAATCTTGATGGTGCGGAATGCACGTTGCAAAAGAACTGTGAAAGCTCGCCATCAGCGCGCGCTCAGCATTCGCGCACACAGCTATGGCCGCCAGTGAATACTCCCTATTAGCCCCGAGCGCGACCGAAAGCGTCGCTGTGGTCGGCCTTCCATGATTGGCCGAACGCTGACTATGACGTCGGAAAGGGGAGTTATCATCGACGGAAATAAGAGGAATGAAAGAACTTTAATTTTGACGGTGTTGGAAGTGTTCCTTTGAGAGCGCAATGATTTCAAGCTTCCACCATGCTAGTAATCGAAAGCGCCGACCACAGCGACGCTTTCGATCGCTCACGTCGCCAATTAGCGGCGAGATGTTTTGGTGGCGCCCTCCTATGGTTCCCCCTTACAAGGGGGAACCATAGGAGGGCGCCACCAAAACATCTCGCCGCTAATTGGCGACGTGAGCGATCGAAAGCGTCGCTGTGGTCGGCCCACCACAATTGGCCAAATGCTGACTATGACGTCAGCAATGGATGTCTCATCGACGGAAATAAGAGGAATGGAAGAACTTCAATTTTGACGGTGTTGGCAGTGTTGCTTTGAAGGCGCTATGATTTCAGGCTTCCACCATGCCCATTACAAACACCACCGAACTTGTTCTCAAGGTAATGACGTCACGAAAGGTAACCGAACGAGGGCGCCACCGAAACATCTCGCCGCTAATATCAGCGTTCCACTGCATGTGGGAACCGGCCTTAATGGTGTATGCCACCCGGCATGTAATTTATCGTTAGTTCTTTATACAGCGGGAGGGTAGTCTGCCAGAACATGGCAGACGAGATATTTAGCCAGTGCAGTACAGCCGCTAACCTGGAGTCTTTAACGTGCATCACGCAGTAGTGATACATGACCGCACGCCGGTATGACGCTCATCCAGATCGAAACAGGAAGGGGTGGGGATTGAACCCAAGATTCCTGGGTTCTGCAGCGCAAGCTTTCTCTCCACGTGCTCCGAGCTGTTGTGCGCTAGTCCACTGGGCCACCGATCCCCCTGCCGCCCAGCATGCGCTTTAAAGAACCTTCAAGACAGGGGCACAAGCAGAAACTGAGAACGAGAGCCAGAATAATTATCTTGATTATCTTTCTATTTCTTTGCTTGAATCAACTCAAATACCCCATTCCTTCACCGTTTTCTGACTAAAGCAGTAGTAGTAGTTAGTAAGCTAAGACTTAAGAAGAAAGTACGAAGACAGTTTTCTTTTTGTTTTTAGAGAGGCCATGTAGAAGAGTGGCGTTACAAAAAAAAATAGCGGGGTGGACTTGGAGTTTGGGCTGATCTGAACCAAGATTAGCGCCGCGGTAAATTGATAAAAGACGACGACAAAGTCAGTCATTCCAAGGCTATCTTGGTTAGCAGAGAAGGATAAAGCCTACTTTTATTTCAGCATGTAACCATTCGAGACAACACGATAATTATGATCTAATTAGAATTAGAATTAGAATTAGAATAAGAACTAAGCACAAAATAAAGAGAGTAACAACACTAATCATCAGTGAAAAAAGAGTGGCTCACTTCACTCAACGATAACTTATCCCAATCAATACCTTTAGCTAAATACAAATTAAATAATTTATGAACAGCGTAATTCAGCGTTTGCGTGCTATAGTTTGTTCTCGATGTGACCAGTGACTATAGAATCAACCCAATACAACGCCCTATGGACCCAACACGCCGCAAAGCTCAATTTTCCTTCGCAATACGAGTCACACCACCGATAAAAGAGCTCACGTATTATTTTTGAGATCTACCAATATTGTTTTGCATAAATACAAAGATATGTTAACTTTTTGGGGTTAGAAATGAGTCGACCAAGATATAACGGAGCGTTCTGGGCCACTTGGCTCGTTGGCGACCGTGCCATAACTTCCTGACTTGCGGTCGCTCCCCTCTCGTGTGTCGGCTTCCTAAAATTGGTGTCAAAGTGCATCTGCCAGCTCCTTCGATTGTTTAGTTTCAATACGTGGAGTATACTCAATAGGCGGCAGGTGTCTACGTAGCTCGCATCTATGTGAATAGTGCGTCACGCTGACTGGCGTTAATACAAGCAGATTCCAAAGAGAACCCCCCCCCCCCCCCCCTTCCTAAACGGTTATCGACTGAAAGATTGACCTGGTTACATATTTCATTTTTTTATTTTAAACAATAAAATAGAAATGTTGTTGCAGATATGAAATTAGCGGTTTTGAAGGATCGACCGAATAAAGTTAGAAGAAAATCGATGATGAATATTGTTTGTAATTGAAGCACAAACTTGATGCCTTTGTTTATTTTTAATGCTTTGGAAATTTTTGGGTGCAATGAATAAAATACAAAATATAGTTACAGTAGTAGAACGCTATATTTTTCTTTTTCTGAAAATGTACAAGAAACCGTATACTCAGGATAAAACATTTAAGGTTGGTTTAATTTTAAAGTGTCCCGAAAATTTGCCGAAAAATACCGAGTTAGGAAAGAGCTGCTCAAAAAGCCAAGTTCGCTCAAAAAGCCAAGTATATGATCCGATAACATAAATTTGATTAATTTTAGTAATAACGTTTCCGTGCGTACGACATAAAATATTTGATAACGTAGACAATAGTATTCTTTATTCCAGGTGCCTTCAAATTTCCGACAACGCGGAATTGAGAAATTCCTGTTGTAAACCTCTCCTTAGGTGCGATTTTTTCTCAAAAGTACACGAAAGTTTCTTGCAAAACTAAGGTTTCAACATTGTGTGGAAAGATTTCCCTATCATAAAAATTTTAATTTAAAAAATAGGCGTGACACCACTGTGACCGTCCATATTTCAACATGCCCTGTTGTTGACTATTTACTGGGTTTGAGTGAAGAACGACCAGTATTTAGCCGGTTTACGGTTTAATATAATTTATGCTGCTTTTTCATAAACGTGTTAGTCATATTTAAACGTTTTTTTACTGACACTCGTTAAACACCGGATGTTGTAAGCCACGACTCAGAGCCAGTTTTCTTCAACAATTTAAGAAAGTGTTACAAACGGTTCGTGGATAGTTTGGAGCTGGGCCTGGCCTGCGATAGTTGAGCATGGCCGGCGGTCAATGAGATACTCCGCAGGCGATGAAAACTCAGCGAGTTAGCGTTTCAACTGTTTATTTACAGTTACAAACTATGTACACTGGCTATGTACAAAGTAGGGGATTGACATTTTTGGGGCAGGATGCCTCAAACAACTCCCAAAGTTCCGTCAAAATCCGTCTCTCTCACTCGGGTATCGGCCTTTTGGGGACCCTCACCTCCTCTCTCTCGGGCATCGGTTAACCGATAGTTTTAAAACCCGTGAAGGGCACGTGGCGTCCATTGCCCAATGATCGGCCGGGGGTCGTCACAGGCATTCGTCAAGTTCGCAACGGCCCTCGGCTGACAGCTCCGTAGAGTCGCCCGTGCAAGCGGTCGCAGACAGACCGGCGCCGGTTCCGAGCGCCTCGCAGTTTACCAAGTGCTTCGGGTTGCCGCCACGACGACGCCGTCAGCGGGTCCTTCGGGGTGGAACCCGACCCGGCCCGGTGAGGCCGACATGCGGCGGACGCCTACGAAACAAAAACACAGACACCCACCGGCACCGAAAGCGACAAACACCCCGCAGGGGGAACAACCTGCTGTCCCCCAAGATGCTAACACGGGTGGCCCTGCGACCCTAACCAAAACACCGCTAACAAAACGGTTGAGGGCGAAGAAAGACTCCGATGTCCCCCCCCCCGGTGGCCACGGCGGCGCCATGACCGCAAGCGCCTGCCCGCCAAGGAAAAAGGGGGGCGCCACAGCTTCCTTACAGTGTTCAATCTTCAGATACCGTATTTCGAAAACATGTCCATTTTTTAGATGCGGAGCATCTCTTGCTCGGGTCTATGTCCCGCGTCGGCGTTGTAGTCGGCACTCGAACTACGCACGCGCAACTCTCCTCCTTCCCTCTCTCCAACAGCTGCGCGTTACTCTCTCCGCTCTCTCTCTCTACCAGCTGCGTGCACTGCGCGTGCGTTCGCTTCTCCTCACACCGCGCGCGCACGCGCAACTCTCCTCCTCTTGTCTCCTCTCCTTCAAGTGTGAAAAAAATAAAATAAACGGCGAGCGGCGAGCGTTCCAACTTTCTCTGCCGCGAGCCGCGACGAAGGCTCGCGTAGGGGGTAACGCTAGGGCAGTCGGTGGCGCCATCTCTCGACGTCAGCACGCAACTGACTCTTTCCTCGGAACCAACACGATGCTCCGCATCACCCCATGGTTCCCCTCGGGAAGATGGTGTAATTTTTTTATAAACAGACTCGTGTGTATATTTTCCCGCAGAACCCACGGAGACCAGTTATTAAGACTTAAAAAAGGAGCCGGCAAATTTGGAAGCAAAGATACCATTTGGATTTAAAAAAGAAAAAAGAAAAGAAATGCGATTTCCACTATTTCTACGGTCACACGCTATTCGTGCCTCGTCATTCGCCGCCCCTCTTCCGCAAATTGCAATGTTCGGCTCTTCTTGAGAATTGCAGAGAAATACACGCAGAATCATTTTCCATAAAGAGGTCGACCCAGTTACGAATAGTTACGGTACAATGATTTGATTACTTCGAAAACAAAAATGATTATTTTGGAGGCTCCCAGAAACACTTAGTATGCAACGATCCCATTCCCACTTTTGCTACCTCTGCCGAGAATACAGCCCTCGAATCTGCACAATTGTCGCTGAGAACCCGCCCGCAAACGGTAGTCTAAGAAGCAGGCGTGCAACACAAAGCAGTCAGCACTGCGTTAAACGTATACGTGCTGATTGCTTTGACTTTCTCAGTGGAAGGTCCAGTGCAATCTGTCGTTTTCCCAGCGTTTTCTTTTTTTTTCTTTTTTTGTAATGATGTGTCATCTTTGGTGTTGTCAGTTCTTTTGTTGGTTTGACCCCATAGTTAGAGGTCCGGTGTAGTGTCTTTTGTTGAGAGAGGTGTTGTCGTGTCTTTTGTGGAGAGAGGTGATGTGAAGAAGGGTTTCCTTTCCTTCCTTCTTTTTTCAACCCTGTATAAAGGGTTCTTACCTCCATAGAGATTTCGCTGTGTTTGAGACGTTCTCTTTCTCGTCGTCGTCTGTCTTTACGCCAGTCTCGGGTTTTTCACTAAAATGATTGAACTGAATAATCGTATAAAAGTAAATTAATAAACTAGAAGCTTTCGCTGTCGTCTCGGTGCTTTCAATATTAATTGGGCCGGACGGCTAGTTCAAAACGCGTATATTAAGTGTTTAATGTACAGGGAGTTCCCGAGAAAAGAGGACCGTGTTTTTTGGCCCGCGTTCTTCGGCCCGCGTAAGTAGGCTATGCATCGCAGAAACCTCGAACTCAGAGAGAATGGGACGCTAGCGTTTGCGATAGAACGCGAGAGTTTGAGAGCATGGATTTACCCGGATCAAAGTATAATTAAAAAAACTAAAAAAAAAACGGGCTTTCTCTATGAGCCGACGCTGAAGCGGTTTTGTGTTTGTGGAAACACACTTAAATCGTCTTCATTTGAACTCCAGGATCACTAATATCGAAATTATTTTGAAATTCGGTGCATGAAGGCTGCAGAAAACGTTTTTCAAAGTGCCCTCCTTCCCGGAGCGTCACGTCACAAATAGACAGTGGCGTAGTAACGGGGGGGGGGGGGGTGCCTTGGGCCCTGGGTACCAGGAGTCTCATGGTGAATTCCACTCGTAGATCCGGAGCGCTTTCCAAAATCCGCGAGGGAGGCAAAATTCCGCTCCGTGGGACCCGCTCCGAATCGACGAGGAGTGAACTCCATTGGAGGACCTCCCCACCTCCTCCCCTCGCTTCCCCCTCCGCCATTTAAAATGGCCGCTGCTCAAACTTGACAAGCCCCCCAACGCCTGAGCCGACTGATCTTTCCGACGCAGAAATAACGCGCGACACAGGCCGTGCGAAATTATACGTGCCACGGCGCTCATGTCACAAAAAACGAAGACGTCCGCGCAGTCCGCGTTCGGCACCGTCACATACCTTTCGGCCGCGTCGAAGCGGCGGGGCACGGACAGCGATTGCCAGCGGTGGAGTTCAGATTTCTAGTACGATTTTAATAAACACAGAGGTAACAAACCATCACTTGCACGGTCGTTGCCTAATCTCTTCTTGCTTTATTGCACGGGAAAACGCCGGCGGAATGCCGTGTAAAAAGGTAAACAATAATTGGCTGCAGAATGAACAGGCCTAACCTTGCGTCTGACTCCGGCTTTCCTGTCGTTCTTCCTCTCACGATCACAGATGTCAGCGCTTACGATTTACCACGCTGCACAGCCCCGGCTTTGTATCCCTGATCTACGCGAGGTAGAAGCGTTCGAGCCGTCACAATCCCACGTAAAACACCGATGCACCCGAACAGATCTAACTCGACGAACCGTCCAGCCCGCCGACCTTGCCGACTTCGCCAACCTCGCGACCTTGCCGCGCATGCGCACTGCCGATTTAGAAGGAAATCACGTGGGCCGCTCTGTCAATTTCCGAAGAGATCTGTGAAATCCCGCAGAGCAAGTTCGGCAGAGTTTGAGGCGCTCCGTGGAGCGGCCGTTGCCAGAGATCTACGAGGGGAAGATGACCAGCTCGAGCCAGATCTGCGAGCGGAATTTGCGCACTCCAAATGGGGCGCTTTTGGAGCGCTCGAGATCTGCGAGCGGAATTTACCATCAGTCACGAAGGGGGGGTGCCACTTATGGCGGCAATCCCCCCCGGCTTGACTGGTTCGTAAGTGGCAAAGAATGTGTAGACGCATGAGGTCACCACTCTTCCATCACGAACGTGTCTGGTGAAGAGTCGCAAAACTGGCTTGGCTCGCGCAAAGTCATCGCGCACCGGCGGAAAAAACAAGTGCGGAAAGTGCGGGAGCACTCGAGAAAGAGCTGTGCCCGGGCACGCCGAGCCAACGCCACCTAGTCTACGCCAAACCCAGCGCAACACGACGCTGGCTTGCGCCGACCACGGCCGGACTGCGCCGAGACAGCAAGAGAAGGCGCCAGACGAAGAAGAAAGAAATCACACGGATGTCTTACACGAAGGGAGTCGCGGGGAGGGGGTAAACGTGTTGGGTAAACTCTCAACGTGTCGTCTCCCTCACCCCGGACTCGCACCCATGGCTGTCCACCCGTGAACGGCACCGCACCACGCGCCGAGTGGGAAGTGCCGAGAGGAGGTGCTGGCGAAAGGCTTCTGCTCAGCAAGCTCCCTCGCTCTCTGACCCCGCCGTAAGTTCTAGAAGCGCGTCGCTCGCCGTCGGGAGGCGGTCACAATGTAGTGTTCTGGCAAGTGAATTCGTAATGTTGTGACGGCGACGGCGTTTCCCTGTTGCCGCAGCGTCCCATGACTGGAGACCGTCGAGCTTCCGGAAATCTGCGTGGACGGACTGGCTTCAGCGCCGCAGTGTACCGTATGCCACCGATTGTTTGATTGCCTTACTTTCCATTTTAAGGCGTGCGGTTTAGAGGCTCGTTTTAGCGACAACATCTTACCGAATTGCCTCGAAACTCTGTTTAGAGAAAATGGCGGCCGCCGGCATGCTGTTGCTTGCCGAATCGTTAGCGGTGAACCCTTGGCGGTGCACGCTCGAGCTTGATATTCTATCATATTTTCCCGGAGCGATACCGAGGGTGACCACAAGGTCTGTTTGGAAGCCTAGCTTGCCGCCGCGTACAGACCGCATTTCTCTAAACTGAGCCTTCACGTTCTCTAAACCAGAGGTGTGCAAAGGGGGGGTCCCAGGACGATGTCTGGGGGTCGCGGGGTGAGCCGACGAGGTGCCGATGGCGCTTTGACACTGCTTCAAATATTTTACTGCCAAGTGCTACCCGCATGTCTTTAAAGGGATACTGGAATGAAAATTGAAATTTGACTATCGTGTCCATAAATTAGTTGAATGTGACCTATAATACCCGTAAAGCGTTTCATTTGCACGAGAGCGCGTGCAAATGAAACGCTTAACGAAGCCATGGTCTCGCGCCTGCAGCCTTGACAGCGTAGCACACTAAGTATGAAACGGAGTATAATGTCCGAGCGAAGGTAACGCTAGAATGCGCTGACTAACGTTGAAGTTTGGGCTAGCTCGTTCTTGTCCGTGTCTTTGCGCTGTTTTAACCTTTTAATCTAGAATGCGCCCCTGCCTTGCACGTGCACTCGTGCAATCTGTGCACAGCCCAAGGCTACACGCTCGCGCTTGTAGCTTCGGCTCCGCTCATACTTACGGTTCAAGTTTGATCAAGCGTAGGTATGCATACGAATGCACTGTACTTCCGTGGTGTTGCGCTGGAACTTGGAATGCAAAGCAGTTTCTAGAATTTATTGCCAAATGGAGCTTTTTCGAGACCCTTCCAAACCTGACTGTTATATTTCGCATGTTCCTCACCATTTGTGTTTCAGTTGCCTCATGCGAAAGGAACTTTTCCAAGCTAAAGCTAATCAAAACGTCTCTGCGCTCCACCATGAGCGATGAAAGGCTCTCAAACCTGTCGATACTGTCCATAGAAAAAGAACGTGTCAAAAACATAAATTTTACAACAGTAATCAATAACTTTGCAGAAGCCAAGTGTCGGCGAAAGAACTTATGAAGAAATTGAATGTTCAGCTTTCGTGACACAAATGCTCAATATAAAAAAATCTTCATGTGTCCTCATTATGTGTACATAGTTAAATAAAAAAAAACACTGTTTGCTGGCTAACCCTGTATTTATTATTTCATTATCGCTGCGTGACCTCGCGTCGCAGTTATGGCTTTTAGCTTTGCGGTCTCGGGGAGCGGGGGGGGGGGACAAAAGACCTTAAGGGCCCCGGGTGCCAGATGGTCTAGCTACGCCACTGCAAATAGATTTTTCGGAATCACCGCTCTCGCGCATCTTCAGCGACTATCAAAGCTATGCACGCGCACTCTGTCTATTTTTAAGAAGGGCAGAGAACAACGTCACGGCTGACAGTCAGGGCGAGGGAATGTACCTGGCAAGCTTGCGATTGCACGCGCGGCCCTCGAGCGATACGCGCTTGGTGGCCCAAGATTATCTTATGACGTCACGACTGGTCGGAGTATTTTTCGTCTTTTCTCGCACTCAGTTACATCTTCGGGAAAACTAACGTGATATTCAGATTCACGGGACTACGCTAGAATCGACCCTGTTTCATTTTCTGAAAGAGTTGTTTCAGCTTTCCTCTGAACATTATTCGCAAAAAAAAAAAAAAAAGAACAACTTTGTGGGCGTTTGTTGCTTGCAGTGAAACAAATATGTTGCAAGAAAGAAAACAAGATTTTTTTTTCTTCTTTGCTGACAAGTGTTTTTCACTTACATATATATCCCGCGAGCGTTCACTATATAATTTCTTATTTTAAACATTTTAGGCTTAGGTTGACGTCGGCTCATAAATAACCTTAGTTTCTCTCAATTATCTTTTAAACCAGGCAACATCATGCTCTCAAACTTTCGCGTTCTATCCCAACCGCTAGCGTCCCAATCTCACGGAGTTCGAGCTTTCTGCGATAGACAGTTTATTTATCCGGGCTGAATAACACGGTTCTCTTTTCTCGGGATCTCCCTATACATAGCTATTTAATATATGCACCCAACCTTTCGAAAAATCAGCTTCCTGTCCAAGCGTTTGCCTGTAGTTGGCAAATACCCTCGGGTGAGATAACTGACGGAAGACAGTATTAATTTTGAACGGCATAAGTAGAAAAGCTCTACGAGATAATATTTGTAGGTACACACATTTGGAGTAGAATTCAGAATCCTGCCTTCTATACCAAAGAAGCGAATTATGGACCGCCAATAGATGCCCCCCCCCCCCCCCCTTTTTCCTCGCTCGTTTTACCTTGTGGTGCGGTAATGTCAGTCTCTACGACAAACATTAGGGGACAATGGAAAATGAGTGGCGCTATACGCTTATTCTAAAAACGAAGATTCAAACACGCAAATATAGTCTAGATTTGTAAATAGGACAGTTCAGACACACTGATCGGCTTTAATGAGCAGACAGCAACTGCCTTGGCAAAATTTCACTTAAATTTTTTATCAATTCTCGACGCATCAGCATAATCTCATAAATCTTATCAAATATACGTTCCTCGGATTATTAATAACGCTATTTAAATTAGGGTAACCGAAATACCAAAAAATAAAAGACCGTTACAAATCTCTGTAATGCGGAACTGGAGATTCATATTAAAATAGCGCAAAAAAGACGGGACAAAAAGACGAAGACGCACACAGGACAAGCGCTTGTCCTGTGTGCGTCTTCGTCTTTTTGTCCCGTCCTCTTTGCGCTATTTTAATATGAATGTCCATTACCAACTTGCCCAGCAGACCAAGCTTTTACGGAACTGGAGCGCAGCTCTAGAGGAGGAGGAGAGGAGAGTACGGAGGTATGCCCCTCCTCCCCTTCCTCCTTCCCTCCTTCTCCTTCCCATCTTCTCCTCCTCTTCTCCTCCTCACACTGAATTTGTTCATGGGTGACGTGACACGAAGTTTTGTGACGTCATTTAGCGGGGAAACTGAATCGGTGTTGAAGTCACGTGACATCAATTTTCCCGCTAAATTTAGCGGGCAAATCTACATCACGTAACCTCAACACCAGTTCAATTTCCCGCTACATTTAGCGGGGTGGTTACACCGACGGCGATGGGGACGGCGACGCTGCGAAACGCGGAAACGGGCGCCTAAGAGCTGAGCTCTAAAAAAAGTAGGACGTAAATTTTTTTTTTTTTTTTTTTGCACAATAATGTCACAAACTCCGCGAAACGCTCAGTTTGTGCAACTAGGAGCTGTTCAATATGAGATGCAACATATCCAATTGTTGACTCATGGTCGAACCGGGATACAAGCAGAGATCTCTGGACTGGAGTACGAGGTATACGGTCCAACTGCCAGGCTTTGTGAGTATAAAGGAGGCTATGCCATCACTTCATGTTATTCGATGAAAATGGCATTAATCAGCGTACACTAGATAACCACATCAGAGACTTTTCTCATGGACGCATTTACAAAACTTCGGTGAGTATCCCAGAGAATGGGGGCGCTGCCGAGCACAGTGAGTTTCGACGGACGCCCTTCTTCAAGTGTTACTATATATAGTTTACTATATATCAACGCCATGAAGTGAATCAGGAAGCAAAAAGGTGCTGTGCAAGATCGACCACCGCCTGGCTCAACTGAAAACGGATAGTTGCCTCTTCACCCTGTGTATGAGGAAGAGGGTTACCGACCCCACGCACAGCAAGTTTCTTCAGGACCTGGATGCGCCTTGGAGAACGAGGGAGAAGATCCTCATGTCTTACCAGAATGGTGTGCTTCAGCTCTCGAGGGACATCGAGCAGGTCTGTGATGCAATTTGGTTTTTACTAAAAGGGGGCAAGTTTCATGAGACTATGGACTTCAAACGTGGCTGAAGCTAAAAGAAGATAAGTTCAGAAAAGAATGGACTGTGAAGAGGAACCAGCTACTTGAAAAGATGCCACACCGGCCGCAAAGGGGGAACAAGCAGTACACTAACAGGAAGTACTCTCGTCTCGCCTGGCTTCCAAGCGAAAGCGACCTTCGTCAACCCATGTGATGTGTCAGTGTGTCGTCGGTCTGAGAAACTTCTTGATCTTGGACCAAAAGTGTGCTTAAATGTGAAACCATCGAGGTTGGACATTGTCGCCACTATTGATAACATCGGAAGAAGGATGGGAGACCCAGCTGAGAGGTTAAGTTATCAAGACCAGGCACTGAAAACAGTCTCGCGATTTGTTGATAACACCTACAAGTTTGATACGAGGGACTTCCGTGGCGTAGCTTGTCTCAACAAAAAAAAAAAATAAGATACAAATATCTAGCCTTGTTTCAAACATATAAGACGGCGAGGGTTGGGGTATTACCGAGAGCAGTGTTTCAATCTAAGGTGCAAGAGGCGTTTGATGGTTTATTCAAAATCAATCAACTGAACGTGAAGAACTTGAAAAAAGAAGTAATGAGTATACTGAAAGACTGCGAATGTTTTTGACATAATGAAGTCTCTCAGAGAGAGGGCCCAGAGTTCGCTTTCAGTGAATGTCTTCCTAAAGGATTACAAAGTAGGCTTTCCACTAAGGATCGTAGTGAATGAGTTGGGAACTTGGCAGGGTGCATTGTCTAAGTTTATGCAAAAATGTTTGACAGCCGTGGGGTTAGGGAACCCATTGGTACTGAAGAATTCGGATGAGTTGGTAGAGGTGTTGAATAGCTTTCATGGCAGGCCGTGTAAATTGTGTTCGTAGGACATAAAGGACCTGTACTACTCATTAAACCAGTCAAAACTGCTTCTTAGCGTAAGGGATTGGTTAGAGGAGAACTTAGTTAGATTTCAGTCGGCGACGGGCATTGACGTAGGAAGTTTCGTTGAATTGTTCAAAAGGTACTTGAGTTCGACCACGGTGGGGTATGAGGGTTGCGAGTACGTACAAAAAGAGGGTGTGTGTATCGGTTCGGCGATTGCTCCGGTTTTCCGAAACAAAAGACTCAATGCCTGAGTTAAAGTTTTCAATGGAAGGGCCAAGCAATGGATGCTTACAGTTTCTGGATCTTAGATTATTTCAAGAGGGTGGCCTGTGCTGGGATTATGGGAAGGCCCAGCCGAAACCGTTGTTGCCTTTTTCAAGCTGCCACGCAAAAACTGTAAAAAGAGGTGTCGTAATGTCGGTGTTGCACCACGCCTTGAGAAAGTCATGTGCACATCGTCTACAATCAGCGCTCATGAGCCAGCAGTTAAGATTAAAGATGGCAGGGTACCCATCAGAACTAGTTACAAAAGTTTGTTTGAGGCTTACAGATCGGATCAGTGGTAAGGAACTAAAGAAAAAACAGCTGGAGAATTGTGTAGTGGTACCTTTTTTTCGTGCGGAATTTGAAAGCGGTAGCATAACGTTTCGGTGTTTCGCTAGTTTTTAAATCAGATGTTAAGCTAAGTAAGTTGACGCCTTTTACGAGGGTTCATGTGGAATGTCTAAAGAAACGCAGGGCAGGAGAGGTGGAGTGCGAGGGAGAGGTCGTTTACAGTATTCCGCTCGAGTGCGGAGGGGCGTGTATGGGCCAAACAAAACGGTGTATTAATGACCGTATTGCTAAGCACAAGAGAGCAGTGGCATCCAACTCGCAAAACTCGGAGATTGCAAAACAAGTAGGTGAATGCGATGATTGCAAGTCACTGTGAAATAAGACAACGATGTTGGCGAGGGAGAGAAATGCTGCTAAAATAATCCTCATCGAAACTATTAAAATAAACAGCACAGCCAACTGTATTAGTAACGCGTCAACATTTATAAACGAGGCAACAAAGAGATTTCTAAGCCTTTGAGCGTGTTTTGTTTATGTGAGCTATGGTTTCCTGATTTTGTTTTTGTTTTTGGAAGTATGTATTTGTGCGCAGCTGTTTCCACAAAAATGTTTTTTTTTTTTTTTTTCTAGAGAGAGAGGGGGTGGGGGTCAGGAAATACCGCGTCTGGAGGTCACGTACACGCTTCGTCGTGTTTCACCGAAGTCCTCAAGGTTGAAATTATAGGCTTAGTTTGGTTCAGCGATCTGTGGAGCGGTTGTTGCTTCCCGCCTGGTGTCGGCGTCAAGTTTGAAGTTTGTGGGGAAGTGATTCAGTCTGGGTCTGAGTTGACTTATTGATCTTGTTTACGAACTGCGGAGGGAGTTGTGGAAAGGGTGGGTGAGAGAGAGTTTGACAGTGTGACGTCATGCGCCGAGGGATGGTGGTTTGTTGTCCTTATAAGCGAGGCTGGGGGAATAAATGTTCAGCTGAGTTAGAGACCTGTGTCTGTGTTGTCCGTTTAGGGGCGAAGCTCCTTAGGGTCTAGCCTTGTCCGTCCGTTCGTCCGGCGTCCGTGCTCACAAAAAAAAAAAAAAGAAAAAAATGTTTTCGCAGTCGACAGGATTCGAACCTGTGAGGGGAGACCCCAATGGATTTCTAGTCCATCGCCATAACCACTCTGCCACGACTGCGGGACGAGTAGGGGGCTCTGAGATGTGGTAGTAACTCAAGAGCTGGGGATGTCATGGATGAAACGTTGCATGTAGCCGCTCAACGTCTATATAGGAGAGGGCGCTGCGGTCAAATGCGTATATAATCGCGTTAAACTTTGCATGCATGGCTCTGCATTTCACCGACCATAAAGCAGTAATAATGACGTCGAAACGCAACCCGGAACTCAGCACTACCTATGAGCTATAAAAAAAATCAGCACCATCAGCACTACCTATGAACAATAAAATCAGTATCATCAGCACCACCAGAGCTTCGCCCCAATCAACATCATTCACCACGTGGAGATGCGGTCATTTTTTTCTTCTCCTTTTGTCCTACGTCTCGGGTTTTACAATGTTGAAACGTAACACCTTGCGTTTCTTAATGTTTGGTCGACACAAGAGTGAAGCCATCGTCCCACTCAACTCCTCACCAAGTTGAAGAGAATCCTGATTTGGTGAGGCATTCCTCAGGTCCCAACTGCATGGTTCACACCTTCCCCATGAAGCTCTAAAGGAAAGCTACCTCTAATGACTCCCTTTTAATGCTGCAAATGTTTTTATGAGGGATCTTCTTTTCTTTAGATATGTTATTATCGTATAAATCAAAATGCGAGCGAAGTTTTGTAAATGCGTCCACGAGAAAAGTTTCTGATGTGATTATCTAGTATACGCTGATTAATGTCATTGTCAACGAATAACATTCGGTGATGGGCTAACCAGGTCGCCATCTTGAATGCGTGCTCTGCGCTGTGCCAGGAGTGGCGCGATCGGATCTCAGATGAGGGTCATTCTATGAAAATGACTTATTTTCGCAGTGTGGTAGGAGGCAATTCTATCCTCGCGCTTCATGTCCATTACGAGCTTCTGCAATTTTATCACGCTCTTCATTACAATCAGCGTTACTACGAGACATTTTTCTTATTTTTGTTTTCGGGAGTTGAGGGGAGGAGGGGGGGTTGGCAACATTTGAGGGCAATGTGTACGAGGTTATTCTGCACTATAAAATAAATTGGATGCAAAGTTTCATCCCCACTACTGCACGCAACCGCGACATTAAACACCAACCGTATTCTGGCTTTGCCCCGATGTGCCCATCGCTCGGAAAATATTAATAAATTATCACTTAGAGGGGCCTTTTCAGTGAAAAAGAAAATTAGGCAAAGCCGAGAGCACTTTCTTGTCCATACTCCCTGCTGAGAGCGATATCCTGTTCGCATTTTTTTTCTTCAATTATGCTGCTTAGTAGCTTTCGCCATACTCATTTTTGTATGAATTGCCAAGAAAATTGCGTAGCTAATTGATATTCATTGTATGGGATAAAAAAACTCCACGTATTTTTATATTTTTTTTACATTTATTTCCAGACTGCGCTTAACCCTCTGCATGCTACGGGCTCTGCTAGCTTTTCTTTTACGTTTGTTGCGCACACCTTTGCACAGATACAAAGTTAAGTGGGTAATCTGATCCTCACTGTACCGTTATTAGAAAGATAGAAACATTTTATCAATTACTGGACGCGAAATTATTAGATTAGAAGGTAATGTATAAAAGAAAATTGATTTTCTGGGTGGCGGGGGGAGGGGGGCGCGATTTCGAGGACCGTTTTTAGCGTATGTTTTGTCGTGAGGGAGTAGGGTTTATAGTAAAAAAACAAAGGACAGCTGAGCCGGCCTAATATAAAGATTTTAATCGTTGGTGGAGGTAGAGATTTCATTTATTGACCTCAAAAGCATCTATTGATGCATTACATGAGGGGGAATGACAAGAATAGGGGAGAAGTCGTGACTGATACATGTACGAGAAACTTTGAAAAAAACAAACTCATTCACCAATGGAACAACAAAAACGCAAAAGTGTACAAAAGAGGAAAACGTGCAATAAATTGCACACACATTGTGGAACTCGAACACTACAAACACTGAAGTTGACAATAATACAAAAACCGTCATAGACTAGCAGGTAACAAAAAAACAACTCTTCACAACTCTGTTTAAACAATATCGGGTCAGATAAAACCACAACATCACTGGGGAGACTATTCCATTCCTTTATGGCTATGAAACAACACGAAGTTATTATTACAGCTACACGTAGAAATTTCTGTCCCAGACTCCCAATGATTCGGGGATATTATAACCCAAACTTCAACTCTGTGTTGGAACATTTCAAGACAATGAGTCCCTTCTTTTTTTTTTTTCTTAGTAGTTCTAAATGTGTCTGGGGAATTTTTACGAGAATGGTTGATACTGGCTGAGTAGATTCAAAGGACGCGTGATTATGACATAAACATTGCTAGATGGAAATGTAAAATGAAGCACAATGCGCGCTTCTGTTTAAGGGGTCCTAAGGAGGGGTAGGTGAGAGTTTTAATTCTGCAATGTGAATCCAGGGAAAAGAATTGTTGGAACGTGCTTCTACGACAGATGGCGCGTAATCTACGACATTTTTCAGGACACACAAGGGGAACCCTTTAAGACACACGACACACTCGTACAACTGATGTCTTTAAAAAAAAAAAAAAAATCTAGGTTGTCTTTTTCGCTTGTCTAACTAGCTGTCTGTCGGTGTTTTGTTCGTACTTTAGTTAAGCGAAACGAATGCAGAGGGGCAGGGTAGAGGAAAAACGGAAAGTTTCAAGAGCACGTCGACAGGCGTTTCCAGCGTGTTTCGTGTCCAGCGAGGGCCATGGCAGAGCCTTCAGAGTGCTCGAAACCTGCATGCGTATAGGCTCGGTTACCTCTCATATGACGGACTGCTTGAGCCGTCGGATGCGCGGTCCTGGTTTCTCTTGGTAGTTGCTTCCACACCTTTGCACGAGGCAGCACTTTCAAAACAACCGTTAAAAAAAAGGGAGAGAGATGTTAGAAATAACAAAAATAATACTGTTTTGGGGTTCTATTATTATTTTAAGTTCCAATAGTTTTGCGCATATCTTGGTAGATTTCAGAAAACCTTGCAGTTTGTGTTTTGTCGCCACCCCTTTATGTGGCAGCACATCTTTGGGTAAACAGCAGTTGTTCCACCCTCTTGTTTCCTTCATTGCCCGAGCTTCCTTTCGTTACTACCTTGTGTTAGGATTCTACAATTGCAGCTTATCTGTCTTGTCGACTTGCCTTCGATTCCTTTGTCCCCTAGCCGCACCTGACAGCAAACAGATTATACTACTTCATCCCAGGTATCCTGTTATCTTCGTTTACACCTTCTCGTTGCCGCTTTTTCCACCAGTTTTCTCTGACTCACCTGGTGTGTGTACCACTCTCGGTATATTTTTCTACTTCTCTAAGGCGTGTGACCGCATTAATCGTATCACTCTACTTAAAAAGCTTGAGTTTTACGGCTTTCGTGGCGTAACTCTTGACGTTGTGGCTTCATATTTAGAATTTCGTCGAGTGTGTTGTCATCGACAATCAGCGTTCAGGTTTACAATCATTAAATGCCGGTGTTTCTCAGGTAAGTATACTGAGTCCTCTACTTTTAATATACGTATCAATGACATTGCCAAATTAGTACGGAGGCAACTTTTGTTATATATGCTGATGACACTAGTTTATTTTTATCTGCGCAAGATAGAGAAAAGCTCGTGCAAGTCGCAAATCGTACTCTTGACTCCCTTCACAGATGGAGCTGTGTCAACTCCCTATTAACACTTCCATAACTAAGGCAGTGCTCTTTAAACCGAGGAATAATTCTACGATTTTCGACTACAACCTTGTTATTGGGCCCTTCATCATTGAGATAGTACCTAGTACTAAAACCCTAGGTGTAACTTTTCCGGAAAATCTGTCATAGTATTTTAACATTGAAAGTCTCATTTGCAAGATTTTGAAAGCCGTTGGCATTCTTAACAGGTTTCGCTTTGACCTCCCAGTAAAAATTAAACTCCTTTTATACAACTCTATTTTCTTCTCATCTAAATTATTGTCACCTGGTTTGGGGAACCACAACATTAACCAACATAAGCAGTCTTCATGTCTCTCAGAAAAAGGCCATACGGAGTATCGTCAATGCCCCATATGATTCTCATACACAGAAACCTTTTTTAAGACTCTGCATGTCATCCCAGTTACCAACCTTTATGACTACACTGTAATTTAAAGATACGCAGCGAGCATTAAACTGAACAATCCTTTATTTCAAGAGATCGCTGGTCCAGCAGGAAGTATAATTTTTTTATCCTACTCGTAATGAAGATGTCTGGAAGGTACCGCAGAACAAACTATGGAATAAGCAACAACTTCACCATAGAAACACTAACCCCTCGTGCCATCAAAAATATGTTTATTTTGTCTAGTGCCTCGTGATACCACTGCTCTATTTCCCGGTTACAAGTGTCTACATGCTATTTTCACTGGTCTTCCTGCTGCATGATTATCGATTTTGTTTCCATTTTGTGACAATTTGCTTATCCGCCTCTGGCAAGAAAACGGGGGTGGGGCCCAGTCAAGCCAACATGTGTTGGCGTTTTGCCCATGCCCCTGTCGTCTGTACATACAGACGAAAAATAATCTGATTCTATTTATCTGTGAGGTTCAATTAGATATAATTGAGAGTTCAAACAACCCACTGCCGTACTTTGAAAAAGATTGACTAAAAATAAAACGAATACTAACATTTATCTCGGTTTGAAGTACGCATTTCTAGAGGAAAATTCAAGATCAAAGGAGCCTCGATTCCATTTGGGTTCCTTTGAACTCCAATTGGTTCAAACATATTTGTAGATTCACTCGACAAGTCACAAACTTATTCGGCTAATCGAGTTAGATTCTTACGACGTCAAATAACTTTGATGTAGGAAAAACAAACGCTGCGTTAAATGAACATTGGGTTTAAGCTTATGTTCTTAACGAGCGTTTTGGTAAAAAGTTTATCTTTTAAATTGAAATAATAATACTAGTAAAAAGAAAATAATATATGCGCGTTCTCATCTGTGTTACGTCCTTTCTTGTTCCTTTTTTTATGTTCAAGCATTAGATCTATGCTTTGTCGAACAACCAGCCCTTCATTTCGCAAGCAAAGAGCAAAGGGAATTTCGGTATAGCTCGTGGTGGGCATGGCTAAATTGTACTTGACTAAACTGAGTTTAACCAAACGTGGTTCGGCTAAACGTGTTTTGTTTTCTAAAGGTAGAAACTCGCGTAATTAAGTCAAGATGAAGCACACGTATAGCCCGAACTCTAACACCGAGTGCCGGTAATTTTTGCCTCGATGGCAATCCATCCCCCTCTTGCTTCGTTCCCAGCTGCTTCCGTCTCGTTGCTCGTCCACGTCGATCCTCGTTTGTGTCGGTCAACTGATTCTGCAGCTCCTCGAGGCCAGCAAGGAGGACCCTTCATTATTCGCAGCTCGGGACCTCCCGGTGGTATTTAGGGAAGACGTTGGGGAAGTAGAGCTCCAGGTTCTACTCACGGGGCCTGCTCGCACTCGCATCGGGACGCTCGGGTTTCGGCGCGACGATCGGCGAGCCGCTCGTCGTGTTAAGAAATAAATTACGGGCTACTCTAAAAAATAGGGCGGAAATTTAGTCCCCTTTTTGTGTCCAGCAATGAGCCCTTTGAAGATGGTTAGACTACTCTCTCTCGTACGGGCTATTGGACTCTAGGGAAGTAGAGTTCATCCCTTTCTAGGGTCGAGCTAAACCCACTAAACAAGCCACGCTACAGAGTATAGCGGCACTCCAAACATTTTGGCGCGTAAATTCATGGTTGCCACTTAGCTGGAGCGTTATCTGAAATCGGAAAAAATGGTGTTTCGTCCTCCAGAAATGCTGACACAATACGTGTTGACACGATATGTGCCGAGCTTTCTGAAACCGTATTTAAAATTCAGGAAGCCACATTTTTGTAACGGTCGCCAATTGCGCCCACTCTGCACTGTGCATCAAAATGATGGTGCCCGGAAGAAAATCGGGAAGCGGAGTGTCCATACTCTGCGTAGCTTACTTATGGGTGCTCCAGGTCCAGCGTACGACCCAAACTTCGGTCGCTGCTCGCGAATTTGCGATCACGTGTGGTGCCAGACGGTCGACTGTGATCTTGGCCTAATTAAACAGCGGATCCGAGGTCCCGCAAGAGCGCCCACTGCCGTCCGGATCAGGCTCGTATAATTGCGCGGCGAAGCTCTCCTCGGCCGTCGGTAAACACAGCTTCTCCGCTTCGCTACATGCAGCGCACCATCTCGCGACAATAGCCGCTTTTAATCTCCCCTCTCCGCCGTTGTTCGGGGCGGTGCCGACGGGGCAAAACTCTAGACGGGTTATTAAAAGCGCAGCCTGCGTGCTCGTGCCGAGTCCTCGGGTGCGCGTTCTGCGAATTACGTGCGCCGACGTCTAGTTTTCGGAACGGGACATCGCACTGCTCCGGTAGTTGATTCAGCGAAATCACGGTGTACGCGAGCGTCCAGAGCATACACCGTGGTCCTGGGAGAGGCAGATCAGTATCGCTGACGGCGGTCGAAAAAAATCCCGGGTCCGACTGGCAACCCTGCCGACTCCCCGGCGCACACTCGTACCAACAGATCGATCCCCACGCGGTGCTGCAACCAGCCTCTGCCCCGTTTTTCCCTCTTCTTTTTTTATGGAAGGGGGGGTTCATGCATTGGGTCACGGGGAGCGTGGCTCGCTCTCTGCCCTTCTTTTTGTTTTTAAGATTGGACCATCGGATTGCGGCTTGCGCCGTACCACTGGACGCTCCGCAGTTCTGGTTTGCGATGCGCGCGTTGGGAGGTCACGATTGTTTGATTGATGCTTCGGTACGGGAGGATGCGGCCGCGTTGCCGCATTAGGGCAGTCTAAAACGCGGGGGTGTTGGAGCGGCGGTTTGGGCTAACTGATTACATTTTCGATCGGTTCGACACGGGGCTGGCTACTCGCTGGTTTGTTTCGTTATCGGTTCGGTGACATGGACTAAAAATGGTGTGAGGTGGCCGTCACCGACATTGTATTAAGTGTCTCTTATTTTTATTTTATTTATTTTTTATTCGGAGTCCTCGCAATATACGCGTTGATTGACCGATAAGCGAACCTTCACATTCATAACTCTTGTTTCCGGTGCCATTTGCGCGAGAAAAAAACCTAGACCTGCTTCGAAGAAGAAACACGCATACCGCAAAGTTGTAGCAACCTCGTAGTGCCACTCCCCCGCCCTTAATGTACCCTAGCTAGTAAAACGTGCTTAGTCGCTATTTTGGTTCAGTGGCAATCTGTGACTGACGCAACGAACGGAACCTTGAGAACAAAAAGCTGGCATGTTCAACGTTGATTCTGGATTTTCGTTACGTCACTCGCAAAAAAGATCAAATGTCTCGAGGACCGTGCGATTCGGATGTCACCAGGGAAAGTGCAGTGAGCCCAGAGAGACACGCTGCTGTCATTCAATCGGCGTGCGAGTCGCGAATGTAAATCAGTTTGCAGTACCCTAACGGTGGGATGACTGCATCGTTAAAGAACACTAGAAGGAAAAAAATGTTTGTTTTAATGGTATAGATGTGGCACGTGTCTTTTTAACTAATGTTTCCACGAAAACGTTTTCTTTCGCACAATATTTACGCCGCTAGACACAATTTAGGTGCAGAAAGTGGAGCTCGCAGCCCGCTAAGCTAACAAATCTCATTGGCTGAAGAGATGAAAGGTCGGTTGTAAATTTGAATCTCCGTGCCGTAATAGTATTTTATTCGACGTTTTTATGTTTGAGAAACAAATAATCTAGACAGAGTCATTATTGTTTCAAAAATATCCCTAGATTGCTTTTCCGCTTCGGTTTCAAGCGATAAGACACATGGCTGCCGGCGTCTGTGGAGTGACCAACGAGAGCAGCCCGTTGAGCTCGTCAGTTTGTCTGAGTGCGGGTCGTTTTGAGTTCACAAATGTGTTTAGAGAAAGATCTCGTCCACCGACATAGGTTTTCAACAAACAACTGTCGCAAGTAGGCGACTTTGGAAGCGCTGTGCGGATGCTTGTTTTCGTAGGGGGACTAACCTAAGCCTAGCGTCCCCTCATTCACTGTTTTGATCTGACTCGATATCCTTCTTTGTGCGTGTTGATGCTGAATAGAGATGCTGGTTCCCGTGAAAGCGGCCCCGCTGCTTTGTGAATGGAGCAACCGTTGGGATTGCGACCATGGGTTCAATGCCGAGAAGATGCCTACACAGGTAACAATTGTGCGAGCCATTTCGCTGTAGGCAACCTAGCGTTCGGCTCGCATCAAATTTCTCCAATTTGTTCCCGTCATTGCGCCTCGAAGGGAAAGCTTTCAAGTTTTGCAGTGCATCTGGCCTACCAAAGCAAACATTTTTACGGCGCGTTTCAAGTATGCGTCATGACACCTCCCTTGCTCGCGGATGTCATGTGAAAAAAAAATAACAAGAACAGTAAAACTGAAAAGTGTGCATATATGTTTTAAAGTTTTCTCGGACTGACGGACGGAGACGAAAACGAACGCCGACGCTCAGCTTTCGTGTCCGCCTCTCACGGCATTGCAGACGACTATAGATAGATAGCGGACGATGTCGGAGGCTGCCGCTCGTCTGCTCGCTCGACTAGCAGGCGGTGTTAGACTTCTAGACTAGACACACCGGATGACACGAGAGGAACTCTGTCTGCGCTGTGGCATTACAAAATGCAAGCATGACGCTTTGCATTGCGTAATGCCACAGCGCAGACTTCATTTTGAGGTCTAAACAGATGTTCCGCCTCATCATTCGCTGAGCTGATTTCGTAGATCGCAGAGATTGACTCTTCGAGCGTTTTGCGGGTAAGTAGACGCACAGGTCTTTCTTAGAGTGTAGCAAGACGCAGGTTGCGTATAATTAGGTACGCCCCTGCGAAGCCTTAAGGCACGACCACATTGGCGTCGCGGAGGCCTGCGGCGCGACGGTCGGCGCTGCCGGCTGCCGACCAGAACCAGTTTTCGGCTTCAGCGGCGCGACGTTCAGCGCCGCAGAGCTAACCGCTCCTTGCGCGGTTCGGAGCTCGCCGCCGCTCGCCGCAGAGGAGAGGAGCCAATGGAAGGTGCGTTAGATAGTGACGTTGCGATGCCATGGCAACGCTCAAGCCGGTCCACCGCGCGTCTTTCACGTTCCGAAGGACGTGTTTCGTGTTGTCTGCTATCCCTAATTCCCCCCGATGCCTTCCCCAACGAAGCGGTTCCTTGAAACTGTGCGGCTGTTTCCCTTTTTATATGACAATACGCAGCCAGACTACCTAGATAATGACGCTAAGAACAACCGCTGGGAAATTATAGGAGTGGAATTCGGAATTACAAGTGAGTTTCTCCGCGGCACTTGTTGCATTTCGTCTGTGTTGTGACGGATGTCGTGTTGATTTGGTGACACTTTCACAAGTAGCCTTCATCTCTAGCGCGCCACCGGGGCAGCAAATCATGGACCTTTCCTTCGGTGATTCGGTAGAATCAACTGGGCCGGACCCAAAACCTGCGCCTCCTTCCCTTCAGAGCGCGGCGACGTCGCAAGAGCAACGAGCAGGCTAGGATAATCACATTCACGCTGATCACCAGGTCATCATGGACACCTACCATGTATATAGGCAGCGAGTGCGGTTTCGATGCTGATATATGCGAAAGATGAGAGCCGAAACGGAAGAATCTACCAAAGAGCAGACGACGAAAGAAAATACACCTCAGACACTGTCTGCAGATTGTCTCAATGTGTGATGTATGAGCGGCGTGACCTCAGCTAAAATGGGTGGCGATGGAAGCTCAGACACGCCGTGGAACGAATCAAACGTCCGCCTCTACCCGAGCTTTTGACGTCGGGCCGAGGCGCGCATGCGCATCACGCAGAGCCCTTCTCGGCGAGCGTGCAGCTTTGGCGTCGCTCGCAGATAATGTGAAACGAAGTATAGAGGAGGGGTAGTGAGATCAGGCGCCGAGGCGCGCCATGCATTGCTGTGAAGCGGCGCGTGTGAAAAGGTCCCGGATGTACGCGGTGGCGCTGCGGACGTAGTGGCTGTAGGATCCGACCGCTTCCGAGCGTTCCGAAGGCCCTGGGCGAGCAGAGTTGGCTTGCGTTTTTGGCAGCTCGCATTCTGAACCGCTCTTTACCCCGTGTTATCCGTGTCTGCTGTCGTTTATGGTCATTGAAGTGCCGTACCGAATCGACGTCGACAACGCCACTGCGTCGCTCCGGGGTGCCAGAAGGGCTATCAGTGGCGGAAATGTGAGCAGCCGCCGCTGTTCTCTGTACCTTAGGAGGAAGAATAAATAAAAGTTTGGGAGCGGAACTTGCATCACCAGGATAAGCTCCTGGACGAAACGTGTTTGGTGTGTGAGCTTCAGTTTGAGCCACCGTTTATAACGCGAGGCTTCGTTCACATTATAAACGATGAAAACGTGCGCATTCCGCGTGGAAAGCCGCAGCTCATGCCGGGCGCTGTGCCGACGTTGCTTCCGAATGCTCCGAGCTACCGTCCAAAGAAAGCGTCGCAGCCAAGGCCCACGAGAAAGCGAAAAAACGCCGATGCTTCTTATTTGACGGTAAAAAAAGGCCAAACGCTGCCTCTCCAACTGCCTGCAGCAGCACTGGCAGCACCACACCGGCTGCAGCCGATACCGGGGCGTTTGATGAAGCCTGTATGCCCGAAGAATACTCCACTCTGCGTGTCCCCTCCGAGTACTGGAGCCGTCACCGAGTTCCGAGCCTCAGTGGTTTCGTGTATTGTAAACTTAAAATGTGTGACAATGAAGTTTTATCCGAGAGAGTAGTGATTTTTTCACGAGACAGCATGCCTGGTGTTGTATACACTGTTCATCTTTGTGGCCGCATGGCTGAAGGAGGACGCGTCGTCAGCTGCGAGGAAGCGGAGGTTTTTCTCCGAGACGTCGACTCCTATCGTCTCTGTGGAGGTGCCGTGCCGACGAAAAATAGGTTCCGCGAACAATTCCGGTAATATGTAAACAGATTGGAACCTATAGTGAGATCCCACCGCGTCGCGAAAATTAGAACCCGCGAATTATATCAAAATTTAGCTTCGGCCTAAATCGCGAAATATTAAGCCCGCGAAAAATAAGTCGTTTACAGTATTGTATTTTTCCTGAGTTTAACTAATAAAAAGTGTATTCATGTAAAAATAGCAGGGTTTGCTGTCACACGAGTTCATTTTGTCCAGCAGTATTTACCCAACACGTTTTTTTGAAATTGGCTTAGCGAGACACATAATGGTAAATCAATAAAGGAGATTAAACCTTGGGGGTATAGCTATGCACGGTTTCAATACTAGGTATAAAAGGAATGCCCTGTTTAAACGATTGCATGCAATTCTTGAGGCTTGAGCCGTGATTGTTTAAATGTCTAGGAAACACCAATATGATCCTGTCTCAATATTATAACTAGCCATTTATGCGCGCGAGTGAAGGACTTCTTGCCCATTAAAAAGCTTCACCCTGTTTCTAATGAGAGACTCCTAACAAGCCCACCTGCCATAAAAAAGATTAAAAAAATTGCACGAAGATTTTGGTTTCGAAACGCCGCCCAGGAAATTGAACTGGCGGTGTTCGCCTTCCACGTCGCGCATTTCTGCTTCTTACCCCGCGCAAAGCGAACACGGCCAGACGAATTGCGTCAAGTTTCTGTCGCGTATTTCGTTTATGGGGTTCGGACCTAAAACAGCAAATATTTCGAGCCGAAAAGCTTCAACAAAGAGTGTTCAGTTGCGCAGCAAATGCAATGCGAGCCGCCCTGGCGGCACTGGCCACCTGCTTCATCCAGCCCATGCATTCGCGGCGCCCTCTCGAGCCGTCGACACGAAGTGCGGCCGACGTCAGCGCTCTCTGAGCTCACTACCCCTCCTCTAGTTCACTTTACCAATGTGGACTCCTCGCGTTGGGACGCCGGACGGCGGTGCCGCCCAGCGGCGTCGCCCGGCGGCGCCGTTCACGCTAGTGTGGTCAGGCCTTTACGAGGACGCAGAGTGCGGCATCTTTTCCGGAAAACGCAAATCTGCATTCCTAGTCCCCTGTGCAAGCGTGACGCAGGGTGTCTCGGCCTCCCGTTTGAGCTCCATAGCAGACGCTACGAGTCGTCCCAACCATTCAACATATTTTGCAAACTTATCACGTGACGACGCTTCCAACGCGTCGCTGCGACCCTCTCGAAGGTCGCGTGACGCTCACACAGCGCTGGTTTTGCTTCGATCACTCATCGCATCTTCCCCGGTTCATTGTAAGGCGCAGTTACACAGAAATACAAAAACGCTTCGCCTTTTTTTTTGGTTGTTGAAGTCTTTGTTTTCGCGTTCTCGACTTATCGCTCGAGATACCGAAGGAGTCATAGAATTTGACGACGAGACGAAAACCTTAAAAATGCGGTTAGAGGCAGGCTGTTTACAGATCGAAGAAGCAAAATAAAACAATCGAAGCCCGGCTCGACGCGAAGAGCCTGTTTTCGAGGACGCGTTTTCGCTGAGTATATGAGAGTTGCGGCCTAAGGCTGGTTCACACATTTGCGTGGACCGCGTTGCGCTTCATTGCGTCGTGCTGCACAGCGCATCTCCATTGGCTCGTCGTATACCGTGTCGCCGTAGCAACAGCTCGACGCAAGCCATTGCAGTTGCACGCGGTCGGAGCATGCGTGTGAATCGCCCTGGCGAACCGACAGCGACACCCTGCGAGCCGCCGCGGCTTCCATTCCGCGCCTATCCTACGCTTCGCCCCAAAGCTGCATGGAGGGGCATGGAGCGAGCATCCGCGCCCTCTGGGAACAACGAAGGACACCGAGAATGGAACTCGTATATCGTATATCCCTGCCGCCGCAACGTCTGCAGAGACTGCGTGCGTAGCCGTGCACGGCGACGCTGTCTCCAGAAGCCGCAGTCACACTTTCCATACATCGTGCAAGAGACACGGTATTGGCGGCAGACATACGCTGACAGAATTATCCGCGAACACGCTTCGAGCAACTTGGAAGCATGTCTGCTTCGTGTATGCTTCGGAAACGCCTCCAGGCTGTTTTTGTACGCCAATGTGGCCGTCGCACTAGAAAAAATACACCTCAGATACTGTCTGCAGATTGTCTCAAAGTGTGATGTATGAGCGGTGTGACCTCAGCTAAAAGGGGTGGCGACACTGGAAGCTCAGACACGCCGTGGAACGAATCAAACGTCCGCCTCTACCCGAGCTTTTGACGTTGGGCCGAGGCGCGCATGCGCATCACGCAGAGCCCTTCTCGGCGACCGTGCGGGTTGATACCGCGGCTGGAACTGAACGCATAAAGTAATGAATAAGCGAAGAATCGGCCCAGATATCTCGACGCGTGTCCTGGGGACGTTCAAACGCTTCCGTTGGATCGTCGCGCAGCAGTACGATTGGCTGATTCATTTTGGTCGTTCCGTCAACGAAATTTAGAGGGAGTAACATATAGCCCTCGTTCTCCCCTTCCCTCCCCTCCCCTCAAATCAGGTCATATTTATTGACCCGATCGAGTTTGAACAGTAGCATGCGCATTGTACTCTCCCGAACAATATTCGCTGCAGCGTTCATTCTGTCTTTTTGCTACACATATGGTCCTTACCATCTACATTTTCTCTCGATTCGTCAGTGTCGGAACATTGGGACCTAAACTTTGCATTCCAGATTTTGTTTCGACTATATTTTCTCGAACGAGTGAAAAAAACGCCGAAGGAGCGTGGAGATTTGTTCTATTTCATAGATTGTCCTCCATAAGACGCGACTGGAGATAATCCCAAGTATTAATCGTAAGGCCACTCAACAGGAGGATCGGTGGCCGAGTGTGTTATACGGATCGAAAGCTCGCGCTCCAGAGCTCAGAGATCCTGGGTTCAATCCCCTCTCGTTTGGGTCTCGATGAGCATCGTACCGGTCTGACGCACGTTAAAGACCCGAGGCCAGCAGTCGTTCTGCATCGGCAAAATTTCTCATCTTCAGCGTCAAGCAGTCTCGCCATACCTCAAAGGCAGACCAGACCGCGACCTTACGCTGTCGAAACTCGAACGTCAAGTTTGTTTCTTTTTGTTTCGGCAGCTTAACCTTTTATATTTGTCTCAATTCTTGTCACGTCCATTCTCTTTCCCTCAGCATAAAGACGCTGCTCTAGATTGGGCCCCCATAGCCGACCTCTCGTTTTCCCGAGATGCCGAGCCACTGATGCGGAAGGCGTTGACGAGCCTCCGCTGAAGCTTATGCTAAAAGGAGGCAGTAGCACCGGAAGTGGCGATAACCTGTCCTGCTGTGGTAAGGACGAAGTGAAGTGAACGGAAACAAAAACTCAAAGTTATGTTACGGCGGCGCCCATGCACAGCTGCCTGAAAGCGTCAATAGACCTTAATCGTATAACCGCATATTAACCAGCTTAACTGACGTGCCTTTGTCCCGCCTTGCATTTTTGGATTGCCCGCTGGGAATATGCAACCGCCATGGTATGGGCAAAAAGGCTTAGAAACGGACGTCGTGCGGGAGTTAGTTCAAAGCAGTGGCGTCACAAGGGGGGGGTGGGGGGGGGGGCGGACCGCCCCGGGTGCAGCGCTCAGGGGGGTGTCGCGGCGGGCCACGAGAGCGGGGGGGGGGGGGGGGGGGGGGTAGCGGCGGGCCACGCGAGAGCGGGGCGGGGGGGGGGGGGGGGTGTCGCGGCGGGCTACCGCCCCGGGTGCCACTGACCCTCGTGACGCCACTGGTTCAAAGTGCTACTTTTTTACTGCGTTACAATTCCTAAAATCTACGGTCGTCTGGCTATCACTGCGCCGTCGTCGTGCGCACAAATAATTTTAATAAGAATGAGAACATCGCGGCAAATGAGCGATGAGCACAATCTGCTGCAGACGCGAGTGTGGCTGCAATGTAGTTGAGCAAGACACCTTCCACGAGGATCCTTAGTTATGAAGTCAGTCGATTGCGAGCGTGAATCCCAAGGGCTTTGTATCAGACTCATCGTCACATTTATGCTCACGGCTATTTCGTCTGCGGCAAGAAGACCGATTCCAGCCTGGTGCACGTGCTCCGATTAAGTATTCACTGCAAGGTAATCTTTGCTGCATGGTATGTGGAGGGTATGAAAATGTCAACGCGCCACTACTCAAGATGCAGTGATCAAATGCCTAGAGCTTACCTGCATAGACTACTGTCGAAACTCAATCAAAGCACGCTACTGCTGGCCTCCATGGTACGGGCTGTCGCCTTTCCGCGGTGCCACGGCTCTTGAGTCAGCAAAGATTCTCACTATTATGGCTGACCGTTTACTTTTTCACTATTACCGTCGTCGTCCTCGTTCTTGATGGCCTGTCATTAGCCAGCTCGATTGAACCGGCCAAGTTGCGGCCAAGTTATTGTGTCCCACCATAGCCAAGTCTAGCCACGTTCCCCCCTACCCACACCTAGAGTGTTCTAGAGGATGTAGCGGCAAGAGCGGCGCCCGCTCACATTGGGCCGCGTGAAGACGGTCGACGTAGACGGCCACAAGTGGCGCTGGAGTTCCGGGCCCTAGGAGAATTGGTGGCAGATGGCAGATGTGCGATGAGCGAAGAAGGCGGCGAGGCTCGAGGCGGTGCGCTTCTCCCGAACGTCGCACCGTAGCACTTTGCTTTGTGCTGTAGTGGTGGGGAGTCTTCACCGTTCCGTTGCCGTCTCGGTCATGAACGCCAGGAAAAAGACGGACACACACTGCTTGGCGCCGGGATGCAAGTCGGGCTACCCGGACAACAAGGGCAGCCGGAGCACCAACGATCGTAAGCCGTCTTTGTTTCGTGCGCCGAAGGAGGAGTCGCGCAGACTACAGTGCACTCTCAAGAAAAAAGGGGTAAAATGGTGTATCGTTACACCCTTTGTCCCAGTGTTGGGTAAAGTACATCTAAAAGGTGCTTCAAGTAAAGTACAAAGTAAACGAGACGTGATGTACTTTAAGTAAAGTACTAAGTACACTGAGTGCAATGTACTTGAAGTAAAGTACTATAAATACAATGTACTTTCAAAGTAAAGTACAAGTATTTTAACAGAATCGTTCATGGTGCCCTTTAATTCCCCTATACAGTGATTTTTTAACTGGTATGCTATGCCCAGGGCTAATCAGGGGTGCATGACCTATTTTCAAAAACTACGGCGATTATTTGACAAAGTCAAGTGGCCAAAGAGCAGTTCAGTTATTTTCAGGAATGGAGTCAAATTCATGTCTTTCTTCTGAATTCGGCGCCCCTTGCACTGGATTGTTGCGTTCAACGAGGTTAAATGTACTAGGAGAGAGCATGACGTGAGCCCCGTCGCTTCCGCAAGCAATCCATAGAGTTATTACAATAAACGCTAGAGGCTCAGGTGGCGCTAGCGTGCTGTTGCATTTTGAAGCAGACAGCAAGCAGTCAGAAATTGACTTCCGGTAATGCATTCCTATGGGAAAAAGTGAGTGCATTTTCTCTCTGCGCTCGATTATAAGAGCGAATATCACGAATAATTTGCACGTACTAGGCACATTGGAACATTTCTCAGTCACGCATACGAAATGATTGGTCAGTTACAGCATTTTTATTTGAAATTCGTGGCATGAGAAGCGGTGTTAAAACCACTTCGTACGTGTATTTATGTGCACTGTCGGGCACTGTTAGCGCGAACACGGCGTCGCCGCTTTCCAGCATGGGGGATGTACGTGCCAAACGAACGAAGGACATGTGGAAAACCAAGAGAGACGGCAAGAACTACGCGGTAACACTGGATAAGTAACTCCTTGTGCTTGCAGACGATCAAAATAAATTGAAAGTCACGTAATATAGTCCGATTTGCAATAAATAAGTACCGCTTTATTCTTTCTGCTCATGAATATGTGCGAAGATGCTTGTTCTGGTTTCAAATCATCACCCGCACGCTCCAAATCGTTGCAAATAGGGAGAAGCCAGAGAACAGGTGCCCGATAAAAACTGCCCGACATAAGAAATAATGGGAAAACAAGCCTTTAGTAGCCCACGTACTTTATTCTTTACGTTTCGAACGTTTTTTTAATCACTCGTAAAGATGCTCGACAAAGTCATTTTCATATAGTGACAGGGCGGGCATATTAACAATATATAAGCACCAACAGAATACTGGCGAACTTTGAACACACTTTACATTCCTTTCGATCGTTATTTTGCTTAGTATCGTCGCTCGTTTCTACATACCTGCCATGGAACAGAGGTTTGGGCCTGAAATATAGCGAAGATTAACATCGTTCAGTGGTAAAGAAAAAATGCTGTAACTAAAGCAATTACACTATCACCATATTAATAAAGGTACATACTATCCGGTACAACCGAAATAACGAAAGTTATTCATGTTATTTTCCGGCGAAGGGACAAAATTCACGCGCGTTTTCCCATAGGAATACACAGGAAGACTGGAAAAGTAGACTGCATGCTGTCTGCTTCAATTTGCAACCGGAAGTCCCGTAGACACTAGCGCCAGCTGAGCCTCTAGCTTTTATTGTAATAACTCTATGAAGCAATCCTCTCATAGAGGAGTGTCCTCTCCTTTATAAAAAACAAACAAAAAAAACAAACAATGAGTGTGCAAGCGAGCTGGTAAAAATTAATCATAATCGGACATCTGAAATTCGGGTGCGAAAAAATTAAAGAACTTTCAAATAGAAGGAAACGACAAAAGAGAATGTCTCAAAACATTGTGACGTTCTCTCTTGTCTTTTACTTCGACTTGAAAATTTAATATTTCTGCACCACAATCTCAGGTGCTACATTACGATTAATTTTCTTCCTCTAATATTTTAAACCTCCTTGCTTGCGCTGACCGACCGAGAAGTAGCGAGAGTTCAAAAAGCTACGGGAAAGCAGCCCCCAGGAAAAATGGAGCGATGCGTCGTCTGCTCACGTTTCTGGCAAAAGTAGAATATTCCTCCCAGTAGTTCTTCGGAGTTGACAAAGCATTATTTCGTGGTAAAAATTTAACAAAACCATATTTGGGGGGAATGTACTTTGAAGTTGGGAATGGTACTTTCCTGGGAAAGTACCATAAAAAATACTTTAAGTAAAGTACAAGTACATGCTCAGAGAATGTACTTCAAGTAAAGTACAAGTTTCCTAAACTACTTGAAGTAGTACTTTAAGTACAATGTACTTAAAGTACTACCCAACACTGCTTTGTCCCATATAATACTCCCCAAAACTTCATTTCGATGTACAGAGCCCTATAGTCGAACAGACGCCCCCAAATTTTACGAGGGGCTTGATAGCCGTGTGGTACAACTTATTAATTAGCTAAAGTACGCATCAAAGACCACATAAAGAAAACACCGAGTTTTTATAGTAGGGCCAAGAAAACCCCGGTTATTTTTTTTTTTGTAATCAGTAAAACGTGCATTAGCTATTTTAATAAGTTGTATTACACGGCTATCAAGCCCCTCGTAAAATTTCGGGCCGTCTGTTCGACTTTAGGGTGCTGTACGTCGAATTGAAGTTTTGGGGTGTATTATATGGGACAAAGGGTGTAACGATACACCCTTTTACACCCTTTTTTCTTGAGAGTGTGGGGAAAAAAATCTCAAAAACGAGAAAATAAACGCCTCGCCGAGACATCAGTGGCGTGCGAGAAACATTTTGAACCGCGCCTTATCCTTCGAGACTTTGTCCACATCGTCAATGGCGAAGAGGTTAGGATTCTATAGGCCGCAATATATTATGACTATTTTGTAGACTTTTTTGCGTTGTATGTTGCTGGGAATCTGTCATTTGCTTGCTGTGTATGTCGATGAAGTGTATTACCACTTTTGAAAGCTCATAAACCAGTGTGTTGAGAATAATTTTTTTTTCTATTAGGGGTTGTTGAAGTTTGTGTTCATTTGTATTTTAATGCTTTATATACTCCCAATCGAGGTATTTTTTCCTCATAGACTGCCTTCTAGAAAAGACAATTTGCTATATGTTCTCCACTTGCAGTCGCACCTTGGCCGTTCCCAAACGCGCTCGGCCTTGCACCTTCCACAACGCTGGTCCCCGCATCAGCAACACGATGACAAAAAAATTACACCATCTTCCCGAGGGGAACCATGGGGTGATGCGGAGCATCGTGTTGGTTCCGAGGAAAGAGTCAGTTGCGTGCTGACGTCGAGAGATGGCGCCACCGACTGCCCTAGCGTTACCCCCTACGCGAGCTTTCGTCGCGGCTCGCGGCAGAGAAACTTGGAACGCTCGCCGCTCGCCGTTTATTTTTTTTTAACACTTGAAGGAGAGGAGACTAGAGGAGGACAGTTGCGCATGCGCGCGCGGTGTGATTAGAATCGAGCGCACGCGAAGTGCACGCGCAGCTGATAGAGAGAGAGAGCGGAGAGAGTAACGCGCAGCTGTTGCAGAGAGGGAAGGAGGAGAGTTGCGCATGCGTAGTGTGAGTGCAGACTACAACGCCGACGCCGCGGGACATAGACCCGAGCAAGAGATGCTCCGCATCTAAAAACAACACACCAGTTTATTGTTCCGCTCACCATTGAAAAAGTGCGAGATTTATTAAGATTTATTAGTCTATTTTTTTTTTGCTATATCAGTATCGCGTGGTTTCTTTCGCAGCCATTTAGCCTGCAGCCCAAGTGATAGCGTTGCTGAACGATCTGTCAGTACTGGGGGGAATGGCGATATTAATTAAACAATCTCCCTCAGAAGACGCGAATATTTCAAGTAGAGGATAGCACACACTCTAGAGGCATTAGTCCAAGGGCAGACCTCCAATTTTTCACATTCGCAATTGCTTCGCGTCTCGCAAAGCTTCAGTCGCAGTCCAGTCGTACGCGCCGAACAGCGCTGACGATGGGGCGCACGGGAGCGCGCTCCTAGGGCGCACAACAGCAGCGCCACGGTGTCGTCTACGCGCAAAAGCTTCACCAAAGCGTCCTCCGCTCTTGCCACTGTAACTCTCTGGAACACTGTACCCACACCGTTGCGTATCCAGAACTGGGCAATACTTCAGCTTGGGCCAGTTGGTGAACCAGTTTAGTGCGTAAAAGATACCGAAGATGGTGTTTTATATATACCAGAGATGACTGTCAGCGCTGCGTGATGGCTGTTTCCTTGTGTGTATGTATTTTTATAGTGTTAGTATCCAGAACTGCTGCCAGAACCATCCAGCATTTCAAGCTTTACGGCCGCTAGACGGTGTCATCGGCGCCGAACTTTTTTTTTATCAAAATAAAATCTTCGAAAAATTTTGGCAACTTAATATTTTTTTTTTAATTCAACATCCACTACATAATGTTCTCACGCCCACTGACTAGATAGAACACACGCGTACTCGTCGCTTTAAAAGCGCGCGAAACGGGCTCTTTCTACGTACGAACGCCGAAAATGGCACCGGTCACAAGTTTCTCGTTAAAACGGCGCGGCTCCCCTGACATCGTGTTAAACAATGGGCCCCTGAGGATTTTCGTATGCACGTGAACAGAGAAAGAAGAAAACCAAAAAGGAAACCAAGGCACGCAACATCAAAGCTCGTCTTATCGGCATTGGGTTCCGGTTGCCCCCTTCCGCGCTCATCTCTTTTAACGCCTTCCATGTTTCGGTTAACTAAAGTGACCACATCCGTCGCGATAAATTCGTCCGTACTCATCATCGTGAACGGGAGCATAAATACCCTCGTTGTCGCGAGAAAGAGGGAAAGAAAAAGATAAAAAAGGTATCGGTGACACGCCGGTTGGATAAGGCCGGATCGGTGGCGAAGGTTGTTCCGTTACCCTTCTGGCCCCGTTCTCTGCTGTTCGATATTTTTTCCTCTGTCCTCTTTCTTTTTTTTTTTTCGTAGGGTCTCCGTGTTTCTTTTTAACGCCGGCGCCAAATGAGCCGGAGCACCCCCTTTCCCCTCTTCCCAAAAGGTGCCGTTTAACGCAGATTATTCTTCCCCACTCGCAGATACAATACCCACAGCAAAGAAAAAAAAACAAAAAACCTCGTCAGGTTTCCGCTCAGCGAGCGCACAAGCACACAAAACAAGAATTACGTTGGCCGCTTACCGAGGGCAAGCGGGGACCCGTCCGCGGCAGCGGGGGCGCAGACGTCGACTTTTGTTTTCGGGGGCTGGGCTTCCTTCCAGCATGCTCGATTTGCATACTCTGGAAAGAAAAAAAGATTGAATAGAAACACCTCGCAGGAAGGAAAAAGGCGATACCGAACGATCGAAAAATGTCCACATCCGAAAGAAACGTCAGGAGGGATGGAATCTACCGGGCGCTTTGGCGGCGTTCCGGTTGGATCCTGTCATAACCGCGGAGGTGCGGGATAATTGATTATTCAAGGATGGGCATCTCGATAAATGATTACAGTATTGGAGAAACTTGGGTCACCGGTAATGCTACACATCGCAACATATGGAAATGTGAAGCTAACTTGATTGGCCGTCGAGGAACTTGCACCTATTCTTCAACCACGTGTTGTTGTTGTTGTTGATGTTGTTTTGTATGGGCGTGTCGAGTATTGGCGGCTCCGGCGAAATTTGATCCCGGCCTGCTTCTGTAGTTAGGTGTTTTCGCCACAAGTGATCGTGCTAGTTTTGCGTGAGGTGCGCGAATAGCTGAATGTGATACATTTGACGTCCCTAGTGACGTCGTACGACCCACTCAAATTTTGAAATTTTTGTTCCTCGCAACCCAATATCGGAGTTGATTTTAACTGGCCTTAAAGTGCAAATCCGGTGCTTTTTCTTGATTTTAGGGTTACGACTGTTTTTCTTGAAGAAAGTGTCCCTAAATTACGAGGTGTTTTTTTTTTTTTTTAATTTTTGATGCATTGTGTACTTTTGTAGATATCTCATCTCAATGCTTTGTTTCGGGGGTTTACGGCGAAACCGAAACTACCAGCTCGAGAAGATGGCAACCCTGGTGATCAGCTGCATGACCTTCGTGTGACGCAAAGTTACTGCGGTACCGCAAAACCTATAACTGTCCTGGTCGCAAGAGCAGTTCCAATCAGTTAGGTACGATGATGTGATTGTTTTATTTCTTTGGCTTCGTAGATATCAATCATCTGTAAACCATATTAATACACATTCCTTGCCGAAAAGTGAGTTCGCCGCGATAAATAGGTGGCATTCTCTGGGCGCCATAGTAGACCGGTCTCACCAGCTAGTTTGACTACGCTACCGCTGCCGCAATGCACCCTGGGAAGTCTTTCTGCACGTGCTGCAAGTGCCGCAGCTGAAATGAAGGTGCATAGGAGCGCATACGGCTTGATGTCTTCCAAGGGGAGGGTGTGGGGGACTCGTACCAGGATGGTGTGGAGTTCATCCTGCAGCCGAGCTACAAGGCGTGTTTTCGGTTTTTGCCGGGCGTTATCTATCCGTGATCCGTATCTGGATGGAGATTTTCAAGGGAGGGTGGTCGAGTCAGCATCGACGTTTGCGGCGTCGGAGTATTGTTCGGAGAGTGACGCGGAAGGTGGTGGGTTCGCTGGTGCCGCCGACGAGGCGTCTGTCATAGCGGAGCGCCGCCCTGAACAGGAGCTGGCCACACGAGGCCTAACGGCGCCGCCACCACCGTGAAGATGAACATAATCGTTGATCCAAATTCACCGACAGATTCATCCAAATTCATCCAAATTCACCGACAGATTCACCGACAATTGTGTTAGTTTCAAGATAAGGCTGGAAGCATCGGGGGCATAATGCATTTAGTATATATCGGTGGATGGCTCACCAATCGGGAGATTTTGATGGATTCTTTCTGAGAACAAAGAGAGAACATCATATCTCGCGGCGTTCAAAATTGGAATCCCAGGTCTTGAGCGATTGACTGACAGCCAACAGAGCGTTTGATGTCCGGGCGCACGTGATGAGCATGACCTGGGCCTCCATGGAGGTCGGAAGCGGACGTCGGCGGAGGGAAGCTTTCCCCCGGCAAAAACACGGAAGGAAGCATACGTCCGTGTGTTTTGTGTGTGTGACTTAAGGCGTTCTTGAAATTTCCTGTTTGGAGAGCCCCTTTTCGGGGAGAGATGTGCGTGACGCCAGTGACCGGCGGAACCAGCGGGACTCCCTCTCCGACTCTAGCATTCACACGCATAGCCGAGAGGAATGTCAGTGTTATCAGACGCATTTAGCGGTCGTACTCTCGGCAGCAGGCCTCGGTGCGCGCTGACGAGAGTAGAAAAAAGGAGGCGTACATAAAGCGGGGATAAGCGATTATGGCAGCAGCGCTGTTGGATGCAGAAGATTATGAACTGCTTCCTGCTAAAAGAAAGATGCTTCTTGAATGGGTGGACGCAACAAAAGTTGTATGAGGAACGGCTCGAGGACGGCATTGACGTATTCGGAAGAACCCTTCGGGTGCCTTGGATGATATGCGCAGCACAACCTGAACAAGTTAGGCAGGCGATTCCGATGCCACCGCCGGTATCCCTCTGAGCATAATCTTTAGAGTTGCCAGACACGCGAACAAAATACCGCCAATTGCGAAGGCTGTGCAGTCCGAGCAAACGCTGCCCCATCCCATTGGGATGTCTACGACAGCGCGGCTCCTCGCAAACGCGTGACGTTGTAACCACGTGATGCGCCTACCGGGGAGCAACGAGATGGATTTCTTTCCCGTGCGAAGGCAGGGGCACTCAAGGGGATACTGAGATAGACTTTTTGTGGTGATAACCTAGACTACGGGCTCTAAGCATCCTAAGAAATCCGAAATTTCGAGATTACACCCATGAATGGTCGATTTTTTTATTAAAAAAAATTGAAAACGTATACAAATCCCTGTAACGCGAAATTAGAGCGCAGCTCTTGAGGAGAAGGAGGGGAGGGTATGCCCCTCCTTTTCCTCCGTTTCCTGTCCTCCTCTCTTCCTCCTCCCATCCTCCTCCTTTACTGATCCTCCTCCTCTTCCCTAACCTCCACCTCCTCCTTCCTTCCTCCTCCTCCTCCCCTTCACCTTCTCCTCTTCCCGTCCTCCTCTCCTCCTCCTCCTCCACACGTGACGTCAATTTTCCCGCTAAATCAAGCGGAGCAACAACATTTGTTCATAGGTGACGTGACACCAAGTGATGAGCCATCAATTTCCACGCTAAATTTATCGGGGAATTGAATTGCTGCTGTGGTCATGTGACGTCAACTGTCGCGCTAAATGCAGCGCAGTTACGCCGACGCCGGGAAACCCGGAAACGGGCGCCTAAGAGCTGCGCTCTAAACATATAGTCATAGATCGTGAGAGGCCCCTTTTTCTGTGCCTTGGAGCAGACACCAGGGGGCGCCGTTAAAGAGCCTTCTCAAACAATGATTGCTCTATTGCGTAGCCAAAGATTGGAGGTTTCTTCAAAATACTATGCACAACGCGTCTAACAGGAGCAATAATAGTAACGTTGGGAATCCCCACGCAGGACGTTTTCATTGGGCCAATTGTATGGAAGTGGCGGAAACCCAGGAAGGCCCCCAAAAGAAAATAGTGTATTCCCATTGCTGCGAGTCTCCTTGGACATCTTGCCATCTAGAACTGGTCGTTTTTGTTGACTAAAGCCAAACAAACCATCTGCTATCAAAGGCAAGCTTCTAGCAAAAGCACTTAAGTGCTCCTTTAAGGTGATGAAGGCAACAGCGACGATTGGTGTCCTGAGTGCATGGCAGAGTAGTGTGCCTCGCAGGAGCTCCGGAGAAGTCCTGAGAGCGAGCTCCTTTTGGTGCATTCGTCGCCGGTGCACAGCTTCATCGCCTGCAGCTCCCCAGACGACGCCGGATCGATGGCGGATGCCAGAAAGAACAGGAAGGAGGAGCGCTGCGAGTCCGGCGCGCTCTCCTCGAGAATACATTATAAACGACTGCTCACTCCGAGCGTCTGTCTAAATGTGCCCGGCGTAAAACATTTATCACCAACATTTTGGCGGGCGAGCGCTGCGCCGGCCTGCGGTAAAGACGGTCGCGGTTGTGGTCGCTTTCATTTCAAAAGCCATCGTTTTTCCCGCCACTACAAAAAAAAAAAAAAGATGAAAGAAAAAGAACCTTCGAATTTCGTATTAATGGCGACCGCGTCGCGGATCTTCATTTTCGGAGTGGCGCCGCGTCTTGAGCCCCACCACAATTTTGACGAGAAGCTTCGCGCTTGCGGCAGACTGCACCGAATCGCTCGGCTGTTCCTCCATCGCTCCGAGCCCTGGGTTCCTCTGTTTATAAGTTCGTTAATATAGACCCGACTCCAGCGTGACTTCCGGCGTCTGCCATGGAGTTTTTGTCGTGTTTCACGTTAAACTAATCCGGGTTAGCAGTTCGTGCTGCGGTAGGCGAGCCTCCCTTGTGCTATACTCCGTTTCTCCCAATGAGGTAGAGGGGCTTAGAGCGATAAACTGGTATCCCAGTCACCAGGCAAAAGTGACCCCCCCCCCCCCCCCCCCACCCCCCCTTGGCTGCCGCCATGTTGTACAATTTGGACCACTAGACACGTGACCGTACCAAATCCTGAGGTTTTTACGTCAAACTGAGCCGAGATTTGTATCGCAATTGCTGTACAAAAACACGATAAACTATGTTTTCGATACCGTTAGCCCCAGGGATGAGTGTCTAGCTCCGATAAAAACCCAAAAATACAGCACCGCGGCTAACGGCATCTAGCGGAGCCATTGCGAAGCTGCCCGAGGTTTTTCAGTAAAAGCACGTTGTGCGCTTAAAACGAACGAAACCTAGCTTATCTCGTCGATACTGTTACTAAAGATTAATAAGCAATTATTTGTGCTCGGTATTTCGTTAAAATCTAGACGTAAAACTATAAGGTCCATAGGCGCCGACTACTCGCCCCGCCCCCCCCCCCCCCCCTCCCCCTTCTCTCCCGAGCTCTTCGGAAAAGCAAATACCATCGCATCCGGAACTTCTGGGTGCACCTCATTAAAGGGACCATGAAACGATTCTGAAATCAAATTTCATCCACCGATCGTCGTAAAAGGTGTGAAAAAAAACAACACAAAAACACAAAAATAGAGAGCCAGAAAAAACAATTCTTCGCTATAGAACTTTTAAAAGAAAACAGGACTCTTTTGCGCCTTCTTTCCTTCGAAAGCTCTCTGCCTTTTCACTGCGATGCATCCGCGGAATCGCAGCACGTCAGCCGAATACACGTCGCCTATTGGGTAAAAGCCTACCTCACCAGCAGCGCGATCGTAAACAATAAATAGCCGGCGAATGTTTCGTAAATGTTTTGTTAAATAATATTCAGATCCACATTTTGTAGCATAAATAGAGATGTGACAAAAATTGCCAAATTTGATAATGCTGAGAGCCAAGCGCCATCAATCATGTGGTAAACGAAGGAACTACAGTAGGGCCGACAGCGTCGCTCAGTTGCTTTGTCGCGACGACCAACGAACGTTTATTTTTCTACGTGTTCTTCTCGCGCGTCCCGACTTCAAGCAGCAAGAAAAAAGTACTTGGAACAGACTGCGACGAACAAGAACGCTGGATCCACAAACAGACGAGAAAAGCTACAACGGCAACGAATCCACCGACGCCGACCAAGCGAGCTCGGCAGATAGGCCTAGCAGTACTTGGTACTTGGCCAAAACCGTCTGCCGACGACCGGCTGGCATGCTGAATGGAATATTCCCGCGCGACCCTTGTGGACCCTTCCCGTATTATAGTTTGATCGCTGACCTCAATTTTAGATTAAGAGGTGAGGTCAATCTCTTCCCCTTGTTTTCCGAGGCAGTGTTGACGAACACTGTCGTCGAAAAGGGACTCTCGTCGATTCTATCTTCTTGTTTTGTGTGATACAGAGCTCAAATAAACGCCGTATGGATTACCTTCGTAACACAGTATGTACACTTTGTTATTAGAGAGTTTTAGTAGATCGTTCAGATACCTCCGATACTGCCGATCACGATACTCCGCCACTGCCTCCCTTGCGCATGCATAGTATCGTTATCGGGGCTATCGGAGGTATCGGAACGATCTACTAAAACTCTCTATTAGTATGGGGGGATCGGTGGCCGGGGAGTTCGAAGAAGACGACGAGCTGAATGGCCGCGTTGGAAATGGGCTCCGTAAAGGTATTCTCAACGGCTAAGCCTAGCCGGGAACATTCTGAAACCATTTCTGCTTCTGCCGCCTCTGCACCAAGTACAATGGAGTACAAGATTTTACTGCCACCTCTTCCCGACGGTAAGCTGCTTGAAAACTCGCTGATTCTTCATGGGGACCCATCAGCCCGGCCATACCGCATCGACGATTTCGGTCCTGCTTTGAAGAAAATCATCAACCCAAACGAGCTAGCTTCGCTTGGGGCCTACCAGTACAATCATGTGTGGCTGCTCACAGTGCGTTCTGCCAAAGAAAAAGAAAGATTGCTGCAGCTCCGAGAGATCCAAGTAAAGAACAAGACATGTTTAATAATAGATGGGAGCAAGACTGCGCTGTCCATGAAGGTGCACTGGGTTCCAACTAGCGTCCCAGATGCAAACGTAGCAAGTGCTTTTTCTACGTTTGGAAAAATAAAAAGCATCGTTCGAGACAAGTGGCACTACTCCGGCTTCGAACAAGTAGAGACGACCACAAGAATACTGTCAATTGAATTGAACGAAGGGGTGACTGCGGACAGCTTGCCGCATCAGCTCAAGATTCTGGGAACCACCGTACTTGTCTCCGTACCTGGCAGAGCACCGCAATGTCTACGATGCAGGCAAGTCGGACACGTCCGAGGCCAGTGCCACGCTCCCTGGTGTAGCGCATGCCGAAAATTTGGCCACGATCCCGAAGACTGTATTCAAACGTACGCCAACCGAACTGCTGCATCTCTCCAGATTCCTACAGAATACTTGATGGACGCAGAAGAAACAGCACAAACAGAGGTTTCGGCAGAGGTCAGTACCGCTCACAGCACAGCCCACGTAGAGGCAGCATCACGGACTGAGAAGTGCGAAGACAGGTCGGCGTCGTCACGCTCTGCAACGAAGGAGACAGTGAGCAATGTTGTCATCACCAACTCGTTCAGTGCTCTTGTCCCTGAAGACCAAGCTGAAGACCAAGCTGAAGAGCCAATAAAGTCAGACGAAGAGGCGTCCGAAATGGATGAAACCAGCGACAAGGAAATGCTTGGGAAAAGAAAGGGAGAACAAGTTCTGTACACGTCAGATCCTGGCTCCAGATCTCAAGGGGAGAGGGCGGAGTCAAAGAGGAGGAGAAAGAGGCGAACGAAATCGTCATCTCCCAAAGGTCCCATCACCGAGCAGGATTCCATCCTGTCCGGCCACGATGACCTGAAGAGTCAATTAGTTGGTGTACTTTAAAATTCCTACGGCTGCCCGACAAAAGGACGCTGACTGACCTGACGAAGATAATCATGGTTTTAGGCCTGCATGCGCTATGGTGGTCAAGAGTAGACATGACAGAGTTCACACTGACCCCTAAACCTGCGTGGCGACACTTTGCTAACAAATTGGACTGTACTATTTGAACTTTAGAACCAGTTGAAATAGAAAAACAATCTGAGAAACACTCTGGAAATAGGTCAAAAGGTAGCACCAAATTTTCATGCTTTGAGAAGACTATCCGTCGCCTTCGCAAGTGCCTCACTCTAAAACATTTTTTTTTTAAGATCTTTGAGTGTAATACACATCCAGAGCTGAGGTAACTGCACTCTTTAACAATGTTGTAACCTTTAACTGATTTACTTTGCACCTGGGTCATTGAATGCAATGTCTAAATTATGTAACGTTCTTTTTTTGCTCTAACATATGTATATACCTCATTTTTTCCATTCTTGCTGCTTATGTTTTTAACCTGTAAATAAACATTTGCTTTAAAAAAAAAAAAAAAGGGATCGGTGGCCGAGTGGGCTAGCGCACACCAGCTCGGAGCACGTGGAGCGAAAGCTCGCGCTGCAGAACCCAGGGATCCTGAGTTCAATCCCCACCCCTGCCCGTTTCGATCTGGATGAGCATCGTACCGGCGTGCGGTCGTGTATCACTACTGCGTGGTGCACGTTAAAGACCCCAGGCTATCGGTTGTACTGCACTGGCTAAATTGCTCATCTACAGCGAGTGACTCGTCGCAACATTAAAAATGGCTGACCAACGACTCGCTGTATAAATATACACACAACCCCAATTATTATTAATGTTATTAGTATACCATTGTTATTCTGACACGACTGCACGTCATTGTCGAGCTATAACAGTTCGTGGGAGCTACGTGCAATGCCGGTCCAACCTTCCTTTGCCGAGTGTCACGTCAGTATCGAGTTGCAATCGTGAAAGATCGGTCCCGAAGCGCTTACCAACAGCGTGAATACAGCACTTCCATGAAACGCGCGCGTCCGCTCCGAGTGTGAACAGGTATTTACGTGGCTCTTGCTGACACTGTCGTAGTTCAAACGTATCTTTTTTTAACGTCGGCACGCTCCTGCATCTCCGAGGCCGCGAAAAATGCCGCGGCAATTTATTTCCATCTAAGTCGCTTTGCAAACCACTGACACGGGCCGCCTTTTACCAACAATGACAGTTGGGTTGACTTCTGGAGTCTTCACCGGAATACTCGCCGCCCTTCCCAACAGGCATAACGGTGTATGGGACTAGTCTTATGCTGTCGCTGTAGCGCTACATATCTCATTGAATTTCGCTCAGCTGCGATGTGTCCATGGCTATCGCGGCGATGAGGGGCGCCGATTCAGGAAATACGTCGGTGACATCACCGCCATCAGCTCAGTAAAACCTACCGGCGCACCCCCAACTCGCTTCACTAACGCTCCCATTCTCCTACAGTCGAGAGAACTTCCGGTTCCTGTGCCAGGGTACGTCACGACCGTCAAAATTACGCCGCAACTTGTTTTGCGGTCAGCTGGAGAGAAAGAAAAAGTCGATATTTCATTACTTTTTTTTTGTGTAGAACTTAATAAACTTAGACGAAAACGGATGCCTGTTCGGCATTCAGTGAACGTTGAAGGTTTAATGTAAAAGTTATCTGGCAAAAGTAAAAAGGTCATTTCATGGTCCCTTTAATCTCATGTGTGCGCCCTGGTGCCCGCGCATATTGATAGCTGGCACCCAGTGGATAAATAAAAATTTATCCACTCACCAGCTCTAGTCACTAAGTGACCAGAGCTAGTGAGTGGATAAATTTTTCGAGCTATTCGCGCAGTCCTGTTCGAAGACCCTACGTTCTATTAGCAAATACGATAAAGGCTAGCGCTGGAAATTCAAGGCCAAAAAATAAAAAACCAATGCTAAGAAACAACGAGACAATTAATAGTCACAATTTTAAAATCAGCAGGGTCAGTTATTGAAACTATAGGCGCAAAAAGGGGCTTCCAATCTATTGAGTGAGGTCTGGAAAAGAAAAGTCATTAAATGAGGATGTGATACAATGGGGAAGGCCTACCTTTCACTGGCGATTTTTTCCTGATGATATGTACCGTATTTACTCGAGCAATAACCGCACTATTTATGAACAAGGCCCTTGCGTCTGCTTTCCCGCAAAACACATATACACCCAATCATCGCGTTGCGCATAAATTACATAGCAAAGAACTAAATCGAGAACACGATTCTCCATACAAATGCAATCTTCACAGATGGTATCTTCGCGCGAAGACGTTATCTCTGTCCTGTAAACCGCTGAAATCATGCTGTTGATTGCGGTGATTGGCAATTCGCGCGCTCCGCGGAAAAGCGAACCCTCAGGTTTTCTTCATAAACAGTGCGGCTATTACTCGAATAAATACGGAAAGTTGGTTCTATATATGCTTCCCGAAGTGAAAGATTACAGTGATAAATCTTGCGAAAAAGACATCAACGATATCATTTTCTACGAAAAGAGAGGTTAGTTAGGGATAGAGATGCTTTGATAGAGGTGACGCTGGCTGTGTGATGATAGTTTGGAAGAATGAAACGGGCGGAGCGATTCTGAATGGACTCAACAGCAGATGCAAGACTGATACCGATTATTAACGAGCAGTTTTTTAACGTTAATATGGTGAGCTTTCTCGAATAGTTGGAAAACACACTAGTAGCCTTTTTTTTTTAAATTCTTTAGAAAGCTTGAAGCCGCGCAAACTCGAAGTTCCTTCCGCCATCTTGACGGCTGTCTTGATTTGAACTGTTGTTCCTCAGCATTTGAAAAGAGTCTCTGGCAACTGGGTTGTGTCCCCAAGGAAAGCTCTCACACAGCGAGAGGGAAACATATAAAATATATGTATCATGCATTTAAGGTATTTTCAATACACGTGGTGCTCGCACGAAGTTGATCAGTCTTTATTATTGCTCCCACTTGTCTGCATGATACGATATATCAATTATGTTTGTTTCATTCTGCAAAATGTATTAACTGCCCACTTTTTAACGAGTCGACGGATTCCTTTTAGTTCTGTTTAATAAAAATTATGTGACAAAAAAACATTTATTTACAATAAAAATGTTTCGTATTAATTCTTAATTTGAGCAAGTATTGAACTTACACAGAAAAGAAAAGCTTCGAAAAAGCATGAAAAAAAAAAAAACATTCTGTCTGCAATTAAGTTTTACGTTTAAATTAAAGCAAGTTGAAAATATACCTTATTTTGTCTTTAAACTGAATCAAAATTTGATTACAGACGACCTCTTATGTATAAGCAAATATTTCAGGCACTTTGCTCGTGAACGGTGCTGATTGCAGTGGGGATATTTTTAAATTTTATGGAGATGCCTCGAGGAAGAATTAAGGCTATATTGCACGACGAAATCGTGAATGACAGTGCGAGTTTTACGTGTAGAATCCTATAGCGATCATGCATCGGAGTATCCCCGAATTGGACAAATAATACGGGACAACGTAAGCCTGCGCATAAGGCTTCGTATCGTCGCGTGCCTGGTGGATGAGTGTAGAGAGTGCTCTCGAGTGTTCAATTTGAGATCCTGGCCATCTAACATTATCGAGCATTTTCGAATCGATTCAAAATCGCACCGCAAGTTTCATCCTATCCAAGATTCTCGTACTGCTAGCGTTTCATCGATGAAATCTACCCTGGATTTACCCGACCTCGCGGTATATATACGTCGGAAATTCCTGCTTCTACGTCTCTTTGATGAAATGTATCATTCGAACCCGATTCTCAATGATCAATTGCCTCTTCAAGCAGCATAATGGTCATCTCGCTCCGATCATCGGCTTGAGGTTGGAACGCCGGCATGTCATGCAAAGATCTATTTTGACTCTTTCAGCCCGATGATAACATCGTACGACTGGAACCACCACCCTGCTTCCATCGCTACCAGCCCTGACGCCGCCTATATCTAGAAAGACGCTAACAAATTCATATGTTACTAGGGTCGCTAAACTCGTCAAACACAAAGTTGGGCACGAAGTTCGCGGAGCGTGCTGATTGGACTCTCGCGACGTTGGCGTCACGCGGGACGAGATGTCAATCATCCAAGCTCTCTCGGTGCTCAAATTCCAGCGAGAATGTTGGGCACAAAGTTGTAGCGAACTTCATCGGAGCGCGCGCGAGCAACACCGTGTGGCCAGCCGATTGAACGGCTGCACTGATGACGTCGCGCCCGCGTGTCCCTACATCCCTACGCCGCGATAGAGTCAATGAAACGTAGATTGTACCTAGGCGGGCTGTAAATACTCTGAACTTTCTCGTCGGAAGATCGTCGTTTGTTGAAGTTATTGGTGACGACAAAGTGACGTTTCACAACTTTGGGAAGGAGTTATTTGAGGCCAAAATCTTCGCTTCGGAATCGAGGCGAAGATTAAACTTTGTGATATTGTGGAGTCGTGCGCGGTGTACGCGGTTTCAGAGCTCATCTTCCGCCACTGTCAACAACGCCGCCGGGGTCAACCAGAGGCGTTGTGTATAGAGACGTCAGTAATGTCTGAGAGATGAGGGGGCGAGGGGGGATGGCGAGAAAAAGCCGTGGAAAGGGAAAAAAAAGGTATAACCAACACAAACACACACTCAAATAGGGATCAGGAAGGGCCGTAGAAATTGTTCGGGAGAGAGAGAGAGAAGGGGGGTGGGGTGATAGTAGTGAAGAAGGGGGATATCCCTTCCCCCGAATGTTTAGAGCGCAACTCTTATGCGCCCCTTTCGAGCTTGAGCGGCGTCGCCGTCGGCGTAACTGCGCGCGCGTTGCATGATGGGACGTTTTTTCACTAAATTTAGTGGGGAAATTGACGTCACGTGATTTTGACACCAATTAGGTTTCCCCGCTAAATGAGAAAGCAAAAGGATAGGAGGAGGGGAGGCGGAGAGGCATACCCTCCCCTCCGTGCCCTCCCCTCCTCCTCCTCAAGAGCTGTGCTTTAATTCGACATTATAGAGAACTGTAAACGTGTGTCATTTTTTTTATTATAACTCTCTAAAATGCTATAGTCCGGGGCTGGGGCGATATCCCCCCCCCCCCCCCCCCCTTACACCCTTACGCCCTTTGCGCCCCCTTTTTGAACGCCACTGGGGGGGGGGGGAGGGGGTGAATCGCCCCCCTCCCCATTCTTCTGTTTCGACGACCCTGCTTAGAGGCGTTCCAATTGTGCGATGACGAAAAACAGCACAGCGTGCAATTTTCTAAATTATGGTTCTAGAGATTCTGGAAGTAAAACGGGGCGCGTTCCATGAACTTACGAGCGGCCATGACAGACTTTCAATCGAGAGGCTCGTGCCAGGGCTCGTTGTGTGCAGGCGCGTTCAGTGACGTCCTTTTATAGTTCATAACTTTGACGTCAGGGTCAGGATGATCAGTTGTGAGCGACAAATTTGATGGTGCGTGTTCGAGTCGACGGTGAAAAGTTTGGTTGTGTACGATGAAAGCTTGGTGTCCTCGCGTTCTCGAAACGTCACTGTCAATATTGACCAAACTGACATTACTCTTATTTCAGTTGATGAACGCAGAATTAATCCCAGTTTGGCTTATCTTTGAAAGTCTATCATAAAAGGATTTTATCTCCCACTGATGGGGGACAACTGCCTGTAAGCAAAATCCGTCCAAAGGTGGACAATGCTACTCGGCTGCTTGTGACCTAGCCACGTCGGGCTACACTCTGATCAAATTCAAAAGGCCGAGATAAATAAAAGGGACGACAGGGACGTTTTTTATAGTCGGATGCAACCTAAGAACAATCCTTTAGCTCCACCCACAAGCGCATTGCGCCCATCTGAAGTGCCTCCGCCGTCAAGAAAGTAGTTCGCTAGCAACGTTGCTTTTTCTTCCTCCAGTAAACGTGTCTTAAACTACTACAATATTTATTTAATTCATTCAGGACGTTTAAGTAAGTTAGAATACGTTTTTTCAACGAAGTAGCTGTTTAGTAAAGAAAGAAAGTCATGTCCAATGTACCGTCTTCCCAATTCATTTTCTGTCCAAGATACTGTCTAACATACCGTCTTCCAGCGCCTTCGATTGAGGGAAAGCGGCGAAAACGAAACCAACCTTTCTCTCGCCAAAATTATAAATAACAAAGCACTTATAGTTCCTGCAAATAATAAATATTTAGTGATTTACTTAATTTTGTGGGCTTTGCGCACGAAATGTGTGTCTTTATTTTGTTGGATGAATAGAAAACAAGAATAATTATACTTTTCGGGTTTGACAAATCGGCACCCTCCCAAGTCATCGACACCACCACCGCGCCCCGCTCTCTTTGTCTTCCGTCATGGATCCCACTGAGGTGACATCGGAAAGCGATTCCCCTGATTCTTCTTGGACGAAACAGCCTGGTGCAGCCTTACCGGCGACACCAAAGCGGTTCTTCAAGAAGAACGAGCGAGGTCGGGTTTTGAACAGCGGCCAGTGGTGCGTAAAACACGGTGCAAAAAAGCAGAATAATGGTCACGAGAAACTAGCGTCGCGTTGCTAAGGCCAGCAGCCATGTTGAGCTTTTTTTTTTTTTTTCAAAAGGATCGCGATTGGTCCCCGGAATCGTGACGTCATGAAAACGATTGGCTGGCGTTTCTCAGCGTAGGAATACATTTTCCTCTGAGAGGCATTTCCAGTTTTTTCTTAGCTTGCAACCGACTATAGTAAATTCTGCTTTATCGGCGGAAATAAGAACGATATCAGACTATCAAGTTAGACGGTGTTGATTTTAGAATACAATTACCCAAGCCTCCGCTGTGCTTTTTAGAGACCATCAAGGTCGCAGCTGATAATCTTCATCGTGACATTATACGTATACGAACCACGTTCGTCTCCGTGTGCTGCTCTAGCTCGGCGCCTAGGGACTAGTAGGGATTTTTCCCCCTTTCAATGAAAAACGTCACGAAGATATACGGATCTGCGGGTTTGTGAGAAAAGAAAACTTCGCAGCAATCTTTCGGCTCCTCCCCCCGCTATGTCATAACACGAAGAAAGTTGTGTCTGACGAGTTTAGCGACCCAGCACTCCCCTCTGTAATTTCTAAGGTCCTTGGGAGTATGAAACAATAATAAATGAAATCGATAAAAAAAAGAAATTATGGCGAGTTTCTAGGCAATTACGTTGCATACGTGAAACATTATAGTACCACAAAAGCTTAGCGATACTCTGAGTTTCACGTATGCAGGGCTGATAAACCCGGGGATCTTCCAGAGGCTTCCATACCCTCGAGCTCTGCTCCCTCAGTGCGCACAGGTGGTGCCTGTGCGCACTGATGCTTCTCGCCTACCCCTCCGGTCACGTGACCTCCCCGTTAAACAATCAACATCGAGCTTCGCGGCCGCGCTTATCAGGCTTCACTTGTCAGGCTTCACGAAAGGCTGAGTACCTATAGCCAAATAATGTTTGACGTTGAAAGACAAGCAGACAGTGGTCGTCGTGTCCTCCCGGGCCTTTGGCTACTTGAGCTTAATTCCGTCGACTGATTGGGTGGATGCAACCCACAGACGTGTAGTACGGTATTCATTTCCGCGGCTGCGCCACCGCCAGGACCGCTGCGATCCGCAGCATTACGCAGTCGTGACGTCCGCCATCGTAAATCGATGGGACAAAAGAAAGACGCGGTAGACACGGCAGTCCGAGGCGCCTTCCAGGCAGCATATATGTAGGGATACAATTCCACGCGTGTTCCGCGCCGTTAAATTGCCCGATGGTCCCGAGAGTAGTTGTTACGTGCCGCAATAAAGGACCAGATGGTCAAAAGGCGGACAAAAGAAGTCGCCTGATTGGTAATACACAATCGCCATTCACTCGGCCATTAAGCGAATTAGCTCCAGGCCACCGGCGAATTGTTGCGATGCATTGCCGCAAGTGTGCTCTCTTCGCTCTCGCTCGCTCATATTTTATGTTTTTTCTTCGCACTCTCACCGGGACAAGTAATCAAATTAGTGGCGCTTTTTTTTTTTCTGTTTCTGGGCTGCCTCGTTTACGTAGGATAGTCTGGGCATCGACAGCTTAAGAAATGCAGGGCGTGGAAGGTTTGGAGCGTCTCACGGTCACTCCTCAGCCGATCACATGTACGATGTCTGCAGACACTTGTTGCACGACCAAGGTGACGGGACTTTCATACGAGAAAGGAACACGCTTCAAACGCTGCCTGCAGAGTGTTTCGGGGTGATGCATTAGGAGTGGGACTGCGGCTTAAAGCTAACAGTGGCTATACTCCGTTCACCCTTAAGACGAGACTGCAGCCAATGGAGCAAGCACCACAGCTCGAGGTTGCTGCTTCTCGATCACATGTACGATGTCTGCAGACAGTTGTTGCACGACCAAGGTGACGGGACTTTCATACGAGAAAGAAACACGCTTCAAACGCTGCCTGCAGAGTGTTTCGGGGTGATGCATTAGGAGTGGGACTGCGGCTTAAAGCTAACAGTGGCTATACTCCGTTCACCCTTAAGACGAGAGTGCAGCCAATGGAGCAAGCACCACAGCTCGAGGTTGCTGCTTCTCGATCACATGTACGATGTCTGCAGACAGTTGTTGCACGACCAAGGTGACGGGACTTTCATACGAGAAAGGAACACGCTTCAAACGCTGCCTGCAGAGTGTTTCGGGGTGATGCATTAGGAGTGGGACTGCGGCTTAAAGCTAACAGTGGCTATACTCCGTTCACCCTTAAGACGAGACTGCAGCCAATGGAGCAAGCACCACAGCTCGAGGTTGCTGCTTCTAAGCGTTCTTCCGCAGAACGAGCGCTCACGCTAGAAATGCACGTCTCAAAGCCAGGAGAGCGGTCTAGCTCGCGCTTGTAGCTTGGGCTGCAGTCTCAGCTTAAAGGCGCCACGAGGAAGTTTCTGAGACTGCCTAATAATGGCGGTAACTCACTCTGGGGGCTCTAAGCATCCTAGAAATCCATCACTCGTAACGATGAGCGGCCGATTTTCGTATTCAAACAGCAGTCGCAGATTGAACACACCGAGGTGATCTCCGGTGATGGGAGGAGCATTGTTCCGGCGGCCAGGACGACATGTGACCGATGAAAACGCGACATTTCCTCGAGATTGCGAACGATCTTATTATAAAATGTGTATGCTTTTGTAGATGATAAAAGCAAAGAAGGGTAGTCGAAAATGTTAATTTTTCGCGGAGAGGAAACAATACTACAATAATCGTCTAAAAAACAACGTACTATTAATTTTTTTTCTGTCTTTTGCGGGAGTGATGTGTCCGGTCGTCAGCTCTCGAGCGCGCGCTGTTGAATTGTATTGCTGGCTGTGGTGAAGGAGCCGCGCGCATTTGAGATATCACTTGGCGGTTCCATCGGTCGGAGGAGGAAGGATCCTTCGCATGCTGTTGGCTGACTGGCAGTGGTCCTGGTGTCGGAACATGCTCCTCCAATCGCCGGACATGACATCGGCGTGTTGCCATCTTTGATTCCGCCTATCGTTATGATTTAGGGATTTCTAGGAGAGCCAGCAGAGTGAGTGATTTATGCGATCTCGGGAACCTCCTCAGGGCACCTCTAAAGGGGTACGGAAACGAAATGACATGAGCGCGAGCTTTCTACCCCTCGCTTCAAAGTCGATTAGCGAGAAACGCTTTGCGAATCGCGCTCGCGACGTCAATACTTCTCGTACGGTCAAGAGTACTGTAGTTGCGAGCCTGGCCGCTTGGTGGCGTCAATGCTTGACAATCTAGCCTATAACTCGGCGACAACTTTTCTTGGCAATGCTGCCAAAGCTACAGAGCCGAAGCACGCTGTCTTCTTACGCAGCTGAACACAGTCCCCGGGTCTAAATTGTGTTTTGGCTGTAAAGTAAATTATAATCTTAATATTCGTCATTTGAATAATAATTGTCACATCACTATGCATCTTGAACAATAAAAATATAAAAATGAAATTAGTTTTCTAGTTACTAAAGATCTGGTAGTAGGTAACAAGAGGAAAAGGAGGTAGAGGAGCACAGAACCACGAGATCATGAACGGCACGAGAGGGAACGATAAACCGACACCATCGAAACGGACGTGCCCGGGATCTCTTCCTTAACAGATGGCATCTGCTCTGAGCCCGGGTATGTCCACTGGAAACGGCTTCATAGACACTAACGAGCTGTATTAGCGGCGAGATGCTTCGGTGGCGCCCTCGTTCGGTTACCTTTCGTGACGTCATTATCTTGTGAACACAAGTTCGATGGTGTTTGTAATGAGCATGGTGGAAGCCTGAAATCATAGCGCTCTCCAAGCAACACTGCCAACACCATCAAAATTGAAGTTCTTACATTCCTCTTATTTCCGTCGATGAAAGATCCTTTGCTGACGTCATAGTCAGCATTCGGCCAATTGTGGTGGGCCGACCACAGCGACGCTTTCGATCGCTCACGTCGCCAATAGAGTGCTTGCCTTGAATGCCGACAACGAAACCAAAACTGAAAACGAAACCAAAACTGACGTAATGAAAGCCCGGATGCTTGGCGGAGTGATACATCTGCAGGAGCTCCGCCCCCCCTAGCATTCCCTTCATTGCCAAGAAAAGTTGTCGCCGAGTATTAGCCCCGTGCGCGACCGAAAGCGTCGCTGTGGTCGGCCTTCCACGATTGGCCGAACGCTGACTATGACGTCGGAAAGGGGATTATCATCGACGGAAATAAGAGGAATGAAAGAACTTTAATTTTGACGGTGTTGGCAGTGTTCCTTTGAGAGCGCAATGATTTCAAGCTTCCACTATGCTAATAACAAACACCATCGAACTTGTTTTTTGCAAGGTAATGACGTCACAACGGGGAACCACAGGAGGGCGCCACCAAAACTTCTCGCCGCTAATAGTAATAATATACGGGGACTGTAGGCCCTATATATAGCCTATACATAGCTTGCCTGTAGCACCACTTGCAGCCATGCCGGTATTTAATGTGCCACGAGCGTTCACTTCACCGTGTTAGTTTCACACCACAGAAGTCGTGACTCGAGGGAGCCAGTAAGTAGAAATAACGTCAGTGCCCAGGAATGGCGTATGGTTGGCCTGACACAGGTCCCCTCATCCTCAGATCAAGCTCCTACCTAACGTCTGCAAAGAACGGTGATCTCAATGGTGTGGAATCCACGTTGCAGAAGCACTGTGGAGCCGAGACTGCAGCCAATGCCACAACCACGAGAGCTCGAGGTCGCTCCTGATCGAGCGCTCGCGCTAGAAATGCTTGTCTCAAAGCCAGAAGCGCGGGCAAGCTCGCGCTTGTAGGTTTGGCTGCAGTCTCAGCTTATGAGCGTTCTCCGCCAAGTCACATTCAGGACTAAGTAACTCCCGAGAGAGCCATCTGCCGCGAACTGGCGTTGGCTCTTAGGAACTAATAACGTGATGGCCATTCCAACGAAGCTTCACAGACCGCCACCAGACGCAATTTTAAAATCTCTTCATTAGTTAAAAATTAGTTTTCTTGACTTCGTTATGCGAGACGCGGCGCCTCACGTGCGCAAGGCCGATTGAACCACTGTGGTAATAACGTAAGTGTCAAATCTCAAGGTTGACTCAAAAACAACACCAGGGTCCCTCAGTTCCCTTACAAATGACAGAAGTTCGCCGTGATAACTATATGGAAAAATTATATCGTGGGTCTTGCGAGAATATGCCATTACTTTTGTTTTAGAATGGTTCAAACGGACGTCATTGTCTAAACACCAATGATCGAAGGAATATTCGTCATTGTGAAGCGTGATGCAACCCTCTAAGATCGATATTTTGTGTAAAGTTTTATACCATCGGCGTACAGCAAAAATGGAGTGTTTTATATAGCCTGAGAGACATCATTTACAAAAATATTAAAAGGAGGGGGCCCAAGAAAGATCCCTGAGGCACTCCAAAGCTTGGCTTTTACAAGGACAAAGTAGTATTGTTAACACGGACGTACGCGTGCCTATTGGACAAAGAGCTTTTTTAACAAACTGTATACCAAACCGCATACTCCGTAGGAGGGAAGCTTGTATGAGAGGATGTTGTAATTGACTACGTCGAAGGCCTTACTCAAGTCGAAATAAATAACGTCAAGCTGACCTCTATTACAAACTACTTCAGATGCAGCAGACGTAAAAAATACGAGATTGGTAGATGTCGATCTGCCGGACATGAAGCCATGCTGATTAGAAATGATTACACTACGAAACTTGAAGGAGAGGAATTCAAGAACGACCATTTCAAAGAGTTTGGAAAATTATCTACATCAAGAGCAGGGTGATACCGGGTGTCTCAAGTAGTGGCCAGGCTCTTTAAATCGACCACAAAATTCGGTTTCTTAACCTTTCGCGCTACGATTTTCTGCAGTGGCCACAGGTGGTGCATTTGCTTCTATAAAATTTGCAAACAGCGAACTTACCTGAGACAAAATTAAAAAAAAAGCTTAACTTCTATGGAAACACAGCGAAGCCACCGGTCTTCAAACAATAGGGCGCCCTATTGGTTGAAGACCGGTGGCTTCGCTGAATTTCCAAAGGAGTTAAGCCTTTTTTCATTCTTTACTTTTTCCTCAGAAAAGTTGGCTCTTGGCAAATTTTATTGAAAAAATTGACCACCTGTGGGTAACGCTGCACAAAATCGTAGCGTGATAGGTTAACAAACCGAATTTTGCGGTCGATTTAAAGAGCCTGGCCGCTATTTGAGGCACCCTATATATCACCAGGAACAATAAAAAGATCACTTCGAGCCACACGTACACCGTTCGTGTTTGAAACGCACAAATCTAAAACATTACCCTGGTCGTTTTGAATGTTATTGTGCTGTCCAAGATCTAAAAAAGAAGTAAAGTTGAGGAGATAATTGCACTTTTGTTTACAATAAATGTTGTCAGTAAGGACACTGAACTGTGTCCAGGTTAATACCGGGCTCGTTAAAATCCCCCAAAATTAAGATCTTGCTTCAGTGTGAGTCATTCGTTGTATTTTCAGTGTCAGCGAGACATCTCTGGAAATCATCTGGTGACGTCTAAGGGGGAAGGTAAAACAGGCCTTTTAAAATACGTTCTCTCCTAGATCACTCAATTTCCAACCGCAAAGACTCGGGAAATCTTTCCAAATCCTCACGTCTTCGTGAGCTATATCGTCTGTCAACTGCGACCAATACACAGCCTCCTACTCAGCCCGGGAAGAGAAATCACGATCGTGACGGTAGACATCAAAACCGGGCGGAAAGTAGTCGGAGAAACTAGCTCTGGGACATAACCAAGTTTTCGTTAAGCAAACAATTGAGCAATTAGAGAGAGTAATATTGGTAAAAAAGCATTCAGCTTGCGTACGCATGCCGCGGACATTCTGATAAAATAAATCGATGTTACTCTTCTTTGTACTTAGTGTCTAATAATAATAATATAATAATATTATAAATAATAGTAATAGTGATAATATTTTATAATATTAATAATATTATTAGGATTATTGTTACTGTTATTATTAATATTATTATTAGTATTACTATGAAATAAGATTTCGATAAAGATTATTGAAAATGTGTTTTCGTGGTTGGCTTTCTTTCCTCTTTTTATCTTTGAACCAAGCGTTTGGTGACCTTCGTAAAGGTTCCGCTTTTTTAATTTTCAATGAGTTTCTTGTTCTTCCGTATTTTCTCGTGTTCTGCAAAGAGCTAGAGTCGCGGCCATTTTGTCACGGGTCGTAGTTGCTACATTAAAAAAGAACGGCTCATGCGAAAATAAAAGCTCCAGGGAATGGGCCAAAAAAGGTGAGACAAACAAAGCGCTATGTCGGTGGGTCGTCATTCTTCTTCTAGCATAGAGAGTCTTGGTTAGAGGGAGAGATGGCTTCTGTCTACCCGTCCTTGGATATTGTTTTACCCTATAATAACGCACGGTGTAAAAGCCTATTAGTGACACCATGTTCCATTAAGGGGCTCGTGGGAGGATACTTCGCAGTGAGAACTATAAGCGAAAATATCGATATAATGCATAATGGACGGGAAAGTGGTCGTTGAATAAAACGGTATTTTAGAGAGTAAAATATTTTCTAATATGTCGAAATGTTTCCTTCAATCGAAAAACTGTTTTTCAAGTTTGTGTCAGAAGAAAACAAAAACTTTTGAGGGGACTTTTAGGCACTTTTTTTCTCTTAAGCACGTTTTTTTTTTTTCTTTTATCTACGCGAAGAAGAAATAAAATGTTTAGGTTTCGTACCCTACATTTACTTGAACGAGGGAGAAACAAAGAAAAGTTCGAAATAGAGTCAGTCAAAAAAGCGTATTGTACAATTATATTTTTTTCTTTCTTTTTCGAAACGTTTGGAGGCGGGCAACATCGATAATGTTAAAAGAAAACGCGCATATCTAAAGTCACTGAATCCTGGGAAAGTAGCGCCATTGCCTTTCCTACCTGCTAGGCAGACACATACAGACGACCAAACCTCGCAAGCCGATTGGCTAATCTGTCTACGTTGCCATGGAATTCGCCATCTCGGTCCATTCAAATCTTCGAAGGTTCCAGAGGGTCGTTCTAAACCAGTCGCGCCAAGATCAGCACGGAGCATTATCGTACTGGAAGTGTACCTCGCCAATAATGTGTATGCAATCAACTTATCTATAATACACATCTACACGGATCTCTTACAATTGTATTGTTCTTCTTGCGTATTTCAAAACAGTAAACATATTTCTTAGTGTCTCGAACCACGGACACAGCATGTGGTGGTGCTACGAAGATGTACAGTGAACCCCAAACTTAACGCCGCCGCTCGAACGCCCGACTTTCGCGGAGCCGCGCTATCCTAGCGGCAGCCGTTTCAATTAGTCGGTCACGTGAAGGCCATTCCCAATCTCCGGACCGGGGGAAGGGACTATGCGAATCACAAACTCATATTGTTAGACTGGAGTTTTTTCTTTGCGTTTTGGTTGCACCTTTAAGATTGATAACAAAGACAATTTGATAATGCTTCGTAGAGGAGAAAGCTTGAAGGCGCTGCTAAAATGCAAAAAAGCGCACAAAAAAAAAAAGCAGCCGTTTCAATTAGTCGGTAGACTGAGTTTTTTCTTTGCGTTTTGGTTGCACCTTTAAGATTATAACAAAGACAATTTGATAATGCTTCGTAGAGGAGAAAGCTTGAAGGCGCTGCTAAAATGCAAAAAAGCGCACAAAAAAAAAAAGCAATTTCTACGATATGAGTCTGTGATTTGCATAGTCGGGGGCCCTTAGCGGCGGCCCTGCTACCTCCCCTTCCCTCGGTCCGGAGATTGGGAATGGCCTTCACGTGACCGACTAGTTGAAACGACTGCCGCCAGGATAGCGCCGCTCCGCGAAAGTCGGGCGTTCGAGTGGCGGCGTTAAGTTTGGGGCGCACTGTACGCTTGTTTCGTCGGTGTGTGGATAGCAAAATCTCGGTATACAAGAAACATTTCCGTAAAGCTATCCGTCACCAGCGGATTTTGATTGGCTCACCAAGAACGGAGGGGTCAAGAAGAAATCGCTCATTTCACGGACCAACATGGCGGCCTTACGGGGAGATTGGCTGTACTTTCCGAGGATCCAGTGACTTTAATCTAGAGGAGCGCAAGAAGACGCTCCGCGGTTAGTGCCGGTCAATAATATTTATCGCCCCACTGGCGACACGTGAACGAGCAAGTTGACACGTGGCCACGTCCTGCTCTCCTAAAAGTCTTCGACGGAGGGTCGACACTCCCCACGATAGCGAAGGACACGTTTTGACCGACCCGACAGAGCTTTTTGTTTCAAAAGTGCGCGCCATTTCGTAGCTGCTTGGCCAGTTGTCGTCGACCCGGCATTGTTTGGGGACGCACTCGGAGCTGGTATTGGACACGACGGCTGCATCAGCCTTCGGCGGGGACTCGGATCCCGTCAGACGCTTTATGCCCGAGAACACGCCAATGTTGCTCCATGGTTTTTTTTTTTTTTTTTTTTTCTTAAATGGTATATTTCAAGTGACAGAAAACAGCGGCTGGAAACTTCGAAATTCATCTTTCTCCGTGTTCTTTAATCTTCGTAGCGCCCGACGCTGGCAGAATGCCATCGCAGGTAACTACAAAATGCCGCCATATGAACTCAATAAAAACACAGTGGAAAGCTAAGATCTCAAAAAGGGGGCTACTCGAAATTCTATAGTTAGAGGAAAGAAAGGGGCGTGCCCCGGAATAGTTTTATTCGTTTTATATAGTCGAACTGTTTTCCTTCGCGACTGAATAGCAGCAGAGACATTGTGGAGAGTCCAATCAAAAAACGTCTTACATACTCTAACGGAGTCTTTGAAATCGTGGATCTAATGGGCACATTCAGAGTTCATCGGTGTGGCAGACCCCATCCATAACACCCTGGTTATACGCAATCGCGTCACGATGGAAAACTAAACCTTCGCAGTGTGTTATTGCTGGGTGCGGGCAGCATATGCGGGGAAACATTGCGAGCGCACGAAATGAGTACCTTCAATTTGCTTTCGCAAGCTCATCACTTAAAGGCGTATATCCGCCGCTGGGCTTAGTCCATTCCGGTACTCCTTTTCAAGTAGGCACGATGGACGGAATCCTGCTCGCATGGGCACAGCTGTGGAAAATTGCGCCAAACGTTCCACGGACCGCTTATTACGGAGGAGGCGAGATGTTTTCGCCGTTCCTCACAAAAACTGCCATTAAGTAAGAGCAAAAACGTTCCCTTTATTTGGACTTTTACCAGTTGAGCCAGGGCGGCCTCGTAAAGCCTCAATATGTTCGTTTGAGAACTATTTCCCACGCGTCGTTTTTCCGGCAGACGCTCCTGGAAGTGGGGAAGGAGAACTTGGACACAGTGGTGAGTGGCTTCAGGTGACTCGTCGCAAATTTAAAGATGGCTGACCAACGACTCGCTGTATAAACATCCACACAACCCCAATTATTACAGGTGGTCCTGTACAGGACTATCCGTCACACTCGAGCAATAAATATCAATCGTTGTATCAATTATATTATTCTTCGAATCCGACCAAGAAAGCGCCGAAAGAAGTGGGACTTCGCGATGGATATTTTAGAGCGCAGCTCATAGGCGCCCGTTTCCGGCTTGAGCGGCGTCGCCGTCGGCGTCGGCGTCAGCCTCGCCGTCGGCGTCGGCGTAACCGCGGTGACGTTTCGGCACCATGCCGAAACCGAAACGTCGCACTCTTGAGGAGGAGGGAGAGGAGAAAGAGGGGGAGGAGGAGGGGGAGGAGAGAAGGAGTAGCAGGGAGGATGAGGTGAGGAGGGGTATACCCTCCCCTCAGTACCTTCCCTCCTCCTCCTCAAGAGCTGCGTTTGAATTCGGCGTTACAGGGAATAAGAAACGGCTTTAATTTTTTTTTGTGTGTTGGTATTAGCTCTGAGGTGCTGTCACGGTTGCCTTTCCTTTGCCAGGAACAACAATGGAAAGTGAATGCAAATCTCCGTGGTGATACCGTGGAACTGTGAACAGGAATAAAAGTGTTTAGAGGCGCTTTGGTGGCGCTCTCTGCTGCCGGAGAACGTTCCACTTGCTCGACTATCTCGTCACTGTCGACTGATTGTTGTAGAAGCGCTAGACCAGTGATAAAAAAGAACATTTTGCTTCTTCTGCTAGTGAGGTCTTTGGAACCACCTTTTTAATAATTTTCTTTTAATTTTCAATCATCACGTGACTAGAATTACGAATGCTTCCTTTAGAGTACCGGGAGCCATTACACGAGTGACACGCGGTTTTTCTAAACCACTTGGTTTTTTTGTATTTTACGTTTGTTTTCTTCACTCGTGCGTAGTCGTGTTGAATATGCCTCAGTTGTCTGGAACTCTATTGGAGTGACAAATTCAGGTGTAATTGAGAGTGTTCAACGTAGATTTGTTCGTGTTTTGTTTGATCGTTATTTTCAACCGAATTATTTCTATAGTTATGAGATGATTTGTGAACTCGTGAAGTTAGACTCGTTGCACAACAGGAGAACAATTCGTGAACTGACATATTTGTATAAGATTGTAAATGGTATAATTGATTCCCCAGAGCTACTCAGTCACTCTACTTGCACGTTCCTCGTAAGTCTTTGTTTTACCCTACCGATTTTTACCATACTGCACCCATGACACGCCTACAACTGACTAATAACCATTTAGAACAGATTTGTGGGAATGAATGTCTTGATATTTTCGATGAAGAGCTTAAATTTCGAAAGTGTGTTGAGGCTATTGTTTTTTTCCAACGTTTCGCTTTTATCCTGTTTGACATTTGACTACTAATTGACTCATTGATAAGTGCACCACTAAGGAGGCGTTAAGCTGTTGGTGGGTCACTGAAAATAAGAATAAATAAATAAATAATTAAATAAATAAATAATGCTTTAAAAAAATGAAAGCCGTTTACAACTCGCTGTAACGCCGAATTGGAGCGCAGCTCTCGAGGAGGAGGTGGAGGGAAGGGTACTCAGGGGAGGGTATACCCCTCCTCATCCTCCTCCTTCTCCTCCTCCCCTCATCCTTCAATCTCCTCCGGGGGGGTCACGTGACCTCGGGGGGAGGGGGGTCACGTGACCTCGCGGGGGGGGGGGGGGGGGGGGGCTCGCGCGGTGCATGTTTCAACATGCATCTCGCGGTTACGCCGACGCCGCTCAAGCCGGAAACGGGCGCCTAAGAGCTGCGCTCTAAAACAAATTTGCTTCCAAACTACTGTGGGAACCGTAAAGCACGTTATTAAAAATGTATTTCATTCCTCTTTAGCAATATATTGTGCTTTCTTATATTCCGAAGCGCGGGTACATAAACGCACTTCGCGGGAAGAGGCATGCATTCAAACCCAATTTCTGCGTGGAGTGTCGAGATTAAATTGTTTTCTAAATCTCTTGTTTGGCTCAATTTTTTTTTTTTTTTTTTTTTTTTTTAAGTAAGATTTAAAGTGCATTACTTCAGCCATTCTTTGCGATCACATCGAATTCAAGTGCATAAAAACGTTCGAACGAAAAGTAGCGTTTTCTTGGGATTAAACTCAAAGATGAACGAACGTGATAACGCAAGAAAGAATCTTGAAAACGGTTGCCACATGCGGTATTCTTTCGTTTTGTTTTTTGTCTTCTGAAATAAAGTGGAATGTTTTATTCAGTGTGCGTGGACCATTTCTCTTCTTTTTCTAACGCGAGAGATAGGAATCCATTGTGCATTCGGTGTTGCTGTCGTGCATAGCGCAATATTATCAGCCAAATACTCATTCCTACTCTGTACGGTGCAATTTCAGTTCGAACGAAACGGCGTAGTAAATGTATAAATGAACTGGGCCGTATCTCATCGTGGTATATTCTCCAAATACTTTATTGTAATCATACATTCTACTCTGTTTATTTGCATTAGACAGCACGCTCGCCAAATCTTTCTCTAGCGGAGTGGAAACCCCGAAACCAAGAGAGCGCATGCGGATCGCGGCTTCCATGCTGTCGCGCTCTCGCGCTGCGCCGAGGGAGAAGGCTGCCGCCGACACGCCGAGACACCGGTATCGCAAAGACAGCAGAGACGGCTGTCACCGCTGACTCGACGAGTTTTTACGACGATAGATTGCGGCAGCTGAAGTCACCGAATAGGTTTCCAGAGTCGCGGAAGTCCCAACTCCGCGCCGTGGCCCTCAAGCTCATCCGTATCCTCTCCGCCACTTTGGAGCCTCGCATAGTATATATACACTGTACGATAAGTGTACGCAAAGCGCGCCGTTGGCGCTCTCGACGGGTTTTTCGGGTGAAGTGTGTGACGCCGTGAATAGCCACCTAGAAATCATCTACGACATTAGCTTCCGAAAGAATTTAATTCTACATTAAGTGGCGACATCTCTCGACCAAGCAATCGACTCGATGGTGTGACACTCATTGCGCGAGACAAAGTGCGCGAAACACAGTCTAGGTTTAAGCTGCCGTCACGATGCTCCTCATATACTTCATACAAAGAACACGGTGTTCGCTGCGGACATGATGACAAAATTATCCCCGGAGTCGCATAAAGCGTATTTGAAGCGCGTTTGCTTTAGTGCGTGCGTATGTTTGGAACATGTCTGGAGAGAATATCTGTATGGCCGACGTGACATTGCCGTCATACACGCCTCAGAAAGGGTGTGCAGACTGTCGTTTGTGTGAAACATTAGCAGTGGGACAGAAGCCCGCGACCACTTGGACCGGAAAGTTCCTCGCAGCGTTGTTACAGATTGGAACGCGAGCTTGTGGATTGAAAAAAGTAATTTTGTTCAACGAGGTCTCGTGCAAACAGAGCTTTTCTTCTTTTTTTTCGGGCCAACTTTTCACGGCTACGCCTTTGATAAGGCTGCGTCTTCTAAAGTTATATTTTATCCCGGGGATTGAATCGCGGCGCCCGTGCCAAGTAAGTATACGGAATGGAATGTTTTTAGAATATGCAATCTCACGATAAGTTTAAAAGCTCTCTTTGTGTTCACTAAGCTCTGGGTCCTAGATTGATTTTTATTTTTGAGTAAACTCGATTAATAGCCCTCTTTTATTCCCTCGCTCTTCTAGCTAGCCTTCCAAAACAAAATTGGAGCGTGCTCGCAATTTGGTACGCTAACGAAGAGTTATAAGTGATCGGCGAGCAATGCAATCTTCTTAGATATATGACCAAATATACCGTCTTGAGTCGAAGAAGGCAACCGAACAAAACATTACATCTTTTTTTTTGTGCAAGGATATTTTAATATTTTTTTTTTCTTGCTCAAAATGTTAAAACATATAAGGCCCTCAATTTTAGCCTCCATAAAAGCCGGTTCACACATACATCGCAGAGAACAACATTGATGCTGCACTCACTCGAAGGCAACTCAGCGCCGGTAAAGTGTCTATCAGCGTTGTTATCTCTTATACAGCGCAAAGGCGACGCCGCATCAACAAGGGTAGCGCTATTTCCAATGCTAATAGCACCGATGTAGTGCCGAGCCTTAAAATAAGAAAGAATTGTTTATGCGACGTAGTAAATGTATGGAGCAGTAACGTGACCGGAAATGCAGATTTGTTTTATTAAACAGTGAAAACGTTGCGTAAAACCACATTTCAAGCAAACTCATATAAAAAAGTGTTTTTACATGGGAGAAGAAGCTATTTCGCAAGACAGACCTTAAAATGTAAGCTTTCGTGCAGGAAAATAGAGCTTATGTTATTCCCAGAAAACGGGGTTGTTCGGGAATATGCCGACGAATATTTTTGAACCAGTTTTTTTTTTTTTTTTAATTGGGTAAGTTTGTTTATTCTTTTAGGGCGGCTGTATTTTGCAACAGGGCCATTAAAACCAACCATTAAAAACTTAATTAACGAATTTTAGTTAATTACTCACCAGACTGTGACGGTTGTTCGCCCCTCGAATGTCCGCCGAGCTCAAGAAACATATAGTGAAAACGGCCTTCACGTAGCAGTAAAGACGCCTTTTTAAAAAAAACAAATATTTTTTTTAATAAAAAATAACATACAATATATATGTACTTGGCAGTGGGGGAAGATTGATAAGTGCAGCCGTATTAATAATATGAACGAAGAGGGAAGAGTGATTATTTAATTTTTCAATGCGTTAGAGTCAGGGAAAGGGAAATAATGCAGATTGTTGGGCTAGTTGGTACTGGGAATTTGACATCCATGATGGCGCTTAAGACGAGGACAAAGGGAGACAGACAACACGGAGCGCTCCGTGTTGTCTGTCTCCCTTTTGTCCTCGTCTTAAGCGCCATCATGACGGGAAATGGAAAGAAAGCTGGCAAACAAGTGTGCCAGAGCAGGGATCGAACCGGCCACATTCGCCTATCCAGGGCGACGCCTTAACCGATCACACCATCCCGGCCACTGGTTTCGAAAGACTCAAAGTTTTACCAGCTCTCTGCGTATTGTTAGTTTTGAATCCACTTACCAGGACAGAAGCCAGCCACTTGCTGAATTAAGGCCCAGTTCAGAAGCTGCTCCGGTGACGTAGCACGTCAGTTCAGCTTACAAATGCCCGTCTTCAAAGATATCTAGAGAACCACTGCTCCCCATGGGGACAAGCTGTACCGTCTATATAGGGTGTCCCAAGTCACCTGGATCGATCCTAAATGGACCGTAAAAATCGGCGCCTGCACGTAGCAATGCAAACCTTTCGTCAAAGATGTATTTCACAGGTCGGGTTTTTCTTGTAAAATTACAAAGCGTAGCTCCCTTTCTGTAAAAAAAAAATTGAAAAAAGGGCCAAGTTTGTGGGTCGCTCAATAGGTTCATTCCGCAATATTTGGCTGCGCTCCGTTCGCTCCCTAAAAAATCACACCACGGGAAGTTTGGAAGCAAACGTAACTTGCTTTAATCTTTTCTCCGCTTGCCGAGTGCTTCTCTTGTTCTCGTGCCCTGGAGACGGCCTGGCTGTCCTCGCTGGCCACTGGCCGCCGATCCTGAAGCAGCCGGGTGACGGGGAATTACGACGGCCGTCCCTCGACGGCCCGCTCCAGTTCTCGGTTCCTGGCGTTCTCCTCGTGCCTCGCGTTCTTTTCCTTTTCTCGCGCTTGCCCCCGGCTGGGCCCCGCTCGCGCCTCTTTCGGTCGTCCTCTATTGGCGACGTGAGCGATCGAAAGCGTCGCTGTAGTCGGCCTGCCATGATTGGCCGAATGCGGACTATGACGTCAGGAAAGGATTCTTCATCCACAAAACTAAGAGGAATGCAAGAATTTTAATTTTGACGGTGATGGCAGTGTTGCTTTGAGAGCGCTATGATTTCAAGCTTCCACCATGCTCATTACAAACACCATCGAACTTGTTGTGCGCAGGTAATGACGTCATGAGAGGAAACCATAGGAGGGCGCCACCAAAACATCTCGCCGCTAATAGAGTGCCTTCACACACGAGCGCTTTTGCTTGAGGAGTGACATCTCAGCCATTTTTTCCGCCCAATCGTTTTTGTAGCGTGAGCTACACTTGCTGAGTTTGAGCAGTTTCGCGTGGCTCCTGCAGAGCCGTGCTGCGCATGCGCGAGGAGCAGTGACTCACACGGCGCACAGCTGGCGCAAAAAAAGTCAATTTGGGGGTTTTACGTGCCAAACCAACGACGGGCATCTGGCATGCCCAAGCGGAGGACAGAGGATTAATTTGGACCACCTGGGGATCTTTTGACGTGCAACCAAAAGCTCGGTTAAACGGCGCCTCCTCCGCAATAAGCCTCGGTCAGATTGCGGGCACCTCGGCCGGGATTCAAACCCGCCACATAGGGATCCGTAGGCCAGCTCTCTCGCCTCGGAGCCACCGAGGCGGCTGCACAGCTGCCGCGCCGGAGCCGCCGCCGCCGCGCGCTCTGCCGCCGCCGCGCTCGCCTCGGCGGTCTGCACATTCCAGAGGAATGACGTCATAGCCGCGGCAGACACACTGGCGCCGCCGCGTGCCCAGCTGTGCGCCTCCGTTGCGCAGTAGCCAAGTCTGACGCTGCACCGGAGCCGCTTGATAGCTCCTCTCATTTTGTGTGCATGCGCAGAGGTATCAGTGGGGGTATACAAATAGCGGGGCGTTTTCCAGTGTGGTATTAGCGCCGAGATGTTTCGGTGGCGCCCTCTTATGGTATCCATCCGTGACGTCACGACTGGGATTCGCCTCGCCGTGACGTCACCAGTTGTTATCCTGGCTACTTACCATGAGGTGCGACGACGAGTTCGGTGGTGTGTTTAAAAAGCACAGTGGAAGCTAGGAGCCATCGCAATCCGGAACACCGTCAAAGTTGACAATCTGACAATGCTCATATGCCCATGGTTTGGCCAATCGTGGAAAGTGGAAACCTGGCCGCAGCGACGCTTTTGGTCGCGCACATCGCTAATAGCCATGGAGAAGGAGAGTGAAATTGCTGCTCAGCGGCGCAGAAGAGCGGAGAAGCTTAACTCATCGGATCCCAAAGTAGTCCCATAATGCGTATACCGTGTGTGTGCCATTGAAGCAGCAGTAAGCATGATAGTCAAGCTAATCCTAGACAACCAGGAAAGCTAAGAATAACGAGCTGAACCTTAACTCACGCTACGTATATCCTGGCATAGCCGAGCTAAGTCACTGAAATTTTTTTAACGCATTTTGAAGTGCGCGCAATCCGGTGTCACTCAGCTCGAGCGCGTAGCTTTGGCTAATGCATATGCGCCATTTTACCGCCCAAGTTACGCACCGAGTGCGCGAGAGCGTCACGCGCTGGCACATTCAGTGCAACAATGAATGTCTTCACCCTCAGACAGACAGACACCCTATACTCCGTTTCATACTTAGCGTGCAACGCTGTCAAAGCTACTGGCGCGAGCGCGTGGCTTCATCTATGGTTTTGTTTGCGCGAGAACGCGTGCAAATGATGAACGAAATCAAGCCCCACGCTCGCGCCAGTAGCTTTGACAGCGTTGCACGCTAGGTATGAAACAGAGTATAGTCCTCTACTTCTCACGACGCCCCCACAAGTTTCATGGATCTCCTTGATGTCCCGTGGACGTCCATAGCATATATATGCGGCTGGGGAGCTTGATTAAATATCTAAATTCAGCTGCTTTTCGCAGATTTTTTTTTCCGAAATTCTATGCATGGGTTTGTCGTCTTCAACTTCAACCAGTCGCCATTCATCACGTGGTTTTTGTGACGTATTAGATTAGAACCCTTTAGTCGTTTTGAGTACTTTAGATAATTATAAGGCATAAAAATAAAAAAAATACTCCTCACAGAAAGAGTTCTAATTAAATTTAACCAAATTACAAAAAAAAAGCATCACGCAGCATTGAACGCACTATCTGGGCCGCGATTCGGCTTTCGTGTCCTCTCTTTACGTTTACTATATTACTCTATGGACAAACCACGAAGAGCATGAGCTCCCCACGACGATGGCGACCATATAATGAACTGCCCGACGAAACTTGGACTGTGCTGTGCATTGAGGATGACAGGACATTTATTGCCTTTTGGGGCAATTCACTTTTCTTTATGCACATCTTCAATATGCAACGGAATGCTGCTTCTTAAGCCGGATTCACACTGATCATACATCATAGAAAAGACAGCTTGCAAATACGAGTCACTGCAATATCCGTGGTTCGAATGTCAAGTTTCTCCTCATTGCCATGCGGCTTTCGAAGCACGGATCTCGCGATGACTCGGGTTCGAATCTGTGTGCAGATTGCCTTTTTTTATTATAAGCAGAGTGACCCCCGGCCTTAGAGGGGAGCCATGCCGCATGCATGACCGAATTGGCATCGCGCCCAGCTCCCGGGCGAAGGGGCGAGGATCGAACCCCCCCAGCCTAATTCCTCATTTTATCTTTCGCGGCTTCTTTAGAACGTTCTAGTAGCTTCATATAACGTTTAGCCTGTACCTGTACAGAACGTTCTAAATTATGTAGTCCGTATAAATTAAGCTGAGTCTGGCAACATCGGGTCATACGCTCTTTCGTCACCGTCGCACATTATACAGCTCTTTTTTGTTCAAGTTTGTAGGCACACGTTCGCCTCAATGCACGTTTATTTTCAGTTTAGTATTCGTTTAAAATTTACCATCCGTGACAATATTCTTACGTATTAAACAGTAAACACTATGACACGTCTCCAGTCGAGAGCATTTGAAGATATTCATACTAAAAGAAAAGGGCGGCCTTACCTTAGAGTGAACAGTAGAAAGATTGCGTCATTCTAGAGCACAATGGGATAAGTATCAAGGAGCTTCGCTCATCAGCATATTCATCGTCATTCTTATTGTCTGAGTGTTCTCTCAAGAGGAATACATGCCGGTGACATCCGAGTTCCTGAGCTTCTGTGCATAGTTTCGATATTCTTTGAAGATTCGTGCGATTGTCGCCGCTCGAATAATATGTATAAAGGCGTGTTGCTGCGCAAATATCTTTTTTTGTGCCCTCAAAACAGAATTTTCATTCTAGACGTCTTCAGTTTTATCACAAAGCAAACTTGACGACCGGGAAAATATTACATTGTTCATAATGCAAAATTTGGATACCTCGCGAGGCATTGTGATCCGTTCCGTATTGACGCTTATGGAACTAGTACGTATTTACTAATGGTATTGCTGCATGCGCATTTCCCTCATCATTTATGTAGACCCTCGAGCAATCTTCCGGTGGAGGCATAGTCGGCTATTTCTTTCTTGTTCTGACAGGGAGAGCCTCGCTTCTTTCTGTGATACTGCCTTTTATTTACGATACTTTTTTGTTTTTGTAACTTGGGAAGGACGCGGGCTTCACTGGCTCTTGTCTACAATACTCTCAGCTACATTTGTACTTTCAACTATGTTAAGATGCAATGTCCTTATATTCTAACAAGGTTGTGCGCACTATCCGAGATAGTTGAAAGAGATTACTTCCGTGATTGAAAAGCTTGGGATACTTCTATGTTTACTTCATTTGCCCTCTCGATTTTCTCCTTCGAAGTGGAACTAAGTGGGACGGACTTCCCAGGATGTCTTATTTAATTCCCTCCTCTGTTTTCGCCCCTCTTTCCCGTCCTCTTTCTCTTCCCAAATCTTAGCTGAAGTTTGCGCCGCACATCGGTTTTAGGCAGCATGATGTCCTCGTGCCCCTGCCCGCTTTGATGTAGTAAACGTTATACTGACGTGCGTTTTCTCTTAATAACGTGTGATGCACGTTAAAAGCTCGTAGTTACAAATCGCATACTACACCCGCTAAATGTCTCATCCACGGCGCAGACGAAATTCGCCGTTCTCAAAAATAGTGAGATAAGGGTACTGCGCAGGCGAGCTGGAAAACAATCATAGTAAAAAAACAAAACAAAAAAACTTGACATTACGGACGCAAGAAAAAGGCACAGGACATCGCGGTGTTGTCTTGTCCCATTTTGTATCCCTAGTCTCAAGGATTTGTTTTAAGTGCGATAAAAAATAGACCGAGCTCACGCTATCTAAACTCTCGCGCCTAGTTTTCGTTACTTTGCCTAAACCAGGAGCCACACGCTGGTGTTGGCTAGATAATTTATAACAAACCTGGATTGGATGGTTTCTTAGTAACTTGTTGCCTTCGTATTTTTACTCTTGTACATTGGTTTCCCGCGGTTCTTATACATGTCCGTGCTCCCACATCTCCAGTGTACCTATACAGTTTTCAATAGCTATCTTTCTTCCCCAACACAAAAGCACCGCGGTAATCTCGGGACGCTGGCCAATGAAATCCGCGGAGGAATACCTTAGCGAATGGTGGTATATAGGCCCTAAACGACTTTCTTTTCGAGGGTTCTATATTTCGCGAATTTCGTGCAGTGTGAATTTTCATAAAATCCCAAAATTTTAAGTGATATGCTATGTATTCGTTATGGTAGAGTTATATATCCGCGGGACAATATTTTTCGCGATAATCTTCGAGTCGCGAACTTTGGAAAAATTAAATTCCCGCGACAATGATATCATTTACAATATCCAGGAAAAACGATTTCTAAAAAAACTGTCGATCTACGCTGGAGCAGTGTGCTGTACATTTCACGTAAATGTGAATAGAAAAATACTTAATAAAAACTAATTTTATGACTAGTTGGGATGGCCGACTTATAATTTTTGTTTTGTCTTTGAAAATACATTTTGTCTGCTCTGACATGACGAAGTCCCTCCTTGAGACGTCAACAATCGCTCGCTTTGAACACCACGTACGTGGCGCCACCGTAGGTATATGTGTCTGCCTTGTCCGATGAGAATACGATGCACTAATATTTTATAACAACTTTTTGTTCCCTGGAGTAAAGGTTCTTTGCTTCGTTGTTATGCCGGGCGTCGCTTGTTGAAAAGCTTCCGGACGTCTAGCAATTCCGCTCACACCTGTGACTTCGCTGGCAGACCACCAAACCGCTCAGGCGTTTCGTAAAGATGAAAAGTAATTTAATAGAAAATTCAGGACTATCAACCGGACAAGGTTTCAGAAATAGTACGGTGCTAGATATCGGCGCACTTGTTGCCGGAGTGTGGGTTAGGAGGCTGTTGCTGAGAAGTCCTTCTCTCTCCGCTCCCAGTTCCAGACTAACTCATTCCGCGGGCTAAGACCAAAGCCAACCTCTCAAACCAAAGCAAGCGCAAACGAAATCCAAGCAAACTTCTAAAAGCGAAGCAAGCGACAACAAAATTAAAGCAAACTTCTAAAAGCGAAGCAAGCGACAACAGAACCAGAGCAAGTGGGAAATGAGTTTTCCAAGAATATGTTAACAAGGTCCCGTTTCTTTGCACGTGGGGTCCGGGGAGCCGCGGAGGGGTCGCGGTGGTGAGGCGAGGCCAGCCCCGCGCCCTGGTCATAATTCACACGAACGGTCCCCAGGTTCCAAATGGCCCCCGCTCTAGTTAGCGAGCGGATGACACCGGACACCAGGCGCATCTTCGAGGAAAGCCCGTTGGTCCGATCCAATTTCGTTCTTTGGCATTCTGCCGCTTAATATAACATGGAACAATTTTAAACGAAAATAAATGGGGTTTAGCCACACAACCTTACACCTGGGTTGCCCCGAATCCCCCTACAGGTGCAAACCACAAAAAGGGAGAAGTTCAAATATGGTTGCAGGGTCTCTTTCAGCTACCAGTGGCAGCTAATATTACGTGTTCAATAACCGAAGCTGATTTTTTTAAGATATCCAGGGTGCTGATATCAAGTTTCTAACTTTTTATTTGAATATTTACTTGTGCTCAAACATACTTAAAAAAATCTCAATTTCAACTCGCAAAAAAAAAAAAAAATTAGGCTTGGTCGTTTGTAAGCAGAGGAACAAGTCAAATAGACTTCTTCCATAAATCCGTCACTGGGCACTTGCAATTTGGGAACCTGTGGGCCAGCAGCTGAGCGCGTATGGATTTTGTTGTTTACTGATTCCCACATTGCATAACCTGGCATTGCGCCGCGCTGAGGAGCTTTGAGTTTTGGAATAAGTCTATTGATATGATGCTGGTGTTAAATGCGTATTTATTTGATGTGGCTGTTAGCTAAAATGCGTTCGCTTTTCCGCCAGTGATGTTCGGACATCGATATATTCTTACAAGGGGTTCTTTCAAGCTTCGAAGGTGTTATGTTGTAAACTTTCTATGCAGGCGTAAACTACCTGATAATTTTGTTTAAAAAGTATTGTTTTTAAATTTCAATTTCTCTCTCTACCTGCTTATCTAAGCAGACTCGAGACTTTTCGGGCTTTCTGCTTCCCGTATAAATTGTTGCTCCTTTGGACATCGTGCGCAGCTCGAATTCAATTTCGTCGTGTTTCGGCCAATCAGCTCGTCGGCATTTTATTTTTATTCTTTTTCCATGACAGTTTTTAGGTTTGGAGTAATCCGAATTCGCTGTACTTATAGAAGCCCGATTCCGAAAGCCAGGTATACAACGTCGTTCTCAATCAGCCTCCCTAAATTCATGGAAGCTTCAAAAAGGCTGCATTCAGTCCCGACACTAGTTACTATGTTCTTCCTTCTTTTTTTTTTTTTTTTCTTAAAAATAAAAAAAAAAACTTTTTTTAAAGGTATGTTTGATTTTAATAGGTTATTAAATTGATTGAGAGACGACATATGAAAAAGAGAGGAAAAGAGGTTAGTGGGGTTAGACAGGATGTTTTTCTTTTTTTTTTTTCTAGTCGGTCAGTTTGTGCTGGGGCTTTCAGTTGTTGTTTATGAGCTTTCCGTCTATATGCATGGTCTTCGCTGTCGCAGGTACTTAGAACACAGACCCAAGTTAGCCATGATTTGCATATTCCATGTTAAGGCAGCACATTGTGTTCAGATGACCTCCAAGTTTATAACATTCGTGAAATTTCTACATTAATATCATTGTAAATTGTTTTGGTACCCCACAACGACTGGTTTCCTCAAATAAAAAAATTCGTCGGATAGAGTTATTTTATTATAGTTTGTTTTTTGCAATTTTATACCCTTAATTCTTCCGTCGCTCTGCTTTTAACAAGGTGGACAAGAGCAATTTCTCCATCGTATCAAGTGTACTCTTTAGTTTATTGAGTCCTTTATACGAGAAGGACGAGAGTTGAATAAGTCTCACTCGCATTCCCACATCCGGTACAAGTTTATATATCTGGAGATCGCATAATGAATATTTCCCCAGTAAGCATCTGCGCACACGTATACCCTTTCCCCTGGCCTTGCACTCCGCTGTCGCCATCTTGGAGGGCACGACCGACATATTCAACGCCTATATTTGCGTCTATTTCCAAGATTCTTTGTTGATTCTCAATAGTTTGCGGCATACAAAGCAGTGAAAACTGATACAACGCCACCATGCCCCTGTGCTCTGATGGCACGGAGCGGAGGCATGTTGGGTTTCCGTTCCATTGAAGTTCGCTGACCAACCCCCCGACGGCGCTCACCTTTGGCCAGTGTATGATCTCGCCACCTTGACCCCCCTCCCGAGTGAGCCGAACAGCCCGCGGCGCAGTGTGAAAGGCGCGAGCGTTTGCGCGTAAACTCCGGCTGCCCCCAGCTGTACGGTAAGGGCCGCCATTTTCACTCATTCACCCGGTGGAATGGATGGGATCGACATCCAAATTTCCCCTCTATCCTTTTATTTCGCTGGCTCTGGCGAGAATATAACATGGTGTTATTGCCTCAGTGGATTAAAACGCTAACGAAGGAAGCTTTTTCGCCATTTTACCCCAAAACTTCTATTCTGGCGAAAGAGAAGTCGGCCCGTGGCAGGTGGCCCTCAAGTTCAACAGTGCTCTGCGCAGGAAACACGTTGCGTCAAAATGGCGGTCGTTTCCTCTCTCGCTGCCTCGGCGCACTACCCCCTTCGCTTTTCTGCTCTCCAGTGCCTTCGTCGCCACGCCTACTGGCAAGACTCTCCCAGTATACGGCTCTGGCAAAAAGTAAAGCAACTCGATATGTTTGGGTTTATCTTGCAAGTAGCGTCAAACGCGCCCAGTGCACGAGGCCCGTGTCTTCAGCGGCCATTGGAAGTAAATGGCGGTGCAGCACTGAAATGAACGGCCCTTGAAAGCGAACGGCGGCAGAGCACCCGCTCATGGCACGTGTCCTGCGCATTTCCAGAACAATGGTTGGTGGGGGACTTTAGAAAAAAGTCCCTTGCATAGTCTTTTTCAGCAGCCTTTTTGGGTGTGCAGCCTTTTAGTCTTTGATGGGAGCTAATCACCGTGCAGTATTTAATATCCTGATCAACACCGTTCCTTAGGCTTCCAGAACAAGACACACACTCGTTGAATTGGGCTCTTTGAACGGCAGTAAACGTCAAACAAACTCCTTGTCCGACACGCGTTCCCACTTAGCAGGAAAAGACACTGCCGGCGTCTTGAGAACCATGCCTTGTCGTAGGGAGACGGCTGCTTTGAACGCCCAAATATATATCCACTGTAAAGCATCTCTGTGTTGACACTCAAATGCGGGCGGCAAGCAGTGTAGATGCGAGTGAGACATTTTTTTATGTCCCGGTCGAGTACTAACATTTAAGTGAACGTGCTCTATGCACAGAAAACCACCGCAGCTAAACTACACGTTCAATTAAAAACTTTTTCTCCAAACTGGACATATGAAAAGGGGTCCACTACGGTCTGCACCGACTTCTTCCACTATATAGACGTCAACTAAAAGTAAAGGTGTTCCCCACGCGTTCTCCATATTCTGTCACTATCGTGGGGCAAGATAGAAAACGCTTTGCACCGGAGCCACGAGGAAGTTCTTCGCTCGTCATTAATGACGTATGGGAACGCTTGGAATTGGGCCTCTTACAAAGGGCTGCGCACACAGATTAATTTTGGAGCACCGTGGGGAGATTAATTACTTATGAATCGCCGCAAGGGCGACTGTGGTGGAACCGCTTCACCGCTTGGTCCCAGCCCGCACAGGCTGTCTGAACGGGATCTCATGCGGGTTGCGCAGACAAAAAGGGCTTCTACAGCGGGTACACTCACGCTTCGATCGCAATTTAGACGGTCGGCATAAATCGGGTTCTTAACGTGTCACCCTAGGATTTACTACAGAGGTGTCCGAAGGTGGTGGAAGCTTTCACTAAAATTGTACAAATTTATTCACGTAAAAAAAAAAAAAAAACGTTTTTTTTTTGGCATGTACATTTAAATGATATTTTGCGTCACTGTGGTGCTTATGATGGTGGCAAATAAATGAAAGAATAGGTAAGCCAATTGTATTTTCTCTCAATTTCACTTTTTTGTTTGTAATAAACGTGAGAATAGCCGAAAACGATTTTTGATGATTTCGCGAAAAAAGGCTTAGCGTTAATTTTTTCATAAACAAACCCCGTTTTTATTTTCTTTCTTTTGACTCCGGAGGTGTCATGTATTCACACTCTTAATTATTAAATGCACCACCTTCGGGCACATCTGTAGTAAATCCCAGCGCGATACGTTGAGAATCCGACACTTGCGGAACGTCCAAAGTGGAAGGCAAGCGTTACAGTGCGCAGGCGGAACACTCCGTTTCACCCTAACCGCTCATCCACACTGGAAGCGGATCCGCGTTCGCAAAGCGGTTGCGAACGCGGTTGTATAAAGATCCAGTACAATTGCACGCGCACTTGGTGTCATCGACTGCGCGTGCACTGGATCTTTAAACAACCGCGAACCGCTTTGCGAACGCGGCAGAGCCGTATATGTAGAGAGTTTGGTCAATGGGAGGCGCGGGCAGAGCCTGGGCGTGCGGCAGACTCGGAAAGAGGGCTTGGCATGCTCTCTTAACCAACCAGAAGCCGAAAAGAATCTCCTAGCGGTGGTAGCGAGAAACAGTTCTGATCAAAGGTCTATGTTCGTAAATGATTTTAATAAGCGCGTAAGAGTGATGCATAGTAACTCTTTGTGGTTGAAAATAGGGTGCACGTGTTGTTTTCATCATGATCATGCAAAAAGATGTAAGAAACGAATGCGTCGCTCTACTCTGTTTTGCTCGAACAGAGTGTGACCGCTCGGACGGCAGATTCCCGGCCCTCGGCGCTTGGCGTACGGATTATGTAGATCGTTCCGCTAGTCGCACTCTTCCACCATCATTTTGGATAGCGTGATTGAAACATCACGTGTACCATATTTTCAGTCATTGAGAGTTACTCCAATGCAGTTATCAGGTTTGTTTCTCGCGACCACCGCCAGGGTATTATTCCCGGCTTCTGGTTGGGCGCAACGCGGATCCGCTTCCAGTGGGAATGAGCGGTAAAGCCGGAGTCACACTGTTCATACATCTACAAATGACAGTCTGCAAACATGAGTCACCGCGATATCCATGGGTCGAATGCCGCGTGCCCAAGTTTCCTCCTAGAACTTATTGCCACGTGGCATTCGAAGCGCGGATCTCGCGGTGACTCGCGTTCGAATCTGTGTGCAGACTGCCTCTCGTCTAAGGAGTGTGACCCCGTCTTGTGTCCAACCGGAGCCAACGCTAAAATTTGTTGGGGCCAATCACGCAGCGCCAAAAGTGCATCGTCACGGCGCTCATTGCTTTTTTGTGCGTTTTTTCTTCTCATCGACTAAGCCAATTAAGCGCAGTAAATGCGCTTTTTTGTTGTTGTTTTGTTCGTGTTAGGTTGGCAATAGCAAACCCAGGAAGACAACGAGTTTTTTCGTGACTATGCTCGATTGGTTCCACCGGATCGTCGAGGAATGGCGGCTGCCACTCCGAAGCTCAAGTTTTTCCTACCAGCGTCTACCACTTTCGTGTTTCGTACAAGGTGCTTATCGACTCCTGGGACCGCCAAAATAAGAGGCCGACCGTTGTCGCCGAAAAGGTGTCGACTCGCCGGGTTGGGTCAACTTCTTTCCACCAGATCGACTTGTAGGCGTAAAGGCTGTAACAAACCTTACGCCCGCGAGACGTCAATCAGGAGCACACAGACACGGTATCACTCAAAGGCTATCTTCTCGCTCTGCCGTTTGTTTGTTCAGGGAGATGGCAATTGGCTGTTCTCGGGAGACGATGCTCCTTTTTTTTTCGATCTTTTTCGGCGAACGTTTCGTCAGCCCCTGACGTCCACGCGAAAGCCATAGAGAAGAAAGTCGTCAACCCGTGCGCGGACAGAGGCGAGACAAAGAGAAGAAGGTATCGGTCTCGTCGACCGATCTGACCGCCGACAATTTTATCGACGCGTCTCGATCCCAGGGTTGTAAAACCGCCAGACGAGACCCGTACTGCTCGATCCGGCTCACGTGGTGTATGCAATACGAGCTCCGATGAGGCGACGAAAGCGTTCACCGCCCGTCTCAGCCTTTTCCCCGTCGCCACCCAGCGAGGCAGCGCCCGCGCACTGGCGACTAATCGACGCGGGGGGTGTCCGCCATTAATGGGCAAACGCCCCTTTGGTTCAAGTTTCTTCCTCTCATCAACCTAGGCACTCACTGAAGCACCGTCGCGAGGCGCCGCCGCAGCCCGTTGCGACACCGGCTGCTGGGCGCCTCGCGAACCCAATCGACGACGTGTCCGCTGGCCGCTTACATCGTCCTTGGCGCCGTTGGCGGTTCGCTCGTGGTCGGCTGGAAGCGGCGTGAGTGCCGGCGCCTCGTCCGCATCGCTGGGATTCCGGCCGACTGAGAATGCGAAAATACCGGGGCCGGCCGCTTCCAATCACTTACCAAAGTGTCACTCAGGGCCTATTGGCAGTTGGGCGTTAGGGGTCTCTTTACGGTTCAAGAATCTTGGCGCGAGAGCACTTGATCCGCGGTCGGCGAGAGTTGGTCCGCCGAAGGAGCGTCGCGCCGCGCTGAGGACTGATCACCTGACCTGGTTGTACCTACGCGGTGAGGCCCTCAGGTCCGGCTCATTTGGCACGCCGTGAAAATTCGACTTCCGAGCGTACATACCTAAAATTGGGCACGCGAATGTCGTCTTTTAACAAGTTTCACGTCTTTTTTTGAAGAGCTTCACCCAGAGGTGGCGAAATATTAAAAATAAAGCAAAAAGGCGGCCGTGAATATCGTGTGTCCTGCCGGCATGTTGGTCGTCTGGTCGCTACTATTTTGCGAGCTCGCTCCCGGCTAGCTCGCTGAAGGCGCAAGCGCTGAGGAGTCTATATTACAGGCTGGCGACGAGCAGGAAAAATCGCGATAAGATACTTTTAACAAAATACACGAACGGTTGCCATCTGGGAGCAAGATCGCGAACCAGTTTGCATACGACGAACATTCGATATAGAAAATGCACGGCCACCGTTTTTGCCCTATCTTTAATATTTCGCCCCCCCCCCCCCCCTTAAGTTGAGCTCTATAAATACACGTAAAGCTTCTCAAGAAACGACGTTCGCACGCGCAGTTTCAGGTACGTATACAATCAGAATGAGAGTTTTGCCAGGCGTGCCAGAAATTCACAGGGTCTCTTATCTTATCCCTAAGACAACTCGAGGGCGAAAGCACAAGCGCCGATGCATTAAACACAGACACCCCTCTTAATGCGCTGAGTCATCCTTCTTAATGTGCTGAGTCATCCTTCTTAATGTTCTGAGCCATCCTTCATAATGTGCTCAGTCATCCTTCTCAATGTGCTGAGTCATCATCTTAATTCAAGCAGTCATCCACTTAATTAGCTTTAATTCCCCTTAATTCCTCTTAATTCATTTTAATCAGCTTTTTCGTCCTTAGTAATTAGTTTTCATTACTCTTACTTCTCTTTAATTCCTCTTAATTCTCCTTAATTCACTCTGATTCCTCTTAATTCGCTTTGATTTATCTTAATTCGCTTTATAGTACTTCTTAATTCCCACTGATTACTCTTATTTCTCTTCAATTCCTCTTAATTCACTTTAATTCCTCTTAATTCACTTTGTTTCCTCTTAATTCGCTTCGTCATCCTTCTTAATTTCAATGCCTCCAATTCGACTGAGTGGTCACGTAAACGTTTTGATACCTTTCGTGTCGCCGACGTCTCTTCGGTCAAGGACTTTGAAGGTCGACTCAACGATGAGACATATAAAGCTTTCGACTTAATAAGCTGGTCTTTACGGCCGCTCCATGTAGATTTTCGCCGAGAAACTGAGGGCGAGGAGGAGACGGGAGTGCGCGAGGATGTTGAAATGCCGAGCTCCGGCTGGCATGACTAGTAGGAAGACGCCAAGCTCTGCCTTTGTCTCTCTCCTCAGTGTTCGAATGGGGTCGAACGCAAACGCCAGATGCCTGCGCTCGGAAATCGAACGGGTTCCAAGAGCGAAATAGCGTTGCGTCTACTCACTAATCCTTCCAGTCAGAGCTCGGCGTGTTCTGATCCTCTTCAGTTTTTCGGAGCATATAGGGTCTATTCACGTGCTGAGTCATCGCCCACAAACATGGCCACCAAACGATAAAGCTAGCAGTGAGCTTTGAGAAAAATAAAAACGGCAAAGCAAACCCGCCAATCGGGTAACCGCTTTTGCCTTCGGCGGCCATGCTTGTGTGTAGTGACTGGACATTAAAAGACAGCCTGACGTCATATGAATACACTCTATAGATGCCAGCAGCACTGGAGGCAAAGGCGGTTGAAAGCTGTACGTGAACCCACACAACGTACGTGACAACGAGCATGTAATGGTGGCTCATCATCGTACGTACTACAACGCGACGCCCGAATGCGAGACGAGCTGCAGCATCGACATTCTGTCGGACTTTGGTTTCGGGCCGTCAGCGTTCTGGGACACACGATTCCACAGGAAACGCTGACACGAATGACGCGGATCTTCTTACTACCTAACTGTGCAGCTGAGCGTGAGGAGCAGTGTACCCGTTGGTCCGTCATTTTATGTTCAAGTATTTAAGGAAAGCGACCGTCATTCGTGTAGGGGACGCGGCGGTGTGCGGCGGCGCCCACCGCGCTCCCGCATGCGGCGTTGTACCTTTTCCTCTGCAACTCAGAAGCCTACGCACTCTTAGAAAAAAGGGTCAGTATAGTCCTCCCTAAAGGGAGGAACGCTCTTGATACATATGTTCCTTCAGAAAGGGAGAAACTTTCGTCCCTAAAGCAGGGGAGAAAAAGTTCCTCCGTCGCCTGAATCTCATTATGGCGGCCACGAATCGAGCAAATCGAGCTCAATACGGCTTAACGAGAACACTAAGTCTACTGCACGGAGCGAGAGGAGCAGCAAATAAAAACGCAACACGAGCTTTCCGCGAACTGTATTTATTTCCGAAGCCGGCTTCCCCCTGCAGGTAAAGAAACTTACGTTTCGAAAGCATGCAGTCACTCAGTCTTCTCATCGTCAGCACAGCGATGTTAAACGGAGACAACCGGCACCCAGTTCGCGCACTTTTTGTCTAACCTTTGCTATTCCTCGAGCCACAATTCCTTCGTCAACCGTTGCGTCAACCGCACATCACGGAAGAGTGGTAAACCATTCGCCCGCAAAACCAAAAGCCGCTCTAAAAAACAGCAAATCCGAAGCAGCCCTTGGCTCATTTCAGCACGGTAACACGAAATTATGGCGTAGCCGCGTAGCGTAAAAGGAGGTTAAATCGCTTGTCACTAGATGGCAGGGTCAAGCAGAGTAATCGCAAGTAGCTAGCTAGGCTAGGTGGCGCTAGGTACCGTCCAATTCATGTTTTACAAAACATATTTTATTTTTTTCACGCCACCATTGCGCTTCCGGTACCTCTATTCAACACCATAGACATATTACGGTACGCATACTACAAGCATCAGCTGAACATGCAATGATCACATACAGATACATCGCACATCTTTATCACATACACATACATCGCACGTCTTTTATACTGGTCGTTTTGAACGTACGGAATTTCTCGGTGACTCCCTAAGCAATAAAAAACATTCCCAGCATGATGATTTTTTTCCAGCAACGTCATACATCTGAGAGTATTTTTAACGGCTCAGGGGATGAATCTCTTATTAAAAAGAAAACGCTCGATCATGCTATAATTATTTGAAAGCCAATAAATCGAGCCGCTCCAATGCGGTTCCAAGCCATGAGTTTGTTTTCCCGCACGGCACTTCGTAGCCAGTATTTCTATTGTAGTGTTTGTTTTTCTATTTGTGCTGTTCGCGCACGGCTGCAATTGCCGTCTTGAATTAATCTCAGTAGAGCGGATATTCACTCAGCTGGAAGTGAAGCTTCACGGGCATAGAAATCGCTTTTCGATCAACTTAATGCAGTCAAAGCCGCGACTTGCGGCAGGTGTAAAGTGTACGGAGCTACGCCGTGGCGAGCTCGAAACCTTCTTGCGCCATCCCAGCGCGCCACTTGGAGGGCAGTTTCTCCAGGAACCGTAGTATATTTAAACAGCAAAATAAAGGATAGTTTTTTTTCGATTTTACCTGCTTTTTAATGCTAAAATTCCTGTAAATAACTGTAACGTACTTTCCGTCATAATTTCGTACTGTTCAGTCTTTTCCCCAGAGCGCAATCGCTCTCGGGGACCGACAGTCACATGGGCCACTGTACGATATGAGCTTCCCGTTCAGACCAGCGTTCCAACATGACTATCCGCACGTCGATCGACTGCACCTAATTCCTCAAATGGTCTTAAACTCTTTAATGTAAAGCGGAATGTCAACCTGCGACACCCCGCCCCCTCCGATCACGGCTCGACCAGCAGCATCAATGCCCGACAGTTTACGTCATCTCATCTTGTTGTTACACCACTGATACGCGAGCACACGGTCACATCGGCGATAATTCCAGTCTTCTGTTCACTATGCACAACACTGCCGTCACGATGTTGCTGCTATGTTGCTGACACGCAGAAATACAGAACCACGTTGAACGCCGGTTGGCACTCGGCACGGGAAAACAGAACCGAACTCAGCACCGAAGGCACCCAGAAAGCCGGCAGGAAAACCTGCCTGCCTTGGACGCAGTTCCTGCGATTTCCATAACGTCGAAAACGTCGACACAGTCCCGCGTGGTTCCGCTACTGTGGTTCCGCGTGGGTCCCGCAATCCGGAGACGGCCATCTTCTCCAGTGTACGTAGCGCTGCTGACACCGCTCCGGAACTTCGCTGTTTCTAGCGGCTTCGTTTGCTCCTTTGATAAAATTTGTGGTAAAAACGTCAATGCAACTAAAATGTTCTGCACGTTTGGACTAGATGACGGAATTACAGGCGGCCTTTGCTGCCGCTGAAGCTCAGTCAACTCAAAACATTTATTTAACAACGTGTGCGACGTGCTCAAAAAACGAAACCGAAAGAAGATGAGTCGGGAGGGCGAAAGCTTTCTCCCGTCTGCCTGGAGAAGGAGGAAAACGTCTCGTTCCTCCCTTCTTCTCGTGTCCGCTCGGGGGCGCGTCTGTAGAAGGGAGGAAAACGCGCCGTTGCTACCTTTTTCCTCCGTTTTTTCTTAGAGTGCGGGAGCGTGTTTGGGCGCGTCGTGCACTTGTCTAAACTTTGCGTAGTTCCATACCCCAGGGCAGGTAGACGCAACGTTCAAATATTCAGGACACTCGTATTTCGTCAGACGACGCTGTAGGATTTACAGTTCGCGAATGCTCATCGAAATATGTGTTGTTCCGCGAAAGGACGGCGGGTAAAGAACGGCGGGCCTTTACACGACGACCTGTCGAACAGTTTATGAGATTGTGTGAATTTTTCAACCAGAATGTTAAAAGGGGAAGGAAAAAGAGAGGGCGATGTTTTGGCTTTACCATTTTAGTCCCAGTCCGATCCTCAGGTGCAATTTTTTCTTTTTACTATAACCTTCTGCACCGCGCTCAAAAGCTTCAACTCTTCGACGTCTGCCAAGTGACATGGTGGCAGACGTCGAAGCAGTGTCACTTTAAGCCGCAGCCACGCTGCGTCATACAAAGCACAGTGTGCAAACGAGCCGTCTTTCTTTCTTGTATGACCGCCACATTGGTCATACAAATACTGTCTGCAGAAATGACTGCGAACACGTCTGCGAACAAAATATGGCGATCGCCGGCGAAACGAGGGCCCCTCTGAGAATAGATTGCTTTTGGCCAGTGCCACCATCTTCACCGCTTGGTTCTTCTGTCTACCAAAAAGACCAGTTTGCCAGAGAGGTTCTTGTGCACTGCCATTGCGAGCGATGCTTGCGCCGCCTAAAGGCCTGACCGCGTGAACGGCGCCGCCGTCCGGCGTCCCAACGTGAGGAGTCCACATTGGTCTCCGTAGGTTTGACGTCATGGGTCCAAACAAACCGTTGCTAGGGTCGTTGTTATGGACAAATACATGTGGCTAGGTTTCGCTACAAAACCCGACAGTTCAAAAATCAGGAGTAGAATTTAAACTTCTAAAAATCACAGATATAAAAAGCTGGAATGTCATATATGTTTCGACAGAAGTGTGCCGGTAATCGCTTATTTCTGAAATATTTACGACTGACACTTCCGGTCCTCAAGATGCTTGCAGCAGACGACGAATGCAAGTATATAGTATGCCGTCTGCCACACGCCTGCCGGCGAAGTCGGCACCGGCGTCTGAATCGTGTGAATAAAGACGACATTCTGATATTGCATTTGTTTGAAATATAATGAGTTTCAGACACTTATAAGAATTCATAGTGGGGTGCGATGCAAAATATGGTTCATCCAAAGTCCGGGCGTCGATCGAGATTATCGTCTGCTAAACAATCGCATTGCACACGTGCGAAAAGCACTCCAGGTGATCGGTCGAGATCCTCTATTTTGTTTACGGACTCGCGCTATGGGAGGGTGCTTCGTACCTGGTTGTAATCATCGCGTGGAAAAAGCTTCTTGCAGTTTCTTCAGATTTCCGCAAGACAACAAGGCGCGAAAGAACTGGATAAAAAACATAAGGCGAGTTTATTACAGATTGTACTCGCATCGTGGGTTCGATGGAGATCTTCACCAAAAGAGCACATCCACGAAATTCGATGTATACCAAGGGGGAAAAAAGAGCAAAATGCTGCGAAAGCGCGATAGACATCCGATTCTTTAATAACCTGACAACCTAAATAATAATGATAACAAACGACTGACCTCGACGACGTACAATTTGTTTCTCATGCTGGCCTACACTGCGCCGGTAATGCACCTCAGGTCGTCGTCGTAAGTGATCTGCATGACGTGGTTTGATTTTACAGAATTTTCCTCCCTCTGAACTAAGCTGGCTTCTTCACAGAAAAAACGCACGTTGCGAAGGCCTCTACGGCCATGGCGATGCATTCGTCTTTGTCACTCGTTTACCGACGCAATTCAATAAAGACGCCCGCTGCCACAGAGGCCAGCAAATCTATCGTGTCGTCTACTACCAAAGCAAAGCGGAGTGTAATACTTCAGAAATGTCTTTCATTGTAGCAATACGACACTGAGACGACAAAAATATCTTCATAATTAGATATCAAGAAGTTAGGTTGCTTACAAAAAATTATTTACTTGTAAGCAAAAATCTAGCCTCATGTGGAGTCTCCATGCATTAGTGCATAGCAACGTCCCTAGCAACGGTTTGTTTGGACCCAGACGCTAAGTTGTGACGTAGTCACTTACGGGGTCAATTGGTCTCCGTTTTGCGGGCGTCACGTGACAACACTGGCTCTCGCGATCGCGCGCGCGCCTCGCCGGATTTTTTGCTCTTTCGTCGTCTGCTCTTCGTTAGATTCTTCCGTTTCGGCTCTCATCTTTCGCATATGTCAGCATCGAAACCGCACTCGCTGCCTACATGCTAGGTGTCCATGATGACCTGGTGATCAGCGTGAATGTGATTATCCTGGCCTGCTCGTTGATCTTGCGACGTCGCCGCGCTCTGAAGGGAAGGAGGCGCAGGTTTTGGGTCCGGCCGCGTTGGTTCTACTAAAACACAGAAGGACAGGTCAGTGCTCTGCAGCCCCGGCGGCGCGCCAAAGATGAAGGCTACTTTCGAGAGTGTCACCAAATCAACACGACGTCCGTCACAACACAGACGACATGCAACAAGTGCCACGGAGAAACTCACTTCTAATTCCGAATTCCTATCCTATTATTTCCAAGCGGTTTTTCTTACTGTCATTATCTAGCTAGTCTGGCTGCGTCTCGTCATATAAAAAGATAAACAGTTGCACAGTTTCGAGGAGCCGCTCCGTTGGGAAAGGCATTGGGGGAAATGGAACATGAAAGACGCGCGGAGAACTGGCTTGTGCGTTGCCATGGCATTGCAAGGTCACTATCTACGCCACCTCCCATTGGCTCCTCTCTTCTGCGGCGAGGAGCGGCGACCTCTGAACCGCGCAAGGACTGGTTGGTTCGGCGCAGTACGTCGCACCGCCGACGGCAAAAACGGGTTTTGGTCGGCAGCCCCTGTCGCCCAGCGTCGTGCTGTAAGCCTCCGCGACGCCAATGTGGTTGTGCCTTAACGTCTCCGCCATGTTAGTGCGTGCGTGCAAGGGCACGTCATTGGGGCGTGCGAATCTGGACTAAGCAGGAAATGCAGTAGCCATGACGAAGCTCTGTGAGCATCTGAAAAAACAAAGACGTTGGCGGAGCCCAGTTCGCACGAGGGCTGGGCCTGGCAATGAATTGCTGGGATTGCTCGGATAAAGGTGCGTTATTTCTGCTTGCAACCTGACGTCTTGCAGGTGTGCAGTATGCACTTATCCGTAAAGACGTCAGCGCGTCGTGCACCTTGGTAGCGGACGCCCTTTCGGAAGAACACTGGCTGGCGGCAACGGGGGTGTAGAAGGAGCTTCTGGCGCATTCTGATATGGGCTTTGAGACTTTTCATACTTCTCCATTTTTCGGTTTGTTACTGGTTCGGTTATTCTATTTAATCCTTCGCGCTCTTTGTCGGCCAAAAACAACACCCGTACGTTTTATAAACAGCTTTTTAAGAATCTCTCGACGCTCAGTGGTGTCTACTTGAGCAAAAGACGCCTGGCAACGTTGTACGACAAGCAGGGAACGTCCTGGTTGGACAGTAGGTCTCCTCACCTCGGCGCACAGTTCGAGGCAAAGCCGGGGCCCCCTTGGGAAGGTAGGAAGCGAGCGTGCTTCGAAGATGGTGGAGCCGTGTCCAAAGACTGTTCTGTCGCCGTGTCTGTAGCGCAGAGTGTCACTTGCGTGATGTATGGGCAGTCTGACCGCGGCTTTTGTGATCTTTAGAAACGTTCACCAGGCGGTCACTCCCCGACATCTCGATCGCTCCAGTCAAGACCCATAAGTGAAATGTAGTCCCATCGACCGAGAATGCCCCATTGTCGGTAGGATATTGATTTCGGGGGGCGGCCACATTTGCGGCGTATCGCGGCGCTATCGCTGGTCGTCCCGCGCGTCGCCGCTGTTATACAGCGTGTAAAGCCCAAGCACCGAGTCCGCCATTACAGAAGCGGCCCTTGCCCGCGCCATTTGTCCCAACGCGAAACGCGGACGACAATGCGCTAAAGCGAGAACAGACAAAAGCGGAACGTTAAAAATGTTTTTCAGCCCGCGCAGCCGACCGAGATTGCCGAACGGTATTTCGATTCACCGGCGCCCCAAATCGCGGGCATTCTCTTCCGGCCAGCCGATTTGGCGACTTCCGCGGTGTCGAGCTCGGTCCGATACGTCGCCGACGAGCCGAACGCGCGTCCGAGGGCCCAGCAGCCGCCTTTTTACAACGCAGAGGTTGGAACTTCCGGCCGTCTCGTTGCGGACTTTCAATACGCTCCGACGCGCCGTTTGATCCTGGCGATAAACGCGAGGGGGAGGCGAATCGCGGCGTGGCGCTCGTTCAAAACTCGCTGGTTCGCGAATGAACAGGCCCTCCGTGCAAAGGGCGTTGGTTGTCCGCAGTCGTAGTGCTGCTGCTATCGGCACGGCGCAAGCGCACACCTCGCGCCAATTGGGTCTCTACGCCTACACCTGGTGTGGGCAAACGCGGGTTCGTTCGTAAACAGCGAGTTGGCCTACCAACACGGGGATCCGAAGAAGGGTTGAAAACTGGGCTAGTTGGTAGGTATTCATTCTGGTTAAAAACAAAACGCACAAAAAACGAGGACAAAGTAGAGACGCTGTCGGGTGGGCGTCGTGTATTGCATTCATGCGAAAACGTGTGTGCGGGTTAAGATGGGTTCACACAGGGGCGATTGCTTACAATTTCTTACGTTACGATGGAAGTCACCGGGACATTGGTATATCGCGTGCGAAGCTGCTCCTTGAACCGGTCCATTGCTTTGAAGCACGGACGTGCCGGTGACTCGCCCCGTAAGCGGTCGTAACGTGACGTAAGAAAGCGCCCATCTGTGAACCGACCTTAAGACGAGACGTTTCAACACCGTCAGACCATTTGGCGGTCCAATGTGATTGGTGCAGATGCTCCCCCATACTCACTCACACAAGTATCCTGGGCAGATTCGGAGACCAGATGCTGAGGGAATTGCAATTCCCGGGGGAGAGTTGCGTCAGTCATCCTTAATATAATCGTTTATTTTCACTGCAAAGGAGTGTGGAGAGCACGCGGAAAAAAGCTGCAGTTGCAGCTTGACAGGCCGCTGCCCCCCAACACTTGACATAGGGTACAGTATAAAATTCAAACTAAATAATCAACTCCAAGCATAACAGAACATTTAAGGTCTAACCAACGAAGAGGCATTAGCACATGCAGAGTACTGTTTGTCTGTTTTTTCGACATTGCCACCCGTTTTAACGCAGTATCGTTAAGGAGCTTGTGTCGCAGAAAAGCTGGCGTAGGCGCGGAAAATCCTGATTGGTCGATAGGGTAATGACGTCACTGCTATATGACCTCGCGCGAGAATTTCAAACAACCGTCAACGCTCATGTGAAACGTGATGTCACGCGTGGAATGAATGTGATTAAAAAACATGATACGTAATGCGAATTAAAGGTCACCTGCATGTCTCAAATGATTTCACTTTATAAAGTAGTTAATGGGCCTAAAGAAAAATGTGAAGACGTTTAGGCGGGATTCCAACTGACGACCCTTTGGCTGCGAGCGAGACACACTATGCAGACAAGGCCATGTCCGCCGCACTTCCCGCTTTTTTAACCAGAACCAGAACGGCAGTGCTGCTTTAGACACGGCGCATGTGCAAGCGCCTGACGCGAGTTCGCTTTCTGCGCAAGCGCAGTTCCCACATCTGCAGGTTTGTTTGTGAACAACGTATACGTGACAAGACATGGGGAGCATCCTACGCGGCACAAAGCCACCGAGTCGCCCCCATGTTCAAGCATACCGGCCACGCTCTTCGCGACTCCGGCAACCTCTTGGGGTCGCCATTATCGGGCAAGCATGGCGGTCTCAAACAGGTCGTGCCATGCGCCAGCTCAGTGCATAACGCTCGGGTTTCAGCATGCTAGCGTTGCACTCAAAACGGTTGGCCTCGAGATTTATGAAAGCGGGAAATGCTTTTGAATGGAACTCCCAATCCCAAAATTTTGTCCGTCCGTCCGTCCGTCTCTGCATTTCCCGCTAAGTTTAGCGGAGAAATTGACGTCATGTTACGTATAACCAAATTCAGTTTCCCCGCTAAATTTGGCGGGGAAATTAATGTCACGTGACCTGTCGTCATGAGATCTATACATCAAATCAGTTTCTCCGCTACATTTAGCGGGAAATAGATGTCACGTGACCTGACGTCACTTTACCTATTACACCAAGTTAGTTTTTCGCTAAATTTAGCGGGAAAATATACGTCCCGTGATCTTTGTTCCAGGTCAGCTCCCCGCTAAATTCAGCTGGAAAATTAACAAAAAATCTAAGTTCTTCACTTCAGCTAGCGACAGTTTATACCCGTGCCACACGGGCAACTCGAATGCCATTTACAACGAATGACATTTGAACGATCGGCCAATCAGCGCGCGACACTCCGAGCGTGGGGCGTTCCTCGCGCGACAGATCGCGAGCCGATTCGTCGATCACAAGAATGTCATTCGTTGTAAATGGCATTCGAGTTGCCCGCGTGGCACGGGCATTACTCTCTTCTAAAGAAATTCCGGCTATTGCTCCTCAAATACCTCATTTGATGCATTATAGGATTTGGGATATAAAAGTCGCTGTCAATTTTCGCTCTACCTTTCAAAGCTGCGGCGATGACCTAGAAGGTATTTATGAACTACAGTATTCATAAATCAATAAGTCTTTTGGCATAAGTGAGATGCTTGACCTTCGGAGAACCGATGGAATATCTGGGGTGCTGATGAACGTTGATAAAGGCACAGTGTCGGGTTCACACGGTTGCGTAGGTTGCCCCGATTACAAGTAATCAAATTATTTAGGATCGATTAGAAATAAATTTTTTATCGTTCGAATACATATATTAGTAAGTGCGAGAGTAATCTGGTAACTTTTGCAAGTACCCAAATTACTCGTAACCGCTACCATTTTGGCTTCCCCTTCCTACCCTTTGTTCGTAAAAGTTTTCTACGAAGGAATTCTCAAACCAAGTCTATGAGAGAAGAACTGTTTACCGAAATCGGTGAGTTCCGAAGATGAGTACTTTATAATTTTGCGATACTAATTAATTTATTCCTGGTCAGTACAAAAGAACCGTTTTTAAACCGGCAGAAAAAGGTGTCCTCCTGAAAATCTGAAGGAACCGTAAAAGTAAGTGTTGACTTTTTTTTCTATTTACGGCCAATTAGTTTTGCGCTCGGGTATTCGAGTGATCTAATTGAATTCTTTCTAAGCGAGAGTAATTGTAATTGTAATCGATTAGTTATTTTTTTTTTTACATTTTTTCTAACGTACGCAAGATTGCTTCCGAGCGACCTGGGCAACCGGCTTCCGCGACAGTAACGACAGAGTCACCGGGACTACTGTTCCATGGCGCCAACCGCCGACGATCACGGAAGCCACGAGGGACGAGTAGGACCTCTTCCGTCCAATTCAGTGTTTCCCGCCTGGTGCCGTCCGTTTCGCTGGAGTCCCGATTGGCGATAAAAGGCAGGCACGGAGCCATGCGGGTGGGAGGGAGAGGGCTTGCATCCTGGCATTCAATGAATTACTACATTTGTTTTTTCAACGCTTTTGATTTTGGCAAGAAAAATAAAAACAATGCCGCGTAGGCTGTCGACGCACGCGTAGCGTCTCATGTTCCGCTAAAGAAAGCTACCGGTCATGCCCAGAACGCCTTGCACAGCCCAGTAGACGACGATGGCGATTGTTCGAACGGTCTATACGGTCCGCTTCTTTTGCGGGAGTTGGGGTGACGTTAGAACGCCGAGCTCTGGTTTTCTCCGATTGAAGGAGAGTGCGTAGACCTCCGAGCGAGTCTCCTTCGAGTCTACCCACTATCCTTCATTCAAAGCCAATCGGAGGTCGGCGTCACCACAACGCCCGCAAAAGAAGCCGACCAACTTGCCCTCCGCATAAACACTCAGTGCGTCAAAAACGAAGGGTGTGGCTTCGAAAGGCCTGTTCACACATGCAGCGGAGCGCTACAAGCATGGCGCTGACCTCCCGCTCGAGCAACACCACCTAGACCGAAGGCCTCCTTATCGTCATCACAGTCAGATCGATCGAGGCCTGGGATTGGTCACGAGGGCTGTATCAGTGTTCGGCTGGGGCTTGTGTCCAATCAGCGCGTCCAAGGTCGGGCTCGGGCCCGATAGCCGAGTTAGCGCCATCCAACTCTGATGACGTTTCATGAAGGGAGAGGATGCCACGTACAGGTTTTCATCAAATACTTTACTTTCATTATTCTAGGAAGTGTTGGTTAAGCGCGTGCTGACGGGAGCTTTCATCAGCTTTGTATGGCGCCGTCACAACTGTTGCTCATGACAGACGATAAGACGACACATGAGCCACATGAGCGCTTCGCTGCATACGAGAACCGGCCTTTACGTTCGCGCTTCTCGCTTCGTAATTCATTCTTAGGCGTTCTCATCGACTAATGCCGCGCTTCATTACCTGCATTAAACGATAAAAGAGCACGGGTAGGCTGTGTTTACAACACTGCCCCAAGTTTGAGGCGTGACATCGTCTAGGTGCAGCGTGTAGTGAAATGAAACGCCTTTATCGAACGTAACATATTTATTGGTAAGCCACGAAATTAATTAAATGAAACTCAAAAAAATAAATGAAACACATTTGTTTGTATACTTACATGATTATTCGAACGAAAGGAATATTGCAATGTGGGGTAAACTTCTACGACTCTAAAAGGTTTACACAAGAAAGCGAACCATTGCGAGGTCACTTTTGTTTCTGTGCATTGTTGTTTCCCTTGTAAAGGATTTTGCATTCTGATAAATATTCATACATCAGCATTCAGATACATGAAAAGAGTTTCCCGTACAAAAACAACTTGCCCACAGGAAGGCTCGGAAGCCTTGGGTGACAAAGGAGATTATCAAAATGATGAGTAAAAAAGACGCTCTCCACAACAAATTCATTAAATCCAGAAAACCAGGTGCGCTGGCGCTATTTAAAAAGCAGCGAAATGCCGTGACAAGTGCTTTACGTAAGGCTAAGCGTACGTATTTTTATGCTGCGTTTGAAAATGAGCGACGAATAGATATTATATGGAAGAAGCTTAACTCATTTCTGCGGCGTGGCCCTTTCGAGTTTACGGCCATGAAGCTTAACATCGGGGAGGAGACGAGAGGTGGTTTGGCGTTGGCTGGAATATTTAATGATTATTTTGTAAACATTGTAAAGAATGGTAACGCTGCCGATGAATTTCCATTTGTGTAAGGTGTCTCTGACACACTTTTTTTCGTCCCCACCGACGCGGAGGGAGGCAGTTTTTATGAACCTTGGAAATAGCAAAAGTACTGATATAGATGGTGTTCAAATCAAACCCCTGAAACATGTAATTAAATCAATTGCTCCTCTTTTAACACATATTTTTAATTTGGCACTTCAAAATGGCCATTTTCCTAAAAAAATGCAAGTTGCAAAGGTTACGGTTATTTTCAAGTCTGGGAATAAAAACCAAAACCACCTGGGAAATTATAGACCTGTTTCTGTGCTCCCAGTGTTTTCAAAGGGGCTAGAGAAAATAATACATGCCAGATTATACACCTTCTGCGAAAAACACTCTATCGTTACATCTTGCCAGTTTGGTTTTAGGAAGGGGCATTCGACGGAACTCGCGCTATTAAAACAGAAGGAACTATTTTTAAAACACATCGAAAGAAAATTGATTACGTAGGGGGGTCTTCATGGATTTTTCAAATGCTTTCGACCGTCTAGATAATAAAACTCCGCTTCAAAACTTAAATGCGTGCGGGGTGCGAGGAGTAGCCTCAACAAAGATCGAGAGTTTTGTTTTTTTAAATATTGGCATCAGTGTGTCGTGATCGACAGTCAGCGCTCTAGCTTAAAGAAACTGACGTCGGGGGTGCCGCAGGGGAGCATCCTTGGACCCCTTCACCCGTATTCACCAGGCGCGAGTAGCGCCTGTTTAACCACTGACTAGTGACGTCATCGACTAAAATGATCACGTGGTGAGCGATAGTCGCCGCAAAGTGAGCGCTTGGTATTCACCGGTCGTGTTTAGGGCCTAGTCGCCCCGCGCGACTAAGAAGTCGACTAACAAATCTTAGTCATGGGGTAGGGCTAGTTTAGCCGGTGTTTAGCGGGCGACTAGCGGCACAGCGCCATGGCCGACTCGTATCACCGCTGACCGCCAGCGCTAACAAAGCACTTACTGTCTCGGAACGCTGGGGGACACATCTAGAAAGAATTGGAGGAGCAAATAATGCGTAAATAGCCATGTTCAGCGGTCAGAGATACCGCTAAAGAGATCTCAACAGGGCGCTGGACGACGAGAAAAAAAAAAACGCATTTACGGGCGCTTCCATATTTGTTTATGTCGCTGGCAATGCGGCTTCCGTGTTTCTCCCTGGCGTTGTTTTTAAATTTTCCTTTTTAAAACTCTGTCTCTGACAAAATGTCTCTCATTGTAACTTTTTCTTCCTGGTAAACATTTAAATATTCGGTTTTATACGATAAAATACCCATTTACGCAGTAGTGTTTAAGTATGCATATGCGTGACCTATCTTTTTACGTCACTTCCGCGTTTTAGTTCTGACTAGATAGTCACCCGCTCGCTTCGCGCTCGTGAATACCGCAGAACATAATCGCTCGTTAGTCGCGGATTTCTCGTTTAGGTCGCGAATACTTAGTCGTGCTACTAACCTTAAAACGGCGCTAGTTAGTCGCGCCTGGTGAATACGGGTGCTTCTGTTTAACATATACATCAATGATATAGTAAATATGGAGGACAGTGCAGATTTTATAATTTACGCAGACGACACCAGTTTATTCTTTTCGGGGAAAGGTGTCCACCAGGTTTTATGTGCGGCAAATAGCGTTTTGCAGAAGATAAGTGACTGGAAAATCTCGAACTCTTTAGTAATTAATACAGATAAGACGAAAGCAAGACTTTTTCGATCCAAAAATACAGTGTTTTCATCTACTCAAGGGCTCTCTTTTCAAGGACGAAATATTAACTTTGTACAAAATGTGAAGGTTCTTGGTGCGATATTTAATGAGTACATGAGCTGGGACGCCGAAGTACGATGCATAGCTGGTAGACCTTCAAAAGTTGTGGGCATTATTTATAAAGCCCATCATATATTACCTCCTTCGGTCTTAATTCTTTTTTATAACTCCCTCTTTTACTCTCGCTATAATTATTGCTTCCTTGTTTGGGGTAGCACAACGGTTACAAATATGCATCACTTGCATGTTCTCCAGAAGAGGATAATTCGAGTTATGTGCAATGCGGCGTTCAACGCTCACACATTACAACTTTTCAAAAACCTTCATATAATTCGAATTACAGAGCATTATAAATATAAACTTCTTCTAACATATCAAACATCTGTAAGGCAAAATCAACTTGTTTTTCTATCAATCGCCAATATGAAGCGGAGAGTGCCTGCATATGCAGGCCGTTGTGTTGACACATGGTCAACGCCTCGCTCGAGAACAGGCTACGGCCTCCAGGTGCTGCAGTACTCGTTGCCTAATGTTATAAACGAAACACATAGACTGGGCACGGATTTGAGGAGTTTGAGCAGAAAGGATATTCGTTCATTGTTTCTCTAGTGTTATTTGTGCCTATTCTTGATAAGACCTCCCATCTGCAAGAAATGTTCGTGATGTACGTCAATCTTTTTTTTATGTTGTGTGTTTTGATCCTATGTAAACCTTCTTCTACGGCTCACTAGTATGGAAAATAGTTTCTCTCGTTGCTGGGGGGGAGGAGAAACTCTGTTAAGCGACAACAGTCTGCTTTTTTTTCTTCCTCCCCCTCTCCCCGGGAGAATCAATAAAGTTGAAGTTGAAGTTGAAGTTGAATGCGTCGCGGCGGCCCACAAAATGCCTGCGCGGGTGAGGTCCTGTGAGCGTCGGAGGAACCTTGATCGTCTTGTTGGGTGCGTACCTCTTAAACCGGATGAGATAGCTCGATGATTTTTCAACATCATGTTTGACTTGATCGGGTCTATATGTGTTAGACATTTCATCAATATGTATGCGCCGAAAAAGTGAAGGAGAAGGGGAGAGGAACGCCGAGCTGTGGTTGGAAGGATTAATGGGTAGACCTCAAGCTACCTGCCTTTGTGTGCACTGCACTCGCGGAGCGCCTTACAACGCGGAACGTCGGCGTACGGCGTTTGGCTTTCGCATTCGAGCGCGTTCGACGAGTGCAGTGGAGGCAAAGCCAACCTTTGTGTTCCCTGCACTCGTCCAACGCGTTAAAACGCAGGCGTCCGCCATTTGGCTCTTGCATTGGAACGTAATCGACGAGTGCAGGGGACACAAAGGTTGGCCTTAGGCCTACCTTCTAATCATTCCAATCAGGGCTCGGCGTTCTCCTCCTCTCTCTCAGTTTCCCGGCGCATAGAATAGGAACGGAGACAGGGCCTCGACGGTCAATTTTAGGCTCAAATTCTAACTTTCACGCAGCGTTAGTAACGCAGTATTTTCACGAGCTATATGGTAGCACCTATTGTCGAGTGTATGACTATTGAACTTTGAAATGATATCATAAAAATAGGAATGGAACTACCCGCCAACAGCGAGTCCAACTGCTGAGCGCGCACTTGGACGACTCCTGAAAAGCGCCGTTTCACCCCGCGGCTGCGCGGGAGGCAAATGAATGGGCGTGTTTCAAACGAGTGAGGCATCGAGACAAGGACAGTAGCTACAGAACGACATACGAACAACTCTGGTTTATAGCCACGGAGCAGTAGGCTGTTACAGTGAGGTCTGTTTTCGTTGCACAATGTTTCCGTATCATACACCGCTTCGGGTGAGACGTTGTCACGTTACAAAAGGATGCCGGGGACCCGCCCCGCGTTGCTTAAGCCGTCAGTGTGTTGGATCATTCTCCTAGGCAGGTAGAGAGAGGCATGGAAGCCTAACAACATGCACCGCGGGGGCAGAATTCGATCACCAGCCGTGCTGCGGCGAGCGGAGAAATCGCCCTGCCAGAAGCACACAAAGCTTTCCTCTTTCTGCATTCGGCTTATCCAATCCCAAGGACGTGTGATGTCGCGTCACAGTGGCAAAAAAAAAAATAAAAAAAGAAGTCCTTCCCTTCGGCGACCGAGAGCGCGCGGTCATTAGAGCGAGATGCTGCTCGCCCTTCTCGTCAGCCTCATTAGCTAGACTGACTAAAGAAAGGCCGATGATTAGTGTTTGGAGCTCGTTGCGGAGCAGTATGCGCTCAGGGACCTCTGGGAGTGCCTGCCCCTCTTTGTTCTAGCTCGGAGCAGAGGAAAACCGTGGGCGGGAGGTTAAAGCCTCGGAAGGGCTGCCTACAGCGCGTAATGACTCCGGCGGGGTGGAGTCACTAAGTGTGCTGTACGCTTCTGAAGAGAGCCACTTCAGCCATATTGTTACTTAACCTCATTGTTGCCAGGTATTGCAATCTGAAATTGGAGAAAATGCAATTTCGTCCTCCGGATACGTTAAAGCTGTCCGCGACACTTTCGATTTGCAACGCCGCAGCCACACTGCTCATAGGTACGTACATCATGAAATAAGACACGGTGGTTGCTGCGGACATGATGACAAAATTATCTGCAGACGCGCTTCAGGCATGTCCGAGGCAGGTCTGCATGCATGTTAGTTAACATGTCACAGTCTAAAATAACCACGTTACATTTTGGGCAGTGTACGGTGAAAATCGATCACTGCAATCTACGGGCATGGCGAACGACGACATCCCAAAAAATGGTTCCGTGCTAAAAATGGGAACACGCTGGGGTACGCGATCTCTATACACGATGATCCAAATGCTGAGCATCCAATCGCGGCAACCGTTTTCCTTTTGGTTCGAGGTATTTTGCGGACCTCGTCATTGGTTCCGTACTGGCGGGGCTTATCTCGCAACAGAGCAGCGGGAATCCCGCCACTATGGCCTCGTTCCCTCCACGCAGAACACATCACGGGCCAACGACCAGATCGCTTGCTGGCGCGCACACTCGAGTATTCACGCTGTGCCATCCGAACAACGATGTCTTCGTTTCCCTCCGAGTATTTTTATCGCTAGCCGGGGCGCCACCCAGCGAACGGCCTTTCCTCTTTCGTCCGGCCCTGATTCGTTGGGCGCCCCAGTGGAGCGGCGCTATCAACGGCCGGCCAATCGGTCCGTACAAATGGCGGCCGGCTCCTTGGCCGGGAGTCGACGCCATCTGAGCCAAGATTGACCAGCTCGTCGGACCGGAACCGATATTGCTCGGAGCTCGCTTCATCACCCGGCCGTAATTCTCCCTTAAACGAGCACCGGGCAACTTCCCTCTCTTTTATCCCGGCTGGGGCGGCCGGCCGTTGTTGATGTCCCTGCCGCAGCTGTTGCTACTCGGCTTTTGGGGCCCGGTGGAGGCAGAGCGCGCGGGGGCTGGAGCGGAGCCGATGGCCGGCCCTCCCGACGATCGCCGAACGAGGCGCAGTCGACGACGCTCCGTGTTCCCGGTCCGTTGCCCTTGAGGATTGGCTACTTGCGCGCTTCTTGACTGTCTTTTAATGAACCTCGACTGACTACCCTCTAAGGTTCGACTGAAAGACAATCTGGCTGGATGGTGCGCGCCCTTTATTTACTTGTATCGGTACTCCAAAAGTAGAGCCACTATGTGTATCGGCACTCGATGTGCAGATATTCTTGTAGGTGCCGCCATTTTGGTTCTTGCGCAGAGTAGACGCGATTGCCGATCGTTACGCTTCAAAACTGCGAGTTCCTCAGCTTTTGAAACGGTGTCGCGAAGCGCCGGCGGTGCGGTTTTGTTCTGTCGCGTAGTTTTTATTGTTACATTTCTGAATGACGAAAAACCGTTTCATGAGAGGTCAAGTAAATTCTTAAGAAAATTAGCAACCATGATGCAAAGCACCAAAATGGCCAGTGTGTCCTTACCTTGCAATGTAGCCTATTAGTGGCTCTACCCTAAGGATAGCAGCCACGGCAAGGTGAGTATTGCCATGAACAGAAAGGTGTAAGGTATAGGCGCCGTTAGGACGCGAACACAACGAGCCATTCATGAGCCCATGGCGAGGTTCTGTCGGAGGCTAAACTGTTTCTTCACGTTTTCTGTTACCACGGGCGAGTGCTTCAAACTCGAAGCATACTTTAAAATGTCATCGCTATTCCTAGGGCGATCTTCGTCGCGTGATTTTGAACCACATCCTCGGCTTTGTCTTTAGACCCCCAGGTGCTGTGCAAATGAGATTCGGTCGAGAACGTGGGTGAGCGAACCTTCCGTGACAGCTTTCTGTTCTTGCCGCTATAGTCGGTGGCAGGTCAAGAACGAAGTGGATGCTCCTCCCGCCTCTTTCTACTTCTAGCAGAGCGAACGCTGGAGAGGATTTCGCCTCCTCTCTATCGTTCGCTCTGATAAAGTGCAAAGAGATGGGAGGAGCTTCAACTTCGGTCTTGACTTGTCACCGACGATAGGCATGCCGCCACTTTTGCACAAGTCGCCGGTACACCGGTGCTGTTTTACCGCAAACACACGCTCTGAAAAAAAGAAATGCATTTGTCTGATTATTGCGCTGATGTATAGGTTAAAGATATCAGGCTATCGTCCGTTGCATGGTGCAAATTGCTTATTTACAGCTTGAACCAGTGCCGTCATCTTCACGTATGCAGACGGACCTCATACCGTCTCAACATTTGACGACTAAGTTTTTTTTTTTTTTTTTCTTTGCCTTTTGCACTTAGAACCGTAAAGGCCCGTTCAGACTCTTCCAACCGAGTACGACCGAGAGAGACGAGATCTGTTAAAACTTTTTAAAATTTCTTAGGACGAGGGAACACACTGGCATTGTGGCGCCATCTATGCGGTGACCCTGGAACTGCATTTCACAAGAGCGAAGGTTTTGCGGGATTTTCGAAGTCAAATGTGCGTAATACCTATAAGAAAGGCTCGTTTATAATGTTCCCAAGTTTTTCGAGCCAAGAAAGAAAGGACAATGCGCGACAGAAATAGAAAATATGCCGGACCGCCAAGTTTACACTGCTACCCAATAGATGGCGGCATTGTGTCCTCTCGTTGTAAGAGATTTTAAGGAACCCAGTTTTAAGAGGTCGCGAGAGTGTGAACGGGCCTTAAATGATGGATTTTCTCCATGCCCAATCCCTCGAAACAACTATGAAGTGAGTGCTGCAACGAACGACGAAATACGCAGGGTGCTTGATTGTTATTCAAACAGATAAAAAAAAAAAGTTTGAGAGTTAGACGACTGCCGTCTTCTTCACGTATTTATCAGGCTCGGCGGACACTAGGCGAGGGGAGAATCGTCAGGCTAAGTATTAACTGAAATTTGTTTATTCCCTTTTTAAATATTGGGTTTCGGGGTCATGTTGGAATATCAGCACTGGCGGCAATTACTATGAGAGGCCACACCAATTTCGAAACTTTGCGAGAAGGTAAAGGTATTTTTATATATTAATCGATCAATTTTCGCGTTGTTTTTTTTTTTTCGCCCGATCTCGAAATTGCGCTCCAAAGAGCGCATCAAGCCCCGCCCACAAAGACGGTATGAAGAGTAACGCAGTCGTTTCGGTCACGCCGTCATTTGTGTCGTCGGCGCACTTCTCAAGGACTCGCTGCCGAGATAAGGACGACATGATGAAAACGACGACGTCACTCTTCCCAGTTAACTTATCGTAACGATTATTTCCTCATCTAATGTCCGTCGAGCCTGATAAGTACATGGTGAAGACATGATTCGTCTAACTCCCTCCAATTAAAAACAAGTACGTTGGAAATTAAAGTAAAAATTCTGTATTTACTCAAAGGGCGTCAAATAAAAAAAAAAAAAGAACGACGTTTACAATTCTCTGCAACGCCGAATTAGAGCGCAGCTCTTGAGAAGGAGGGGGAGGGGAGGTTACGGAGGGGAGGGTATGCCCCTCTTCCTTGCCCACTAAATTTAGCGGGAAAGGTTACCCTCGTGACGTCACACGTGACGTCACGCGCAATGTCACGCGTGTCGTCACATGTGACGTCAAGAGGGTAAAATTTGGCGAAAATATTTTTCCGCCATATGTAGCAAAAACTTTCCCCGCCAAATTTAGCGGGAATATTGGCAATGTTAGATGTGTGTGACGTCACACGTCATGTGACGTGTCACGTGTTTCCTAAATTGGCGTCACACGTGACGTCACGTGTGACGTCACGAGGGTAACGTCGTGACGTTACCATCGTGAGGGTAATCCTCGGGACGTCATTATGGGAAAGGTCCCATAATGCAACGCGCGGTCACGCCGACGTCGACGACGCCGCTCAAGCCGGAAACGGGCGCCCAAGAGCTGCGCTGTAAAAAAAAAATCAATAACCTTTTTAAATATGAGACCATTGCCCCGAACGTTGGCAGCTTTCTTAGCAAACACTAAATTAGTGTCCAAAAGGTGCAAGCATAGTGCAGACAACGAGCATTACGTGCAGCAGCCGTGTCACCTGTCCTCGAGTGACGCATCAAAGAGTAGCAGCGTCTGCCCTTTCTTTTTGAGGTAGCCAAGAAATGAAAACTATTCAAACTCGTTGTCGATTGAAGTTGCAGCGTGGTAATGCCTGTTTGGAAATCCAGCAAGTACACGAATTAACCGGGAATTTCCAAAATGGTGCGAGTTCTGTGACACACTCTCCTTGACGGTTCAGGCACACCGAGTCATGAACAAAACTGCAGCAGGTGAAGGCATCGTAATAAAAAGAATCGCCCAATAGTGATAAAATACATAGGAACACTCGTCAACCGGGTCATAATTCTCGTCCTTAGGGAGACTACATGTTCCTTCCACTCGAAGAGGCAATCGGAGAAAGGCCTTTCCTATCTGATGAAAAGGCGAAACACGCGGCGCATGATTCACCTCGCACCGCAGGCAAGAAAAAAAAAAAACTCGTTTTTTATCAAAACATTTTTTTTTTAATTTATTAAGCGCTGAAAAACCCGCGTCTAATGAAATTGAAAGGTTGTTAAAATAATATAAATGTCTACCACTTTTCTTTAATAAGTTTAGATCAAATAAATAATTTTACGTTTTTATTTGACGGACCCTCGTGATGACCAGGCCAATGCGTTCACCAGTCGGAACAACTACGGACTAGAAACTGACAAAACCAAAGCCCCTATAAATATACACGAATTAATGAGCTGGTATCCAGAAAATTGCAAGGAGGGTATCGTGGCTGCTGCCTTATTTATTATCGTTCGCGCGAGGGCTGCATGGTCTCCTGTTTATATGTCAGCCGCCAGGGCGCCATGTTTGCACTTGGAATCATTTACTACGAGTATTTTTCAAAACGATCTTTCTCTTGTGCCAAGGCATTCGTTATACATTGTTTCGTCTAGAAAGTACACTGTAGAAAAGTATGGAAGGGTACGCAATCTCTATTTAGTTTATATTCCCGAGTGTTTTTGTTTTTTTAATTAACGCACGTACTCTACTTACCTATAGAGGCGTGGGCCTAATGTTGCCAAAACTTTTATTTCCAACCATTTCCAACTATTTCAAGACTATTTTTTTGTTTGTTTGCTGAAAGGTTTCGGTTGATGTCGGAGCCTTCGTAGACCGAATTCTCCTGCCACGCACTCCCAAAACAGCTTTTGTATTGTCACGAATGAAGTGTTAATGAAACAAAGAATAACTGAGGAAACTAAACGTTTAATGGGGCGAACTTGTGCCCAAAAATAAAAAAAAGGAAACAGAAGATAACAGGAGAGCGTCGCGGGCGTCGAAGTCGGCTAACAGCAGAATAGAACGCTGAGGCGAGACTAACTGCGGCTCGCCACGCGGAGCCCCTTATGTACATGCGTGGTCTTCTGTAATAATCGGCGTAGACAGTTCGACGCGTAGAACATTCGGACCTCGAACAAGCACCAGGATTCTCGAATTTACCAGAATACTAGGTTGCAGGAATAAACGAAAGATGCGTCGCTCCCAGGAATCGAACCCTGGATTTTCGCGTGGGAGGTAGGCACAATAACCGTTAGGCCACGGGCGCGCTGCCTTCTTGGCCAGCTGCGCGCGCGGCAATATCCCTCCAAGAAGAGACCGGCCGTGCTTCATCATTGTCGATCGCTGTTGCCCCCTCGGCGCTAGTTCAATCGAGACATTCCCGGTACGCAGTCACGTCCTGACCGTTAACGCCACGTACCACATACCTTCAAATTAGGAAGTTTTAGTAGATCGTTCCGATGACTCCGATAATGATGCTCCGCCGACGCGTTTGCTCATGCATCGAACCGCTATCGGGTATCGTTATCGGGGTATCGGAGATATCGAAACAATCAACTAAAACGTTTTTATTCACAGCCTCGTTTGCTTGGAACCCACGCGTATGAGTATCACTCTTTATAACGCGAGCACTCGTAAACGCCTACAACCACGGAACAGTTGTGCGATTAAAAAAAAATAAAAAAAGTTTTTTCTTCTATTACATTGGCAGCTTTTTGGTGAGAGGATGCCGGTTGTTCTCATGCGTGTTCTCCTGTGTCACGATTTTTTTTTGTGGTTTACACTTAGTTTTTGCAACATATGGTTGCAGTAACTACTCCGTTTCACCTTACGTCCAAGCGCAGCGGATGCTACTATCCCTTGGAGCCAATCCAAGGCCGTGTGAGTGTCACGTGACCTTGGACAGGGGGCACAGCGACGCACGGAAAACATATCACGGGCCACGTCCACACAACAGGATTGGCTAGGATAGCTCGCAGCGTCCGCTGCGTCCGGACGTAAGGTGCAACCGAGTATGGGTGTAGTAGTGATGTCTACGAGCTTTCCTTATGGCAGGTTCGTCTATTGGGCAATTCAGCGTGAGTTGTATGTCCACTGACAAACATCGTTTGTTTCCAGTTTCATGGCACTCAAGTTCTAATGCTTAATTCGCTGACTGTTGCAATGAAAACTCTTCGTCACAGAAACAAACACTGGGCGATTACGTTGCGTTCCCCAATGTTTATTGCAATACACAACCCTGCCCGTGCAAGCCCTCAGATTTTCGCAGGCGAGCCCATCTCGTGCCAAGGCAGTGTTGCACACGTTCCTCAAAAAAAAAAAAAAAAGGAACGAGAGCTCGTTCTTCGTTCTTTCTAAATTTTGGAACGCGTTCCTATTACAAGTCACATCTAAAAAAAAAAAAAGAAACTCGTTTCCGTTACAGTAAAAAAAAAAAAATGGAACGTATCCTTACATATACCTTACATTTGCATTTTGCTGATTACAGTATTTAGTTATATCAAGCAAAGCTTCTTTTTCTATATCTTATCAAATTGAAACATACAGTTTTGAATGCCGCGATGGAAGCTCACCAGGAGAAGAAAACAAGCGGAAGCAGGGTTTCTATTGTTTATATATTAAATTTTTAAAATCTCAGCTTTTAACCATATTCACGTTTGTGGTGGACGATTCAGACGAGCCAAATGTGCTGTTACCCCACATTACACGAGCGTTTTACAACAACCTCGTACGTTTCAGTCTAACAAAGTCTCTTGTTCGAACTTAACAAGAGTTGCTTCTCGATGTTGCTGTCCTCTAGACGAGCCAGTGAAGACGAGGGTAGGGCTTTTTGAAGGTCAGTCTTGAAAACTACAAGTCCTTCTTCGTGAAGGTTGGACTCGTTGTTCAGTTTGAAGGTGGGGTACAAGAAAAGAACACTAAAGGTTAATTTTGACTATCATTTAAGTGACCAATGTTCGGCATACAAGGCTGCGTTCGATGTCAGATAACCTGTTCTTCTGTTGTAACTGTAGGTCTCTTTGTGGAAGTTCAGTGATGGCTGTAGTCGGCCTTAGATTTCTGGGTGTATGAGAATTCGTCGAAGCAAAGAAAGCAGTTGAGTTTGAAACGTCCCTCTTTCTGCGTCTTTTCTTTTGACTAAAAGTTTTGCTTTTTGCACCGCAGTCCCGTGCACTGAAAAAAGAATCAATGCCCACTAGCTCCCCTGCACCCGACTGTTACCAAGCGAGGACCCCACAAAATAAACCATGATAAGTAAACAAAAAGTTAACGAGATGCTGCTCTTCATAAAGATATTGTTTTTATACTTTTAGAATTTCCCTCTTAGAAATAAAATAAAAATTGCCCCACTGGACGAAAGAAAGGAACGTCGTTCCTTTTTCCATTCTAGTAACAATGTACCAAGTTCCCGTTCCGGCTCCACCGATGCAAAATGGAACGGCGGCGTTCCTCCTAAAAGGAACGCGTTCCAGGAACGCCGTTCCTTGCAACGCCGTTCCGTACAACACTGTGCCAAACCTACCATGGTGCGCGCCATGGAATGGACGCAGCGAGAAGTCCCAAGGTTCCGTATCTGTTGTCATTTCTTTTCAAACGCTTCTCATTCTACCGCAAGAAGCCCTGTACTGGAACCAAATCGGTGATTTGCTCTAATCCGAGAACAACGGCTTTGAAGTCGTGAAAAGGACACGCTGAAAGCTCGTACGGAAGGTGTGTTCCGAAGGATCAATATAAATCTCCCGTTATCAACAGCCGTTGTTCACTGTAGAGCCAGCACCCGAAATCCAATACAAGTAGCGTCACGTTTCATTTTGGGCCGTCACAGGGAGGTTTAGTAAACATAATCCGGAGACCCACTCCAGGTAGTCGTATGGTAAGCTGCGAATTGCGGGTCCTGCGGGCGCTTCCACATTCCCTACTCGAAGAGACGACACGAGCTCCCGCTAGCAACGCGAAGCTCTGGCGAACAATCTACGAAGGGTTCCTGCTGTTCCTGCAGAAAACGGTCCGCTTAAGCTCCGCACTGGGAACTTTTAGCGAAGCAGTTTCCGATGTTGATTCCGCGCGCGCTACAAAGTACGTTCCTGGCGACAGTTCCCGATGGCAGTTTTTCTCTACAAAAACACGATCTTCTAAAGCTTGCCAATAAAGAGGCGGCAACCGTGTATTTACTTTGGGTGACGCTCAATGCTCATGCATGGGCGTCTGGCATAAGAACAACTCCGAAGAATGTCCACGTTTCGTGTTGCGTATGAAATACAGCAAATGCATTATTACAAATTTAGGCAGCGCAAGAAAGTGTAATGTCTGCCCATTTTCACTCGCGTGCACGAAAGCTCGTTCAACCAGAGCATCACTTTCGTGGCCTTTCGTTCATACATCGGAAGGAAGCAAGCGACCCGGAAGTTGTCAATCATTCAACACTGGTGGACCGAGAGCGTGACTTCAATGCCTATTTTTTGTGGTGCCGGCAGCGTTACGGTTTGTCGGTATTTCGACGGTTAAGCTTAGGCGGTATCCTATACACGCTTAGAGAAACAGCTGAAGTAAGAAAGATTCGCGAACGAATTTTATATTTTATCTTGTATTCAGCACACTAGGAAGAAGACAACACACGAAGAGAGTGAAACCTATTAAAGCCGTTCGACAATAATTTTATATTAGGGCGTGTCGAAGAAGTGCACATATATATCAGGCACGTAGCCAGGATTTTGTTTCGGGGGGGTGCCCGCCCATGACAAAATGCTGTATGAGGGGGAGGGGGGAGAGGAGGTCCCAGCAAAATGGAAGATTTCGGGGGGGGGGGGGGGCCCAGGCCCCATGGCCCCCCCCCCCCCCCTGGATACGTGCCTGCTATACATGATCCTTACTTGGTGCTAGTAATATATGAAAATTAAAAGAAGATCCATTGGGGTATCCTTAGGGAGTGCGTTCGCATGACCCCAGGGAAACGCCACACACATCCTCCCTTGGAGACGCTAACGCGACCCCTTCGCTTTTCTGTTGTGGCTTTCTATATAGACTTTCTCTTTTGCTTCCTCTATTTCTTGCTGCCTCTTTTCGGCTTCGTGTTAGCTTTTCCAAAGGGGGGGGTGTGCGGCGTTTCCCAAGGGTAATGCTAAAGCATTCCCTAAGAATCCATCAATATATATTCCTTTAATTTTTCTTCCGTCGAAGCGGGCTTGCGGAGCCCGCCTCTCCATAGCCTCTGTCGCACGCAGACCCGCGTCGGCTTTCCGCTTTCTGCGCCGCATTTCGGCCCGCCGAGCAAGGCGCTGCTTCCACTCCTGTCTCGCTCCCAGTCCGCTTTGCAAGCCTAGCAGCGGCATCCGCTGCCCGACGCTGCTTTCGCTGTTCACCGGTTTCCTGCGCGGGCATTGGCTTCCACCCCGTGACGTGGCCTCCCTCTCGCCTTTGCCCTTCAATACTCTCCTCCTTTTTACGCTTCCCTTCCAATTGTTTTGTCAAAAGATGAATGCCGTCAGCATTTTGCTGTCATTTAGCTACTAATGCTAACCCATTAGTTAATAAGCACGCCGATGCTGTCAAACGCTGTCTTCTAGGTTGCCCGTTATTTCTGACTAAAGGCTGAACTCCATGGAACAAATTATGTGACGAATAACTGGCTGAACGCCGCCCAACGGCACGCTCGTTTTGCGCGCGACGTAGCAGCCACTGTGTTGATTCCACGCGCAGAGCAAAGCCGTCGGCCAAAATTCGTCGGTTATTCGCAGCATATTCGTCCCTATGGAGTTCAGCCTTAACGGTGGGAAGTTTTAGAATGGGGGCCCTAACGTTTGTGGGCCCCCAAACAGCTAGCTTGGGGCAACGCACTGTGTAATGCAACGCCCCAAGCTGCTCGGGGCGACCAAAGCGCAGGGGCCCCCTATTCCAAAACGCTCTACTATCCGAAACGAATCTCCAACATGTGTTTTGACCATTTCCTCAAAAGTGATTCCTGGATATCCGTCTGAGGACGTCGTAGAAGTATCGTGTTGTCGCCGGCCGCGACCCTAGTGCCACAGCAGTGCTGTTGTATCTAGAAAACGCCTATCCTACTTCCGGTCGCTGTCCAGCTTGCCAGCTCACGGAAACCTCAGCAGCACAGGAGTTGGCACGCCGGGAAAACAGAGGCACTTACGTTCACTCGTGCTTTTTTTATTTTCCGCAACTTCTATTAGCGGCGAGATGTTTCGGTGGCGCCCTCCTATGGTTCCCCCTTGTCACGTCATTACCTTGCAAACAACAAGTTCGATGGTGTTTGTAAATAGCATGGTGGAAGCTTGAAATCATTGCGCTCTCAAAGGAACACTGCCAACACCGTCAAAATTAAAGTTCTTTCATTCCTCTTATTTCCGTCGATGATAAATCCCCTTTCCGACGTCATAGTCAGTGTTCGGCCAATCGTGGAAGGCCGACCACAGCGACGCTTTTGGTCGCGCACGTCGCCAATACCAACCACCAGAATCGTGAAACCCGGCAGCATGACACTAGGTCTTTTTTACGTTATTTGATTCCACTAGAGGACTACTTGACTTGTATCAATGGAAGAGGTCGTTCAACACATGAGTCGGAGACGCGTTTCGTGATCGTACTGAAGCCGGGGGCATGCTGCTTATGCTTCGTACGAACGTCAGTCTGCGAACAGATTCGAACGCGAGTCACCGAGAGGTCCGTGCTTCGAATGCCTCATGGCAATGAGTACAAGGAGAAACTTGGCACGTGGCAGTCTAACCACAAATATCGCGGTGATTGATGTCTGCTGACTCTCCTTTGTAAGATCTGTAAGCACTGTAAACGCGGTTTTAAAGGGGCACTGCGAAGGTACGAAAAAAATCAAATATTGCTTCGAAAGTCGTGCCTATCAGTGTCAAACACGAGCGTTCAGTGACGACTATGGTCTAGCGCGTCGGATAATGACGGCATAAAATTCTAGACGTAGTACTACTGGCTGTATACTCTCTTAAAAATGCCTGCGCGTCTGCTTACCCGCAAAACACCCGAAGAGCCAATCTTTTTGGTCTACGAAATCAGCTCAGCGAATGATGAGGCGGAACATCCGTTTGCAACTAAAAATTAAGTCTGCGCTGTGCGCATTACGCAATGCAAGCGTGGCGCTTTGCATTGCGCAATGCCACAGCGCAGGCTTCATCTTTTGGTCTAAACGAATGTTCCGCCTCATCATTCGCTGAGCTGATTTCCTAGATTGCAGCGATTGGCTCTTTGAGTGTTCTGCGGGTAAGTAGACGCGTAGGCACTTTTTAGAGTGTAGGTACGCGTGACCTCTTCTGATCCTTTCAAGCGCGTGATTCTTGGCTTAGAACACCCGTAAATCGGTGCGGCGTTCGCATCTTCATAACTGTATGTTAATTCCAACAATTAGGAATATCGCGCATGCTTGTTGCACGCTCTCCTCGTTTCGGTTCTCTATCGGTTCGCACTAAGAACGTCATTCACAACATAAAATGTGCTCTAAATTCTTAACTTCTTTCCAAAATACACCATGCAGTATTTTCCATTTATTTTATTTTTAATGCGTGGCTAGTTCACACGAGTTCGAGCGAACGCCATGCAAATTAAAAAAATGACCAGAAGCACTTTGCAGGGCCCCTTCGAGCCGGCGGTGCAACAATATTCAATTGGATTTTTTTTTTTTTTTTTTTACTTCACACGAGTTTACTGGCACCAGTGGGATCCATGCATACTGGCACGCAACGCCACGGACCAAGAAACTTCTTTGTTGCGGTGCAATTTCAGGGAAAACAGCGAGTGTTCTCTTTCGATCTTTCCGCAAAACTTGATGACGTAGCGCGAGGGTCCCCCTGTGATGATATTTCAAAGCGACTCTTAAGGCCCGTTCACACTCTTGCGACCGAGTACGACTCAGAGAGACCAGATCTCTTAAAACTTCTTAATTTTTTTTTAGAACGAGGGAACACACTGGCATTGTGGCGGTATCTATGCGGTGACCCTGGAACTGCATTTCACAAGAGCGAAGGTTTTGCGGGATTTCCGAGGTCAAATCTGCGAAATACCCATAGAAAGGCTCGTTTATAACATTGACAAAAGTTTTTCCAGCCAAGAAAGAAAGAATAATGCGCGAGAGAAATAAAAAAATATGCCGGACCGCCGAGTTTACGCAGCTACCCAATAGATGGCGCCAGTGTGTCCTCTGGTTTAAGACGTTTTAAGGAACCCAGCTTTAAGAGGTCGCAAGAGTGTGAACGGGCCTTTAGATTGGACCCGAGCATTGCGTGAGCACTCTATTTAGACTCGTGATAATCAAAAGCTCGACAGGCATTCGGGTAGTAACCCGTGTCCAATCGCTGCAATGACGACAAGAGCCAAACCATAACAATGTCTGGAACTCAGCGCGTGTCTTGTGCTTAGCCAACCCGAGCGCGTGGCCATGATCAACATTGGTGGTATGAATATGGCGCCCAGTGAATACTCCTTATATAATGAATGGGCTCCGGATCACGTGGCCGCTTGTTCTGGCTGCGATTTGAGGAGGATGAACACTGGTCGTTTTTTCTTAATTTGTTTCGCTACTTCGATCGCTTGTGGTGAAAACTGAACGCGTGTCTCATGAGTCATTAACGCCAGAGATTCGTTCTAAGTGGTATTTTCGCAAAGTACAAACATCGTTGCATCGCCCCTTGAACGGTGCGGCCATGCATTGTCCCGCCTGAACGCCGTTTGACGTGTCTCATTCTATGCCACGATCATAAGAGAGTACCGACACGATGCGGCTAACCTCCATAATGTGGTCACTTTGCGATGGGAGCAGGCAACCTAGCCCAAAGACTACGCGATACCGCCATATTTGTTCCGACGTCTATTCGTCACACACACGCTAAGAATGGCGGGCCATGTCCTGTTATGATCCTGCTTCGTGATTCGTTCTTCGCCGTTCCAATCAGGCAATGCCGTAACCTCATTGGCTGCTCAATCACAAGATGCCCAAGACGCCTCGCCTTCCTCAAGCTCTCCGCGACTATCTATCGTGCCAAGCGCCGGTTCCTGAGCTCGTTCACGGCTACCGACCGGGACCCCAAGAATGATGCGTGTTCTCTAGTGGGGCGCATATAGCACCGCACGCAACCGACGAAGCCGTTGGGGAAGCCGCAGTAACTTCTAAAGACGCAATCGGACTGCGAATACATCGTACAAAGGACAGTGTTCAGAAGCTTTCAGAGTGCGTATTTTTTAATAATTACGCAACACCCGAGATGGCTGAGCGGAAGAATAAAGCAACTTCAAAGTTCAAGGGAAAGACAACGGGAGGAGAACGATCGTTCTGCTAATGTTGTATTTTCCTTCGACTCGGAAGTCCCCTTCATTTTTCTGCAGCACAGTCTCTGGCGTTACATTGTTTTTCGTTATCACTAGCTCGCCTGCCCATTCGCTGTTTTTTTTTTTTCTTTGAATGACGGACCGATACATTGGTTCCACAAATCATTTTTTTGCGGACATGTTGGAAGTTTCCATAGTTGTACGAAGGAAACGTGCCTCCGAACAAGCCTGACTCTTCTCCGCAGATAATTTAGTCATCGTGTCCGTGGTAAACACCGCGTTTTTTGTACGATGTGCGAGTAGCACGACTGCGGCTTAGGCGACGGTGATGACGCCTCAAGATAAAAATGTAACGTCGAGTAAAAACAAAAAATTGTAGAGCCCATCCACTTCACGTGAAGATGGAGAACAAGCGAAGCTGTTATCTTTACGACAACTTTACGACATCTATACGATTTACATATGAAGACACGATTTTATTTTATCAGCATTGCGGGAGCGAAAAAAAAAAAGAAGGTTAGATGGGCGCGTTCTGGCCTCAGCCTCGTCACGGCGCACTGTGTGCTGAGATAAGTCGGTGACTGTAGATGATAACGAGGGATCAGGATCTCACTATCTAATAATGCCAAGGAAGGCTGATTTACGCGGGTTGCCCCCTCTTTTTATTTATACCTTCCACGACCAATGGGAGCGAAGGAGCGCCGTTTAAACGGGAGTTCTTTGTTAACATTTATGGACACATTTTGTTTCCAAATCCTAGCACATAACAGCTTCCCTGTAAAAAAAAATCTGTCCGCGATTTTTTGCGCGATATTTAACGAGAAATCCAGCTGCTCGTCAGTTTAGTGGCTCGCATTCCTTAGGCAATCCCCGGGTCAACCCTCGTCACTGGTATGCAGAAACATGCGTAGGGCTCTAGCCAGCCGGCAACGGCCAGGCGGCGCGGGAGGAGTGAGAGGCCACGGTTGTACACTGTATCGTTCTAACTTGGCAAAGGGTGAACTATGGCCACTAAATAAGCGACGCTTCAGAGTAATGACACTTGGCCATATTGTGGCTTAAAATCATGGTTGCCAGTTATCTGAAGTTTTATCTGAAATCACAGGGAACGCTTTTCAGTCCTCCGAAATTGTTTAAACAGTTCGCGACAAAGCAAAGCAGTATTATATGAGCATCCTAACACAGGACCTAATTTCGAGGAAGTCGCACTTTTGAATCATGACGATCGGCAGTTGCGTCTGCTCCGCACAAACACCAAAATGGCGGCGCCCACAACAATGTTGGCGAAGAGAGTGCCGATACTCTAAGCGCAGCTCATTTAGTGGCTCTAGGGGGAACGATAAGCCCAACATTGCGTGCCGAAGGCTTCGATATGCGCTAGCTACGTATACGAGCACAACGTACACATATTAGAGCATGACGCAGGCGAAAAATCTGATATATATGATTTTTCTTATAGCGATTTTTGCCAAGTAACTCAGTGAGTGCCCACTCAAGGGGTTCGCATGCGTCACGATGTTTCTCGACCTTCCCCGAGAAACTGTGGAGCGAGGGGCAGAGAAACCTTCGTTTGTCTTTGTATCCAAGCGTCGCTGAGGATAACGCACTCGAAGATCCGCGGGTTCAATGTCCTCCGCTCCTTTAGTACGTGACACGCCTAAGGTCTTCCCAATGTATATATCGTTACGGTAACTCCTTGAAAGCCTTCTTCTTTCCTTTTTAATGGATCTCAACCACTGGGTGGTCCCGGCTAAAAGACGTTTTTATGGTGTCGCGCATAGCCTCAGTCGTTCGTGACACGAGACATCAATAATTGTTTTCCTTTTTAATAAAAAATAAATAACTAAAAAAAATAGTTTTCTTCTTTTTTGTACTAGGAAGTTTGAGAATAGCATTAGCGCATATTGTTACTGATGCCGTTTTCATGTAGACTTGAAGGTGAACATTTCGAAATTACATGAAATTTTCATGTAATTTCGTTGAATGGGTCTTCGAGGTACTTTGAATGAATATCGTAACCGGGCCAGGACCTAGTGCAAACAAACAACGACGCCATTGAATGTCACCTTTTCACTACTTTTTTTTTCTATTTTCGGCAGCGCAGTTTAAGATAACTTTTGACTGAAAAGTCTTTTTCGAGGCACCCTCCAGGTCCAGTAAGGACTTGCCGGTAACGATAAGCCTATCGCGATAACGCCAGCACGATACGCTCCATTCTTTCGACCGTCCAGATTGAGAGCTTTCCGTAAACTTGACACCGTTAACTCGGAGCGTGCTATGGCGTAACCTGTTCTCGAGGCCGTGGGTGAAACGCGGCCGGCCGTCAGAGCGCGCCTTCCCGAGTTTGGGTTCCGAGCGACGAGCTCCCGGAAAGCGGCCGCAGGGATCGATTTCCCATTCTCCCGCAGCGGCGGCTTGGAGCTCGAGCAGGCCGCTCTGCCGAGGCCGCTGCGAGAGACGGACAAAAGCTGTGCGGCCTTGGGCAGCGCACGGCAACGAGTAGAAGGAGATTGAAAAACGGCGCAATTGCTCCAGATGGTCGCACCTTAGAGGCGAGAGTCCGACTGCAATTACAGAGTTGAGCAAATAGGCTGCCGCTGGACTCTGTCAGTTTCCGGACTCCTGGAGTTCCAGACTCACATTTTTTATATAGATTGGAGGCTGCTGTTGTTCTGCGGAGGAAGCTGGCACTGACGCTGGATGTCAGATTCGGCTCCCTGTTTATTTCTTTAGTTTACTCGAATACCGGGAAGGACTTGCGTTTACCAACGGCGGTAAACCTTAAAAAAAAAAAAAAAACATTTTGTTAAGAAAAAAAATATTGTAAACGTGTCAAAAAGTCAGCCTACCCAGAGCTTCCGGTTTCCTGTGCGGTCTGATGATAATCCTACAAAATAAATGAAAGAGCGAGACACTCTTCGATAAGTTTCGCTCGAGAGATGTCAAAAACTTGTTTCTACAGCTTTCAGTCTTTTAACGTTTCCATGACATTTCTATATTTCGTTTTGTTTCTCCCCGTTTCACTCACACACAGACGCATGAACAGAAAAACCAGGGCTTGACGCCTTTATTATTAACTAAGCTTTATTTTTCCTTTTTTTTTTTTTTGTTAAGAAGCACCGGGGAAACCGGGAAGGATGAACTAAAACGTAAGTATTATTCTGACATTTGCAGCCGGAGTTCGTTTCGTATGTTGGGGGCTGTCTGTCTCTCTTTAAAAGTCAGCCCTTTCTCAAACAACGGATTACGCCGAAAGCATGAAATACATAAATTAAAAACGTCGCGGAAGTATTCCCGATGCTGCGGGCATACTTCTGCTGCGCTAGGATCGAGAGGCGTGTTCACAAGTGACGCGGAAGCGTTGCCTTGACAAGCCCCCCCCCCCCCCCCCCGACTTAACTGCGATTACTCGCGACGCAGAAGGGTGACCTTCAAGACGCAGCTGGTTGACAGGCGAAGCAGAAGCGTGGCTTCGACAATAGGGAATTGTAGTAGACCGTTTTTCTCCTCCGCTACGGTATCCCTGAAGAAAACGTCGCAGCTGCGCAAGCGCGCCGCCAGCCTTATCTGCATAGTTCAAAGTCTTGTGGCGGATTACGGAGCGCTATCCGGGTGCTTAGCGGGCTGCGGAAACGGTCTACTACAAGTCCCCAAGGTCTTTCGACGCAGCTGGGCCAACAGGACGGCGCAGCGCCGTTCTGTCGGGTGTGTTTCTTTACCTTTGTCCAAGATTTTGCCGCTGTTCCTTCCCAAAATGTTCACTTCAAACCTACTAGCAAAAGACGTCACATTGTTCCAACAGGCCCGTTGGTAAGTGACGCGGAAGCGTAGATAGGACAAGAAACCACGGCGCAGCTGGTTGATACGGGACGCGGAAGCGTGGCTCTGACAAGACCGTAAGACGCAGCTGAGCCGGGAGGGCCGCTGGTAAGTGACGCAGAAGCGTAGCCTTGACCAGACCACACGACGCAGCTGGTTGACACGCGCCGCAGAAGAGTGGCCTTGGAAGGGCTGCACGACGTAGCAGGATCTCTCTTCTGCTTTGTTCGGCAGCCACGCGATGTCCTCCTGCGAGCAAAACAGTACGCGAAGGGAACGAAGGAAGAGTATGCATGCGTACACACAGACCGACGGGAAGAGAGAAAAACACTCGGAGGAATACAGACTCGGATAGACAAACCGGAGCCGTTTCTCTCTTCTGCTTTGTTCGGCAGCCACGCGATGTCCTCCTGCGAGCAAAACAGTACGCGAAGGGAACGAAGGAAGAGTATGCATGCGTACACACAGACCGACGGGAAGAGAGAAAAACACTCGGAGGAATACAGACTCGGATAGACAAACCGGAGCCGTTTCTCTCTTCTGCTTTGTTCGGCAGCCACGCGATGTCCTACTGCGAGCAAAACAGTACGCGAAGGGAACGAAGGAAGAGTATGCATGCGTACACACAGACCGACGGGAAGAGAGAAAAACACTCGGAGGAATACAGACTCGGATAGACAAACCGGAGCCGTTTCTCTCTTCTGCTTTGTTCGGCAGCCACGCGATGTCCTACTGCGAGCAAAACAGTACGCGAAGGGAACGAAGGAAGAGTATGCATGCGTACACACAGACCGACGGGAAGAGAGAAAAACACTCGGAGGAATACAGACTCGGATAGACAAACCGGAGCCGTTTCTCTCTTCTGCTTTGTTCGGCAGCCACGCGATGTCCTCCTGCGAGCAAAACAGTACGCGAAGGGAACGAAGGAAGAGTATGCATGCGTACACACAGACCGACGGGAAGAGAGAAAAACACTCGGAGGAATACAGACTCGGATAGACAAACCGGAGCCGTTTCTCTCTTCTGCTTTGTTCGGCAGCCACGCGATGTCCTACTGCGAGCAAAACAGTACGCGAAGGGAACGAAGGAAGAGTATGCATGCGTACACACAGACCGACGGGAAGAGAGAAAAACACTCGGAGGAATACAGACTCGGATAGACAAACCGGAGCCGTTTCTCTCTTCTGCTTTGTTCGGCAGCCACGCGATGTCCTCCTGCGAGCAAAACAGTACGCGAAGGGAACGAAGGAAGAGTATGCATGCGTACACACAGACCGACGGGAAGAGAGAAAAACACTCGGAGGAATACAGACTCGGATAGACAAACCGGAGCCGTTTCTCTCTTCTGCTTTGTTCGGCAGCCACGCGATGTCCTCCTGCGAGCAAAACAGTACGCGAAGGGAACGAAGGAAGAGTATGCATGCGTACACACAGACCGACGGGAAGAGAGAAAAACACTCGGAGGAATACAGACTCGGATAGACAAACCGGAGCCGTTTCTCTCTTCTGCTTTGTTCGGCAGCCACGCGATGTCCTCCTGCGAGCAAAACAGTACGCGAAGGGAACGAAGGAAGAGTATGCATGCGTACACACAGACCGACGGGAAGAGAGAAAAACACTCGGAGGAATACAGACTCGGATAGACAAACCGGAGCCGTTTCTCTCTTCTGCTTTGTTCGGCAGCCACGCGATGTCCTCCTGCGAGCAAAACAGTACGCGAAGGGAACGAAGGAAGAGTATGCATGCGTACACACAGACCGACGGGAAGAGAGAAAAACACTCGGAGGAATACAGACTCGGATAGACAAACCGGAGCCGTTTCTCTCTTCTGCTTTGTTCGGCAGCCACGCGATGTCCTCCTGCGAGCAAAACAGTACGCGAAGGGAACGAAGGAAGAGTATGCATGCGTACACACAGACCGACGGGAAGAGAGAAAAACACTCGGAGGAATACAGACTCGGATAGACAAACCGGAGCCGTTTCTCTCTTCTGCTTTGTTCGGCAGCCACGCGATGTCCTACTGCGAGCAAAACAGTACGCGAAGGGAACGAAGGAAGAGTATGCATGCGTACACACAGACCGACGGGAAGAGAGAAAAACACTCGGAGGAATACAGACTCGGATAGACAAACCGGAGCCGTTTCTCTCTTCTGCTTTGTTCGGCAGCCACGCGATGTCCTCCTGCGAGCAAAACAGTACGCGAAGGGAACGAAGGAAGAGTATGCATGCGTACACACAGACCGACGGGAAGAGAGAAAAACACTCGGAGGAATACAGACTCGGATAGACAAACCGGAGCCGTTTCTCTCTTCTGCTTTGTTCGGCAGCCACGCGATGTCCTACTGCGAGCAAAACAGTACGCGAAGGGAACGAAGGAAGAGTATGCATGCGTACACACAGACCGACGGGAAGAGAGAAAAACACTCGGAGGAATACAGACTCGGATAGACAAACCGGAGCCGTTTCTCTCTTCTGCTTTGTTCGGCAGCCACGCGATGTCCTCCTGCGAGCAAAACAGTACGCGAAGGGAACGAAGGAAGAGTATGCATGCGTACACACAGACCGACGGGAAGAGAGAAAAACACTCGGAGGAATACAGACTCGGATAGACAAACCGGAGCCGTTTCTCTCTTCTGCTTTGTTCGGCAGCCACGCGATGTCCTACTGCGAGCAAAACAGTACGCGAAGGGAACGAAGGAAGAGTATGCATGCGTACACACAGACCGACGGGAAGAGAGAAAAACACTCGGAGGAATACAGACTCGGATAGACAAACCGGAGCCGTTTCTCTCTTCTGCTTTGTTCGGCAGCCACGCGATGTCCTCCTGCGAGCAAAACAGTACGCGAAGGGAACGAAGGAAGAGTATGCATGCGTACACACAGACCGACGGGAAGAGAGAAAAACACTCGGAGGAATACAGACTCGGATAGACAAACCGAGTCGTACGTCTAAAGTGCGATCCAAAACAAGGCGTTTTAGGGGCGAAGCTCCTTAGGTCTAGCCTTGTCCATCCGTCCGGCGTCCGTGCTCACATCGATTGCCATCCCATCTGTCTGTCATGAATGAAACGTTGCATGTAGCCGCTCAACGTCTATACAGGAGAGGGCGCTACGGTCCAACGCGTATATAATCGCCTTAAACTTTGCATGCATTGGCTCAACGTTTATAGGCGAGAGGGCGCTGCGGTAAAATTCTCAAATGCGTAGATAACCACATTCTCTTTCTGACATGGACCGTTGACTTATGTGCGTTCCCACGGCTTCTAGCGGATCCAAGCTGATCCGCTAGAAGAACCCCTGGCTCTGCATTTCACCGACCATAAAGCAGTAATAATGAAGTCGAAACGAACCCGGAACTCAGCACTACCTATGAGCAATAAAAAAAATCAGCACCATCAGAACCTATGAACAATAAAATCAGTATCATCAGCACCACCAGAGCTTCGCCCCAATCAACATCATTCACCACGTGGAGATGTGATTTTTTTTTTTTTTTTTGTGCGCGCGCAGGCCGTGCTCTTCCCGGAAATCGCGTATTTCGTGACGTTTTTGTTGTTTCTGGGAAGCTTTCTGAGTCACAAGCGTGCGCGTTGGTTAGGACGGTGCGGTTTCGGGCGAACGGTAAGCCTTTGCGCCAGGCGGCGAAGAAACGCGGAGCCGGAACCCTCCACCGATTGACCGGGAGAGGTGCGCCCTACTACGTCACAGCGCGTTTTCGTGTGCGCTCAGAAAAAGTTCAAATCATCCAACTTTCTTATACTCTCCTGGGGCTCTAAACTCGTCAAACACAAAGTTGGAGCCGAAAGTTCGCGGAGTGCGCCAATTGGACGTCGGCAAAAGAAGCGCGAAGTCATCGTCGTGATGAGCCAATCGTTGCGCTCCGTCAACTTCGGCCCCAACTTTGTGTTTGACGAGTTTAGAGGTCCTGCAAGGGCGCACGGAATCAGCGCGACGTCACGAAATACGCAGTTTCTGGGAGGCGCACGGCCTAAGCGCGCACAAAAACGCGTTGGTTTGGATCGCACTTAAGGCTGATCTTGAACAAGCCAGTATAACGATTGAACCATTTACGTAGCTCGCTACACTATAGCCCGTTTGCCCATATATTCTTTCCGTCTCTTTTTTGAGATCTTACCACCGCTTTGTGCACTTTAAAGTGAGAAAAAAAATTCCCGAGAGAGGATTTGCAAAGCGTGCTTGTGTTCAAAAGCCACACGTCTACGTCGTTGGGATTTTTTTTTTTTTTTGCTTATGTCGTTTCATATTTTTGCTGCGGCCTAGAGATCGTTCATATTTTGTTTGCGGCAAATCGCAGACGCAAAAGCAAGACTGGCGTTGTGTACGTGAAGTCGTCGGAAAACAATTCGGCTGAGCTCAAACGTTTAAAAGAAGGTATGGGGGGGGGGGGGGGGGGGAGGGTCGGAACTTGTTTCACAGGGTATATATTTAGACTTCAAAGTGCTTCTTCTTTTTATTTGTTTATATTTTACATCAAATAAAGTGTTTTCACTAACAAGAAACATCAAGCTTCTGAATTCGTTCTAACCGAACGTCAGGCATAGTCCAAACCAAGGACAAAAGATGTATTGACATAATTACATTTACCGTCAATTTCGCTTCCCACACTGTTTTCTGTGACTAAACAGGTAAAAAGAATCTGTAATAAAAATAACAAAAACCATCTACACTCTCTTTCACTTCAAGAGCCGCGGTAAAAATGTCCGGTGCCTCGCGGAGCATTACTAATTTTCCTTTTTTATGAGGAGAACAAGGATATCTGTAGGTACATTTTAAATTATGTATATGTTCTCTTATCAAGACGTACAGTTTTTCAAGTGCCAAAAGCATCATCGCTTCTTCCTCCGACAATCAAAATCTTGTGAAAGCTACTTCGCGTGGCGTACGAACAATGTGCGAAACTTGCTTTGTGCTTAAAGAGACGAGTGTAGCGAAAAAAAAGTTTTAACCTTTACGTAATGTTATTTAAATAAAATTAACCTGACTTAAACAAACTCTGATTTATTTAACAAAAACAAAACTATAATCCCCTCTTGTTTTTTTTTTTTCTTCTTGCTCTTCTTGGTTCATTAGTAACATTACAAAGTGCTTTTACGTTACTTAGCGCGGACACTTTTCTAAAAATAAAGGAATTCACACATTTCATGTTTTCACAAACTGTATTGCAGTAGCATTTGTAATTCAGTATATTGGAACTTGATTGTGGCCGGTTTACTAAATGAAAGAACAACGGCGCTTTATTTGATCTCATTATTTGCGCGTGGTTTTGGAGGTTTGGCAGCAATTGGGTACACTTGGTACTCGAGCACATCAAAGATTTTTCGGAGACCAGACGCTTACCCACGTTATTCGTCGAGTGGCGCATACCTGCTCTGGGAATGTATCGGCTAAAAATGGTCGCAGCAAAAAGTGCGGGGGTGGAATCTCCAAAGCCTATATGGTTCGATGACACGGAGGGAAAGTTATGTGCCGCACTGCACACCCCTATTGGTTATCTGAAGTTGGGGAGTTTCGAGGGACCTAAATAAAATTTCTGATACATACCTCGGCGAATCGTACTGCAAGTAATTCCATGTACAGTCACTCGATATATAATCCGAGCCAATAGTCTTTTAAAGAAATTAGTGCGGACTCCACTAACGTGTGTAATAAAATAATTATGACGATCCAATCTACGACTTCTTTACTTGTGGGTTCGCCTGCTCTCTTCAAAATACAAATATAATGCGAGAAAATTGTTAAATTAAAAGAAAAACACAAAAAAGAGTTCAGGAACTTAGCATTTAATGCATATTTTTTTAACTGGACGCTCCTAATTCCTAAAATGAATACATTTATGGCACTGATCCTTTTTATGCTCTTGAATTGAAATAATGCTCGATGTGCAGAAATATATTTCTATTTTTATATTACAAATGACTGCCGCGAAAATGCAACCTGGCAGTAACGAAATCACTTGCAAAAGTAACGGATTACGATTAATCCGTTACTCGCAACGGATTACTCTCTAAGTATGCGTAAGCGACGTTACTTTCGTCACAGACCTCCCGCGTTGCGTCCGACGCGAACCCGGCGAAGGATGAAAACTTCAATGAAGCGTGTTTTATATTTAAATGAAGCGTTCACGATTAGCATTAGAAGAAGGTGTTTTTTACCTGGAACCATCCTGAATGGAAACTGTTCAAAGAAATCTTATCGTCTTGAGCTAACCCAGTGGGAATCGTTATATGCTACCGGTGCGGTAAAAGGGTAAAATAAGGTGCGAGTATTTTTACCAAAGAAGACAGCTGTTGCAATGTGCCTCACTATGAATCCGAAGGAAGTGACTTTATACCCTGCCTTGTAAGAATGCAAATATTGCAATGCTATGATCAAGAACAAAAAATTGCTCGGTACGAATGAGATTAATTCGGTGACCCTTCGCTGCCATTTCAGTTTTTACCTCTCGGAACTTGGTCGGGGCACACTTTGCTTGAACATTCAATGACATAATAGGATTCTGCGTTTTCGGAGTTTATTTTTGAGGAAAATCGGAAGGGGTTTTTTGATGTGTATTTTGTCCCCCCGAAATCCTGAGTTTTTTCGAAGCATTCGTTTACGACACTTGAAATCTCGAGTTTTATGCCATGAAAAACGTCAGTCATGACTACAACCAGTGTAGCACTTTATCATGAAATACACGTTTGTTGCCGATAAGGTTATGAATCTGTCACTCGTACATACTCGTGCCTTCGACTTTAATCCCAAACGCCTCATGTAGCTTTCTAGATACTTAACTGAATATCTCGCCAAATATAGATACACAAATAAAGTATCTAGAGAGCTACACGAGGCGTTTGAGATTAAAGCCAAACGCACGAGGTGTACATCCATAACCTTATCGGCAAAATAACGTACATTTCATGATAAAGGGCTAGACTGGTTGTAGTCATGACTGACGTTTTTAACGGCTATATAAGTGATTGGTTCTTTAATGAATGTTAGTGGCGAGTGCGCCAGTTTTTACGTCAAATTCTCTCCTTTGTATATTTTCTGCCCTTGTTTACCAACATGAAGACACTGGCCCAAATTGTCAGATTGATGCAACTGACTGAATCTCGAATTTCTGTCATCAACGAGAATGACAGGGGAACGTGTGCAAAGCTTAAGTCTACAACCAACAGAGCTCACAGGGGGGCGAGTGAAGGTCTTATGACGAATTCCATTGGTCGTTTTGGAGCGCGCCGGGATCAGTAGACCTGATCCGAAATGATACGCGATCCGAACGCAGTCGCTCCGCCTCCGGATCCTCATGACCACTCCTCCGGGATCGGCGGACGCCTTCCGTCATTCACCTTCCCGGGAATCCCCTTCCCGCGGTTCATGATCTCTAAGCACCTGTTTTCCCAATTGCGGCGCTAACAACACGTGTTTCAATAAGCGATGTGCATCAGCGCAGTCCACTTGCCTCTTCATCGGAGTACTCGTGAATGGTGTCCAAGTACGTCTCGATTTTCGGTCTCTTCCGCGGAAGTCACAAAAGGCAGTCGAATTCATGCGGGACATACAAGCAATCCTCGTCGTCGCTGCTACCCGAGCCGCTGCTGCTGGAGGAGCTGCTCGAGCAACTTGACGACGAACTTTCATCGAGCAACTGCAGCAGTAAAGCGAGCGGCACCTCGCCAGCGGCCATTACGAATTCTTCCGAGGCGAGACACTCGGCGAGAAAGGAAGTCCCGTGTGCGCACCGAGAGCTGGCCAGCCTGAATCCCGGAGAAAAGCTCATCGGAGGAAAGCTCACCGCAAAACCGGCGGATGCGGAGAAAAGCTCACCGGCCATCGAGCGTATGCGTGGAAGAGCTCACCGATTTCTTTCTCCTTTTCATGTGGAGTCGGTCGTATCATGTGTAACATACATAAATTTATTATCATTAAAATTCGTCAGTTAAAAAATGACCTTTTTTGCAATATTTGTTAAGCTTATTGGGTATATTGCTCCCAAATTAATAATTGCGGACGAGTGTTTTTCGTGGTTCACTCTCTAGGCACCGAATGCCTAACTGAAAACTTGATGAACTTGAAAGACAGGAAAAAGTTGGAAAACTTAATAATGTCTGCCTGAAACCCAAAAAGCAAAACTGTAAATGCCGAAACTCCGAAAGTGCATGCGCAACAACGCGGTACCTGAATTTCTTTTTGAGGCTTTTGTTAACCTTTTGAAAACAGGATAGAACTATCAGAAGGATAACGAGGTTTCTTTCTTCCACGGACATGCACGTTTTATAACCGTTTGTCCTGGTGCTTCCACACGTTGCCTTTGTGTGATAGTGCTTTTCTACGGCGAACCACCCATGACCTTCAGAGTTGCACACTGTCACCGTTGTTACTCATGACCTATCCCGTACGAAAATGTCAGATATGGCACATTTTTGAAAACCGGAGACGACGGACGAAAAAGGGGACAACACACAAAACGCAGAAGGATAACGAGGTTTCTTTCTTCCACGGACATGCACGTTTTATAACCGTTTGTCCTGGTGCTTCCACACGTTGCCTTTGTGTGATAGTGCTTTTCTACGGCGAACCACCCATGACCTTCAGAGTTGCACACTGTCACCGTTGTTACTCATGACCTATCCCGTACGAAAATGTCAGATATGGCACATTTTTGAAAACCGGAGACGACGGACGAAAAAGGGGACAACACACAAAACGCAGAAGGATAACGAGGTTTCTTTCTTCCACGGACATGCACGTTTTATAACCGTTTGTCCTGGTGCTTCCACACGTTGCCTTTGTGTGATAGTGCTTTTCTACGGCGAACCACCCATGACCTTCAGAGTTGCACACTGTCACCGTTGTTACTCATGACCTATCCCGTACGAAAATGTCAGATATGGCACATTTTTGAAAACCGGAGACGACGGACGAAAAAGGGGACAACACACAAAACGCAGAAGGATAACGAGGTTTCTTTCTTCCACGGACATGCACGTTTTATAACCGTTTGTCCTGGTGCTTCCACACGTTGCCTTTGTGTGATAGTGCTTTTCTACGGCGAACCACCCATGACCTTCAGAGTTGCACACTGTCACCGTTGTTACTCATGACCTATCCCGTACGAAAATGTCAGATATGGCACATTTTTGAAAACCGGAGACGACGGACGAAAAAGGGGACAACACACAAAACGCAGAAGGATAACGAGGTTTCTTTCTTCCACGGACATGCACGTTTTATAACCGTTTGTCCTGGTGCTTCCACACGTTGCCTTTGTGTGATAGTGCTTTTCTACGGCGAACCACCCATGACCTTCAGAGTTGCACACTGTCACCGTTGTTACTCATGACCTATCCCGTACGAAAATGTCAGATATGGCACATTTTTGAAAACCGGAGACGACGGACGAAAAAGGGGACAACACACAAAACGCAGAAGGATAACGAGGTTTCTTTCTTCCACGGACATGCACGTTTTATAACCGTTTGTCCTGGTGCTTCCACACGTTGCCTTTGTGTGATAGTGCTTTTCTACGGCGAACCACCCATGACCTTCAGAGTTGCACACTGTCACCGTTGTTACTCATGACCTATCCCGTACGAAAATGTCAGATATGGCACATTTTTGAAAACCGGAGACGACGGACGAAAAAGGGGACAACACACAAAACGCAGAAGGATAACGAGGTTTCTTTCTTCCACGGACATGCACGTTTTATAACCGTTTGTCCTGGTGCTTCCACACGTTGCCTTTGTGTGATAGTGCTTTTCTACGGCGAACCACCCATGACCTTCAGAGTTGCACACTGTCACCGTTGTTACTCATGACCTATCCCGTACGAAAATGTCAGATATGGCACATTTTTGAAAACCGGAGACGACGGACGAAAAAGGGGACAACACACAAAACGCAGAAGGATAACGAGGTTTCTTTCTTCCACGGACATGCACGTTTTATAACCGTTTGTCCTGGTGCTTCCACACGTTGCCTTTGTGTGATAGTGCTTTTCTACGGCGAACCACCCATGACCTTCAGAGTTGCACACTGTCACCGTTGTTACTCATGACCTATCCCGTACGAAAATGTCAGATATGGCACATTTTTGAAAACCGGAGACGACGGACGAAAAAGGGGACAACACACAAAACGCAGAAGGATAACGAGGTTTCTTTCTTCCACGGACATGCACGTTTTATAACCGTTTGTCCTGGTGCTTCCACACGTTGCCTTTGTGTGATAGTGCTTTTCTACGGCGAACCACCCATGACCTTCAGAGTTGCACACTGTCACCGTTGTTACTCATGACCTATCCCGTACGAAAATGTCAGATATGGCACATTTTTGAAAACCGGAGACGACGGACGAAAAAGGGGACAACACACAAAACGCAGAAGGATAACGAGGTTTCTTTCTTCCACGGACATGCACGTTTTATAACCGTTTGTCCTGGTGCTTCCACACGTTGCCTTTGTGTGATAGTGCTTTTCTACGGCGAACCACCCATGACCTTCAGAGTTGCACACTGTCACCGTTGTTACTCATGACCTATCCCGTACGAAAATGTCAGATATGGCACATTTTTGAAAACCGGAGACGACGGACGAAAAAGGGGACAACACACAAAACGCAGAAGGATAACGAGGTTTCTTTCTTCCACGGACATGCACGTTTTATAACCGTTTGTCCTGGTGCTTCCACACGTTGCCTTTGTGTGATAGTGCTTTTCTACGGCGAACCACCCATGACCTTCAGAGTTGCACACTGTCACCGTTGTTACTCATGACCTATCCCGTACGAAAATGTCAGATATGGCACATTTTTGAAAACCGGAGACGACGGACGAAAAAGGGGACAACACACAAAACGCAGAAGGATAACGAGGTTTCTTTCTTCCACGGACATGCACGTTTTATAACCGTTTGTCCTGGTGCTTCCACACGTTGCCTTTGTGTGATAGTGCTTTTCTACGGCGAACCACCCATGACCTTCAGAGTTGCACACTGTCACCGTTGTTACTCATGACCTATCCCGTACGAAAATGTCAGATATGGCACATTTTTGAAAACCGGAGACGACGGACGAAAAAGGGGACAACACACAAAACGCAGAAGGATAACGAGGTTTCTTTCTTCCACGGACATGCACGTTTTATAACCGTTTGTCCTGGTGCTTCCACACGTTGCCTTTGTGTGATAGTGCTTTTCTACGGCGAACCACCCATGACCTTCAGAGTTGCACACTGTCACCGTTGTTACTCATGACCTATCCCGTACGAAAATGTCAGATATGGCACATTTTTGAAAACCGGAGACGACGGACGAAAAAGGGGACAACACACAAAACGCAGAAGGATAACGAGGTTTCTTTCTTCCACGGACATGCACGTTTTATAACCGTTTGTCCTGGTGCTTCCACACGTTGCCTTTGTGTGATAGTGCTTTTCTACGGCGAACCACCCATGACCTTCAGAGTTGCATTTTTTCATCTTTTTTTTCCACTTTTTTTTTGCCCTACACGAGCACGTGAGCATGCGCTCACGTGCTCGTGAGCACGTGATCTCACGAGCAGAAGCACGAGCACCCGACGCCGGGCCTACGGCGGACGGCGGACGGACATGGCTAGCCCCTAAGGAGCTTCGCCCCTAAAAAAAGTCCTGGATAGAGCAAAGCAATATCGCTTGAGCTTTCCGACATTGCATGCAAAACTCTGGTAGTTCCATTCTCGAATCGTAACAAACTTCTTCTGAATGTTGCTTCCTGAGCGTCCGGCACTGGAACCTGCAGCAGACGTCGGTAGTCGCATCGAGCAAGCTTTTGGATTTGCGGAAGAGTCCAAATTTGTGATGTGCACGAAGGGGAGGCTGGAGGCTCGGTGGGCGGTCCACCTCCGAAACTCGTGGAGTGATTCTACTCCGTTTCCCCAATCTTTTAATTTTTACCTCCGTGTTCGCCCTCTTTTTTTTTTCTTTTGGCGCGTCTATTTTATAGACACTCGTTGCAAAAAACGAACGCCTTATAAATTCATACATGCTTGAACCGGCGCTTGGATTGGTGCGAGACGGCGCTTTGTGGGCTTGAGAAAGACCGGCAACGTGCCGATATTTACCGCGACTGTGGGTTATCCGAAAGTGACCGAAGGTACACGTTTACAGGACTCAAGAATAAATAACCCGAGTGACGGAAATGGCCGACGGTAGTGCGCGCCGCATTGTTCGCCAAGGAACAGACCCTGTTGCGTGCCTGGCTGCAGGGCAGGGTACCGCTCGGCTGAGCGAAAGTACACGTTATTTTTGAAGCCAGAAGAAACTCGGTGATTCTTTACGTGGTCCAGAAGCATACTGCGTAGTGACACACCACTGCGGCGGTCGTGGACTGTTTGTGAGCTGCATTTTGATGAAAGGTTTGTTTCTGTGAACCTCATCTCATCGAGGGGAACATAGTGCGGTTGAAAAGAGAGCAACCAGAATTAACGCGAGACGCGTATGCGACTATATCTGTGAATCTATCGCCATATACCTGTCGAAGAAACTGCCTCGCGAAAGCAAAGAGCGTTCGTCTTCCTCCGAGGTCTACGGAAATGCCGGACTCTGAAGCCTGCTCGGTGGGACGCCTGCGAGCAGCTCGGCTCGAAATGTCCAGGGGTCTGCACACGTTTCGGCTAAGGGGCCGGATTGGCCATCTGTCGCAAATTCGAAAACAAAAATCCTGCTTGAAAGGTTCTTCGACGCCCCAACAACTCTTTCAGCCCGGGAAAAACGGTTTCGCCTCAAGCACTGTCGCCCCCTGGAGTACTCGAAAGACTATTAGGAAATCAAGAACCCTTTCGCATAAAAAAAAAAAAAAAAACAGGAGCTTAAAAGAATCCCTCCTAGGTTTTTCACAAAGAAACTTTTTAGGGGGTGCTTAAAGTAACTTTTTTTAGCGTACAAAATATGGACAAGCTGAAGAACCCTTAAGAGTTTTTTTACGAACATATGTTTTTTAGAGTGCCGTCTCGAGGGTTGGGTGAAAAAAGTAAATATAAACGGAGAAAAACGAAATATTTTAACCTACATAAGCATTTAAACGGAAAACAATTATGTTAGAGTAAGTATGAAAAAAGAAAAAAAAAAACTATCTAGGGTAGATTAATGCATATAATTCAATTTAAACTAATATTTAGCTAATTATGGCATTATTCGACACTTCTAGCCAAGAACACTCACCAGGCATGAATGAAGACGTATGGGAACGTTGACCCATTCCCGCAGCGCAAAAACCTAACGAGAATGATTGAAGCAATGCTGACAGCATGCAATAGTCGTGACAGAGGACACTGGAATAAGCGCAATGTACAAAACAAAAGAAAGGCCAACGATGGAGCGACAGCCTCTCGCGGTCGTCGCGTCACTCAACGGTCGTCAGTGGAAGGTCTCGCGGAGCTTGCGGTACGCTTCGATAGAAGTGACGCTGACAAGTGGCCTGCCCGCTCAGTCTAGAGAATTGGCTTTGACAACATGCGGCGCAAATGGCCGAGCCTTCGTTATGTTGACAATGCGCCAGAGGCATTTGGAATTCCCCGTGATGACGCACAAAAATATTTTAGGAGTCGCATACTTCCGCGAAAATCGTGATATTACTGCGATGTCGATAGGAGGCTGGTTTATTTCATATGCCATCACTGGACATGTGAAACGCACATGCTGCATTATCAACTTCCCGATTAGCGCCGGGTAGATGAAAGACGGAAGCAAATAGGCGCGCATGTAAATTATGGGAAGGGTCGGCCACTTAGCACCGTCACTATTCTCGAAGAACGTTACAGGCTGCGCGAGAGCTTCCGCTGACAACCGTGGAGTGACGCGAAGAGGGCGAAAGGCTGTCGCTCCGTCGTTCGCGTTTCTTTTTTTAGTGCTGTACGTAAGAAGCAATTCAGTTTTAACTTACAGGTCTGTTCAATATGGCCACAAAAATTTTAAACTTGTTTTGTCCGAGCTCAGAGGAGTGCAGGAGTAGTGCAGCGGCGGTGCAGAACCAGTGCAACCTGCGCTTCAGGACTGGCGCTGCGATCGGCTTCCGGAGCGGAAGCGCAGGTGTCGTCTGCATCTGTTGGCTCTTGGTTCTCCACGCCACGTGGTATGCTATATTAATTCTTCGCGGTTTAATAAGCTCGTTCGCGTTTCCTTAGTTTTAAAGTATATAAACGAAATCGTTGTTGCGAATCTTTATTTAAGTGTACTAAAAACGTTTTCCACACTGAATGAGTTAATGTCTGCGCTTTTGATGATTACCGCCCGCTTCCTATCGTTTCTATAAGCAGTCGTATCCTTCGACTGCGTGCGCCACGATATAATTTACATAAATTTAGCAATAGTAGATTAATTTCGAGTCTCTCGAGTTTCGCATTTCGATGATAGAATCGCGGCATCAGGATGATTTCGCTTCTGGAGTTACCGGCTGTAGCGCGCGGTAGTGGTCACTTCCAAGACGAAGGCCTGACGAGAGCGTCACTTTGGCCAGAACAGCTATCGCCCGTCGCTTTGACGTCAAGTTGAAGTGTTTATACCGATTCTCGAGAAAGATCGCGCGGAACTACCAAACCAATGCCTATTCTCGGCGCGTTTTTTCAGGCCCGTTAGTTGGCGGCCAAAAAGACACCAGCGGACTGACGTCAAGTTGAAGAGTTTATTCTGATTCTAAAGAAAGACCCGCGCGGAACTACCAAACCAATGCCTATTCTCGGCGCTTTTTTCCAAACCCGTTAGTGGGCGTTCCCAGATATCAGCGGACAAAGCATGCAGTATATATGCTCAGCTAAGGGGCATGCGAGTGCCAATTTACTAAATCGCAGACCTCTGCAATGTATCGGAGTCCTCAAACTGTATTCAAGACCTACTGAAGGTGGGGGCTATCGAGAGTGTAATACGCTTCCTGTGTCATTTAAGAAAAATATCAACATAGTATCATGTAGCATCAAAAAGGAACAATTCTTGTGAGCCAATCTTTCAACTCTTAAACCGTACGGAGCAAAACCTGCGCAGGGAGCTTTCAAAATATTGTCACGAATGACAAATTATGAGACGGCTAATAACTGAAGAAATTAAACGTTTAATTGGGCGAACGTGTGCCCAAAACAAACGGGAAGACGGTTAGCGTCGCAGGCGTCGACGTCGGCGAAACGGCAAGATCGAGCGCTGGGACGATATTGACCAACACCACCTAGACAAGCAGAAGGGTTCTTTACCGTCATCACAGTCAGATCGATCGAGGCCTGAGATTGGCCACGAGTGTCAGTGTTCAGCCGGGGCTCAATCAGCTTGTCGAATGTCGTACTCGGCCCCAATAGCCGAGTTAGCGCCATCCGACTCCGATCACGTTTCATGAAAGGAGAGGAGGCGATGTTGGGGCTTCGCTTATTCGAAGTGGTGTTATACTGACTCCAGCTTGCCTCGCGGAGCCCCCTTTGTACACGCGAGGGTTTCTGGAACAATCGGCACAGGAAGTCTGGCGCGTAGAACATTGTAATTTCGAATAAGCAACAGGGTTCTCAAATTTACCAGAACGCGACATTTACACAAATAACAATGGTGCGTCCGCTACCCGGCATTGAACCTTGGCCTATTGCGTGGGAACCAAGCACGATAACGATTCGGCCACGGGCGTGCTTGGTCGGACACGCGCGTGGCATTACCCCCCCCCCCCTCCCCCTCCCCCTCCCGATGCTCTTCTTAAAAAGGGGGGGGGGGCTCTTTAAGAAGAGCGTCGTCTCGATGTAACGTGCAAGAAAACAAAACAGAGCAAAACAATAAAAAAAATGTGAAACTACGGAGGCTTATAAAACAGAGTCCTATCGAGCGTAGTACAAAATTGCGGCTCACAGTCCTATTGAGCGTGGTACGGCTTGAGGCGCATGAAGTGGACGGCTACCGGCCGTGGAGGGCGGCGTGATGAAGTCCGTGTTCCGTCGGGCATCACCTCGTAGTTAAGGTCCCCGTGTCGACGAAGCACCTTGTAGGGTCCGAAGTGCCGGTTTAACAGCTTCTCGCTGAGACCGCGGCGGCGAATGGGTGTCCACACCCACACTCTGTCTACGGGCTGAAAGTGGACGTCGCGACGACGAAGGTTGTACCGTTCCGCGTCAACACGTTGTTGGCCATGCATCCGCAGGCGTCCGAGCTGGCGTACATCCTCTGCTCGTTGGGTTATCAACGGGGCGTCGTCGGTTCCATCGTCTTCTGCGTCGTGGGGCGTAGCGTCGAGCATCGTTGTCGCCTTTCTGCCATGCACCCTGGAATGGGGTCGTTGCGGTCGTCTCTTGAACTGCAGTGTTGTAGGTGAACGTGACGTATGGCAAAATCTCATCCCATATCTTGTGCTCAACGTTTACGTACGTACATAGTAATCAAGTCGGCGATGGTTTTTGTTGAGCCGCTCCGCCCCTCCGTTGGTCTGCGAATGGTGTGCCGTGGTCCGACGGTGTTCGGTGTAGCTTAGACGAAGGATCTCCTGGGTCGGCTGTGCCATGAACAATGACCCCCATCTGTAATGAGGGCTTGAGGAGCGCCATGTCGTATGACGATGGACTCGGCAAAGAACTCGGCGACTTCCACAGCGGTCCTCGATGGAAGGGCTTTTCTGTCGGTGTATCGTGTTAGATAATCAGTGGCTACGATTGGCTAACGGTTTGCAAGGGTCGACTACGGAAAGTGACCAAGTAGATACATTCCTATCTGCTGGAACGGTGCAGTTGGTGGAGGAATTGACTGCAGCAGACCTGCCGGCTTAGTCGGCGGTTTCTTGCGTTGCTGGAACTCGTGGCATGATCGCGTCTAGAGGTGGACGGTTTCGGAGAGCTCGGGCCAGTTGTGCTTTTGACGAATACGGGCCAGTGTCCGGCCGTAACCAAGGTTTCCGGATGTCGGGTCGTCATGACATACTTGAAAGATCTCCTCCCGTAGGTCGGTCGGGATTTCCAGCAGACACGGCAAGTTGTTGTTCCCGAAGTTTTTTTTATTTATTTTTTTTGTAGAGTACACCCTGTCGAATGGCAAAAATTGGCCTATCATTAATGTACCTCCCTTATTGGCCAAAGTACACTCTCTCACAAGACAACTCAATTTTGTACACCACGCTGACCGCTCACGGCACAAACTCCTTCTTGTGCTTCTTACCGCAGCCGAGTTTTTCCGGATGACCCCTATCAACCTTAGCACATAGACGCCCCAGGTTTGAGCTCGCAGAGAACACCACAGGGACTCCATGTTGCTTTGCTACCCTTTTGAGTCTGTGCGTAACTTTATGTGTATAAGAAAGAACCACCGGTCTCACGTTGGGTTTCTTCCTAGGCTGGGATTTGGAGCGTCGAAGACTTATAAACAGGCTTTCCGCCACACCGACAAGGACCTCCATGGGGTACCCTCCCTGCGTGAGCCTGTCGACCTGGTTACAAAAACTAGCCAACATCTGGTGAGGGCAAGACCTCCCCAGGGCCGCCTGCATACAGACTCTCCCAATCCCTCTCTTTACAACATTCGAGTGGCTAGAGTCAAAAGACAGCACTCCTTTTGTTTTTGTCCTGAACCAGTACTGCCAGCACACATGATCCTGATTAAAGCTAAGATAAATATATAAAAAGTGTAGCTTTCCGTCTACTAAATTTTCTCTTCTAAAATATAAACCACATGAGTTGGATGTGAACGCACACATGTTTTCGTTGCAATCATCCTTACTTTCACCAGATACTTTCGTAAATAAAACCAGATAATTTCCGACGTACGTAAAAGCACGAATCACCTCTCTGCCTAGACCGACTTCAATAGCTGTATCGCACATAGTAAGAAAGATGTCACTCGGAACTGGAGCCACGTTAGCCCGATACATACACCCTGCATGCTTCTGCAAAAGCAGTGTGTCATCATGCACAACATACATAAACTTAAGATAAAAACACAACAGTTCCAGGACTTTTCAACGCTAACACCACAGGCGTTCTGGAAAGACACACGTCCGGATGATCCAACAGATTCTTGGACAGCCCCCAAAAACCCCTGGTGTTGAATAGCATAAAACAGATCTTCGACGTCAAAAGACACACCGTCTGATGAGCCGGGGTTCTCCGCAGTCAAAAACTCGCCAGCGGTCGCCAACGTGCTCTCGTACAAGCGGACGACGTGGCTTTCAACGAAGGATTGCCTCGAGTCACCAAACGACTCCATTCTTCGGTTCGAGGTTGACCGACGCCAGTGTCAACACGAGGCGTCGATACCAACCGGCGCCTCTCCAGCTGCTTCTGTCTGGCCGCGACGCACGGCGCCCCGACAGCATAAGGATGTTCTTGGACGATGGGGGAGGGGGGAAGGGGGGGGGGGGCGCTTTGTGCCTTTTCTGAACGAAGAATGTTTATGGGATCACTCCCCTACCGCACGAAAGCCGAGACGTCTGTACTTAGGGAGACTCACCTCTCGTCTTCCATCGAGACTTCATCTTACAGTCCAGACTTCGATGGCGCAGTTGGCCGCCCGAGATTGACCGCGGACACCGTGACCGAAGGCGTCTGGGCCATCGTTGTGGGTGACGCGAGTGGCGGCGTGTGAAGTAGCAGGGAGGGGTGTTAGGAACAATGGCTCCACCGCTTTGGTCGAGGCATTGACCATGGAGATTTTCTGCTGGGGATATGGGGAAATGCGACGCTATAAAAGGAGAAGCAGGCGGCTGCTAGAGTGTGCACTCAAGTTGAACTTGTCAATACGTAAATAAACAAAGCTTTACGAGACACTCTTCCTGCTCCCTCGTCCTTCCCGATTCCTGCTTCTCGATGAGGTCCTGCCCTGGCTCGGCTTCCTGCCGTACTCCAAGTTCCGGACAACCGTTCGGTCACAATAGGGAATCGACGGTAGATGAGGTCGACTTTTTCGCAGTGGTAGCAAAGCGGGCGTCGGTCGGTCGTTCGCCACACGTCGGTTTTTCTCGGCGAGGGACGCTCTGGGCGGACGCACTAAACTTGGTCTTCCTGGAGTCGCGGGTATTGCGGCGTCGGATTGTCCCACCGGGAATGCGCCTGGTTTTGACGGGTACCAGGCGGCGGTCTTTGGAACATGGCTGCGTAGCTCAGTGTCGGTTGGTCGAGCGACGCTGGGTTGATAGGAGCCCGTGGTTCGATGGCTATATACTCTCTAAAGCTCTTCTCGCACGACTTTGGTGATGGACTGCGATCCCGGGGGGTCCGCAGCCGGCAGACGTTTCTTGAGTTCTTCGCGAACGTCGCGGATGATCTCGCGAAGCTCGTCAGCGCTGGTGGTGAACTCCAAGCAGACCGAAGCCAGAGTTGAGACGTCGTTGATTCGATGGCAGTTTTGAGCTAAGGTTGCTAGCGCCCGCTCGATGTTTGTTGCTTTGGCCAAAAACAAACCCATCGACCGTCGTTGGAGGGTTGCCTGGCGAAGATGACGCTCTTCACGCCTCTCATGAGGACGCGCAGTATTTTCTCCTTGGTGGCTTCAATGTCTGCACGGGTACTCAGCCACAGAACACCTTCGACGAAACTCGTGACGCTTTCGTTGGGTGCTTGAAACCTCGCCTGGAGAAGACCTTTGGCCTCTGACTACGATGATGATTTATGAAGGTCCGCTCTAGCTCGGTGACGCAGGCGTCCCACGACGTCTGCGAAGCCTCGTGGTTCTCGATTCTCGAACCAGTGCCACGCAGGTTTCTTCAGGGAGAAGTAGAGATTTTGAAGGCGTTGTTCTGTAGTCCATTTCGTTATGACGGGCAATGCGCTCACAATGTTGAAGCCTGTCCTCCACATCCTCGTGGGACTCACCATGGAATGGCTTCGCATTGCGTGGGGCGACGGGCATAAAGATGGGAAATGAAGCAGTCGAGGTCTGCGACGACTGGTTGTTCTTGGCTGGTCTCGTCGACGGTTTTGTCTTGCTCTTGGCAGGCAGGAAACCAAACTCCGGGGGTTTGCCTTGAGTGCGGCGGCTTGCTCCTCAACAAGTCTTCTTTCGCTGGGGAGCAGGCTAGCACTGCGGGCACTCGGAGGGGTACGCTACATGGCTTGCGCCTCGCACTTCCAACAGAATGTAACGAATGACAATTGATAAGACGGCGAATAACTGGAAAAACTGAACGTTTAATGGGGTGGACTTGTGCCCAAAACAAAATAGGCGAAGGTTAGCGTCGCAGGCGTCGATGTCAGTGAAGCAGCACGATCGAGCGCTGGGGCGAGACTGACCCCGGCTCGCAACGCGAAGCCCCTTTTGTACACGCGGCGGCTTCTGGAACAGTCGGCGTAGAGTTTTCGTCGCGTAGAACATTCTAACCTCGAATAAGCTACAGGTTTCTCGAATTTACCAGAACGCGACATTTACAGAAATAACAAAATGGTGCGTCCGCTACCAGGCATCGAACCCTGGCCCTTTGCGTAGGAGTCAAGCACATTAACGATTCGGCCGCAGGCGCACTTGCTCAGAGACGCGCGTGGCAATATTGTCACGAATGAAGGTGACGAGAGGACGAACAGTGAGCTGAAAATAAAGGTTTAATTGGCAAGCTTGTGCCAAACCAAATGAAGATCTAGCTTCGAGGCAGCAGAAAAGCGGGCGGCGATTTGGCGGCGTAACAGCAAGCGAGAGGGAGACTGACTCGACAAGGTCCCGCGCTGCTCCTTATCTAGTGTGCGTGACTATATCGAAAATTTGGCAAAAAAGCTTCGAACGTCACGCGCTCAGAGCGAGAATGAACAGGCACTTTCGAGAGCACGAAAGCAGGAATGAATGATAAAAAGTTACGTCCGAAGCAAGAATAAACACGAAACTTCTAGAAGCCCTCGACCGAGCGTTGCTTTCTCGGCCCTGCGGGCGGCAATATTATATTCGAGCTAATTCCTACCCTCTGTTAGGAGATTTTGCTTCTGCGTCGAGCTGGTGTATATTATTTTCACTACTGAAATGAAATGTAACCTCTGTTTCGGCGTTAGCTCCGATAAATGGCACCGCGGGTGTCGTGTGCTTTCGTCGTCTGCTTCTGCACGGACGCTGAACTGACTTCGGAGCCGGTGAAAAGTTTTGAGGAACTGGGTGTGAACCTGTTCGTAACTCAGTGGGATGAATAGAACTTGCCAGTGCAGCGGCTGTACAATTTCCGGTTTAATCGAATGCGCCAGTTTCTGCACTGGTGATTTAGTTGCCAAATGCAGGTGGATGGAAGAGATCTATAGTCACGCGGACATGAAGCAGGGAACTAAGAATGGCAATGCTGGTGATGACAATGTTTAATTAAAAATATGGCAAGATAACCCGCATTACGACGCAGTTTTTCTCTTTCTTTCTGATTTCTTCGTTTGTGCATTTGAAGCACGCCGCGGCGCTATTTTTTTACGCGTAAAGTTTTCTGCGTTACCTGCACCGCGTCTGTTGGAAGCGGGCCGCGGGCCGGGCGTCATTGGAAAGACTTGGAAAGACAGCGGCCGCCCACAAGCCGGTTGAAAGACTTCGGCGGGCCGGACGTGGCCTGCGGGCCGGGGTTTAGAGACCCCTGATCTAATGGATGAGCACCAACTTGGAGCAACGCTTGGAAACAAAGTGGACTGGTGTTCTTCCACACTGACTTCAAATACGTGGTCGACGACGCTACTGGAAAATTACGTGGAAAGTAAAGGGTGTCAAAAGAAACTACAGTACCTTAATGTCACATGACCTTCAGGCTGTGTTGCCAGGTCTACTGATTTATCAGTAGATCTACTGATTTTGTTTCGGGTCTACTGATTCACTGAAAAAAAGAAAATCTACTGACTTTTTTTTTTTGTAAACATATTAAAAATTTATTATTTGGCCCCTTCAGTTCCCAGGGTCGCCCATCAAAGGAAACTCATATTCTCCCAGAATTAAAAACGAAGCACTGGCTAGACGGCCCAGAAACCCAACCTATTCGAGCGACATATATTCATATCTATTCACCCAGAGGAGGTTCGACCAACATTGGATTCAACGGTGACATCCGGGCCAGAGCCATATATGGGGAGAGTTTGGCCAGTCTATGATCTCGCCGCCGTAACGTCTCCCTCCCGAGTGAGCCAATCAGCCTTCGGCGCAGAGCGAGAGGCGTGAGCGCATGCGTGTGAACTCTCGGGTGCTCCCAGCTGAGCGGGGAGGGCCGCCATTTTCACTCATTCGCCCGGCGGAATGCATGGGATCGACATCCAAATTTCGGTTCTTAACTTTTATTTGGCAGGCTTTGGCAAGAAATAATATAATGTTATTCCTCGGTGGCCTAAAAAGCTAACGAATTAAGTTTCTCCACGTTCGAACGCAAGCTTTTAGTCAGGCGAAAAAGAAATAAGCCGATAGCAGACGACGCGTAGCCTCGACAGTGCACCGCGCCGACAGCGTTGCGTCAAAAACCCTCCAGAGCCCAGTAAGGAAACATGGCAGCTTGCAGAGGACATAAAATGGACATGCACGCGCGCACTTGCTGGAACGTCTTGTTTTGGTTTCGTTTCAATATTAGTGACAGGTGGATGTCGCACTGTCGCCCTCATCTGTTGTTCCCAAGAGTGGCTCAGTCTCGATTTCAACGAATAATCCTCGAAATTGCAACAATAGTCAATGCTTAAAAAAAAAAAAAATATATATATATATATATATTCACGGTGCCATTTACTTCGTTTTTCATTAAGAATTACTCGACAACTGGTCTTGTTTTTTCATATTTTATTTGTGTTTATTACCATGTTATTTGTTGCTCTAAAGTATTTCTTCGAAAAATGGTTTAATGGAAATGGCAAAACATGGCAAAACACAGATCTCGTAGAATCTACTGATTTTTGTGCAAATCTACTGACTTTTTGGAGATCAATCTGCTGACTTTTTTTTTTCTCAGTCTGGCAACACTGCCTTCAGGGTAAATGAGAAAAATGTGATGTCTAACTGAGCGACATCCGATATATATATATATATATATATATATATATATATATATATATATATATATATATATATATATAATAAGTAAGAGATCCGTGCTTGCGGAGTTGCTATGCTAAGAGTTTATTGTATGTATTACGACAGTTTCGCCGAGAGGCTCGGCTTCGTCAGGAGATGGCATACATGTGACATGTATGCCATCTCCTGACGAAGCCGAGCCTCTCGGCGAAACTGTCGTAATACATACAATAAACTCCTAGCATAGCAACTCCGCAAGTACCGATCTCTTACTTATAACATTTCCCGGTCGATTGTTCTCAAACTACTCTGCTTCACCTATATATATATATATATATATATATATATATATATATATATATATAGAATAAAACGAGGCGCAGGATGACGAAAATTATAAACGGAAGAAAACGCACCTGAGACGGTTGTTTGAGTTTTTAAAACATTGTATTGGTAAAGTTGGTCGATGTTTCGGTCTGAGCCAGACCTTTTTCGAGACAGTCTCGAAAAAGATTTGGCTCAGGCCGAAACGTCGACCAACTTTACCAATACAATGTTTTAAAAACTCCAACAACCGTCTCAGGTGCGTTTTCTTCCGTTTATATATATATATATATATATATATATATATATATATATATATATATATATATATATATTTGTTTTTGGAAAAGAAGCCTTATGTAGCCCTGCTATTTGAGAATTTTTTGTTTTTGCTTAAGTGACATATCTAGAACATGAAATCGTGTAAATGACTATTGGGGACTCGGAATTTTGACAGCTAGAATTCAGAATCGCACTTCACTAAGAACACGCTGGTATTGTTCTTTGGCCCAAGAGCATGGGCTACCGCACACCAGCTCGAAGCACGTGGAGCGAAAGCTCGCGCTGCAGAACCCAGGGATGCTGGGTTCAATCCCAACCCCCGCCCGTTTCGATCTGGATGAGCATCGCACCGGCGTGCGGTCGTGTATCACTACTGCGTGGTGCACGTTGAAGACCCCAGGCCAGCAGTCGTACTCCACTGGCTAAATTGTTTATCTACAGCTGGGAGACAAGTCGCCCGTTGAGGCAGTCTAAGTTCTAGGCTGTATAAACATACACATACCCTAATTTGTTTTGGCCCAAGAGCACGTATGCGTTTTATTTTCCTACGACTAAATCAAAAATTAATGAAATGGCGTATCTAAAAAAACCTTCATACGGTTTTGTTTTTTCGTTTTCCTGACAAAGTTGGCAAAAACATCACGTCGAAATGCTATTTACCGGGTTCATAGCAAGTCGGGAAGGAGGGTTAGGGCTGTCGTGAAGGTGAGGAAAAAGTTTCATATTTTAAAGTTTACAGCCCGGGAGCAATGATGCAGACGAACCAGTAACTAGTAAAAAATGAGAAAAGAACGGTATAAAATGAGATAAGCCACAAAAGAGCCGAGCTACGTTTTGGACGGCCACGAAAGGATTATGAAAGGTCAGCATACTGTTGCATACGTCTGAAAGAAATGAACGACCTGAAACTGTAGCTTGAGACATGAACGGGATGATCGCAGCCGAGGAATGCGCCACATCCGACGGGGCCGCATGTTTGAGACGGCCGCAATGCATGGACAGAACCGCGTGGGACCGCCTTCAAGTCCCGCTGCTCGCACACCCTACAAAAGTATCTGCGCTCACGCTTCAAGCATGTTCAAAGCACGTCTGCTTGGTACTAATGTACGCTTCGAACATGTCTGCAGACAGTTGTTGTATTACCAATGCGGCCTTCATATGAGGAATGCCTCGTGTGTGCGGACTGTCATTTGCATTATTGTGGAACCGCGGCTGCAAGGTTTGAATGAACGCTGCGTACATCCTTGTATACGATGTTCCTTTGGAATACCCAATCACTAATCCTCTCCCCTCCCGTTCCAGCATAGACCGAAGACCGCGCAACGAGCCAGCGTGGGGACGAGAGAAGGCAAGCGTCTACAATCGAGACTTCTTTACATCTTTTTGTAGGGTGTCGACTTCGTCCTCCGAGTCTAAGACAGCAGTCAGACTACATCAGCTCTCCTTCCCATCGCCCGGCTTGCTGGCGGCATTCAGCGAGTACCCATTTCTCCTCATCCCCGAGACGACGGTGCGCTCATTGGAAAACCCAATCAAAGGTGGCTCTCGAATCACGTGACCACGTTCCTCCGCATGCACGTGTGTTCGTGGACAGCACGGTCACCCGATGCAAGGGCGACAGTCGATTCGATCGGGTCCATCCGGCACGTCGCATGGTCGCTTCCAGCCCGCTGTCAGCATGGGGGGGAAGTGGAGTGCGGTACTCAAGGCGCACTCCCCGAATGAGGATCGAAGACAAACACCGACGATGTGATCGGAGAGCATCGAGGCGCGGCGACTCCTGCATTCCCCTCGAGGGTCGTTGCTGCAGGGCCCTTGTCAGCGACATCCTCTTCGACCCCGTCTTGTTGCGCGGCGGGTCCGCGTGGTGGGCGTTAGGCTTGCCGACGTCGCGGGAAAGGGAACGGGGTCCGGCACTGCCCGTCGGCGATGCGGGAAGAAAGGTCCAGCCCTCACGGCGCGAGCTTCTCGGATGTCGTCGATTTCACCCTCTGCCGAGCGCGGATGCCCATGACAAGAACCGCCATCTGTCGCAGGGGGCTGGAGATTTTCGGTGGCGCGGGGGGTGGTTATCGATCTGCGGGTGCGCGGTGGTTCTTTATCGGCCTCGAGTCGCGATCGGTCTCTTTGTTCGCTCACGCGGGCTATACCGAATCTCGTCAGGTCTCGTTCGTCGCTCTTTCCCCTTTTTGGTTCTGCGTGTGTCGTTCGGGTTCTCTGGGCCGTGTCCGCTTCGTTCGGGCTCGAGACAAGCAAAGCTGTGTCGTATGGTACGGCGGGGTTTCTTTTCTTTCTATGAGAATGAGGTTGCGCTGTTTATGGTCATGGTTTCCGCAAGCAAAGTCCTTCGATGAGGCTTCCATTGCTGCAGCGTGTTTGTGCTCGCAACAGACATCCTCACATGTTCCTTTGTGTATACTTCCCCCCTATACACTCAGTAGGCCGAGTATGTCAAAGCACCGCAGCTCAGAGAACGTGGACTGAAATCTCCAGAACGTCGTTGTTTTCAATCTCAACCCCGGCCCGTTTCGACCTGGATGAGCATCATACCGGCGTGATGTAGTGTATCACTACTGCGTGGTGCACGTTAAAGACCCCAGGCTAGCGGTTGTACTGCACTGGCTAAATTGCTCATCTACAGTGGGGAACAATGTCGCCATATACTCCGGCTGACTCAAGCTGTCTAAACAACTAACGACTAATTTGTCCGATGCCATTCCTCAGATGTTGACTGTGATCACAGTGGCCAGACTCAATTTTGAAATTTGTTTATTACGCCTTCGCATAACCCGTCTGAGAGCCACTGCCGTAAAGCAGGATACCGAATTCCGATCGCCTTTCTCATTGGCTAAACTGATCCCGTGTCAACTGGTGGTTCGCGTCCCGAGTGCATCGTGGTGCGTATACATACATTCAGGAACTTTCTGGACTGTAAATCTCGCCATCTGTCTGCGAATGAACTGCGCCTTCTACCACGCTAATGAGCTTTTCCTCATCCAAGAACGCCTAATTCCTCGCTTCGCAGCGAGGCAATAGGGACTTTTAGCAAACCTTTATCGAGTTCCGCGTACTGCGCTACCGGAGTCTTTGAAGCACGCTTTAAAGCGCGCGCCCGGGTGATACCGTCACCGCGGAGCGCTCGGTTAAAGGCTGAACTCCATGGAACGAATTATGTGACGAATAACTGGCGAACGCCGCCCGACGGCACGCTCGCTTTGCGCGCGACGTAGCAGCCACTGTGTTGATTCCACGCGCAGAGCAAAAGCCGCCGGGCAAAATTCGTCGGTTATTCGCAGCATATTCGTCCCATGGAGTTCAGCCTTTAAAGCATGCTTCAAAGGCTTCGGTATAGTTAGAGCCACTAAATGAGCTGCGCTTAGAGTAACGGCACTCCGTTCCCGGACAATGTTGTGGGCGCCGCCATTTTGGTTCTTGTGCATAGCAGACGCAACTGCCGATCGTCATGATTCAGAAGTGTGACTTCTTCAGCATAAGGGTCGGCGTTAGAAAGCTTACGTTATATTGCTTCGCTCTGTTGCGGACTGTTTAGACGTTTGTGGAGTGCGGAAAAGCGTTTTTTGTGGTTTCAGGTAAAGCTTCGGATAACTGGCAACCATGATTTCAGATCACAATATATATAAGTGTCTGTACTCTGGAGCGTAGCTTATTTACTGGCACTGGGTATAGTGCGGTACGGGAAGCACGGTAACGGTTTGTTAAGAAATACTAATAAATTACAAATACTACCGTTTGTATTCGAATTCTCACAAACCACCACGGCGAAATCTATTTACAGTCTGGGAATTGTCGTTGTTTCCAAAAACAAACCGGCAAACCTCGTTTTTTTTGTTTTTTTTCGGGCTTATTTCAGCTTTTTGTCTCTCGCAATTTTGTGCTTGTTTTTTGGAGCCGTACACGCCCCTTTCAGAACCCGTTTCGTCCAGACAAACATTTAATCAATGCCCCGAAGGACGCCGTGTTGGACCAAGTCGGGGGCGGGGGAGGCGGGCAAATTTGAATTGCAAACTCCCGCTTATTAGAAGGATAAATAAAAAGTCTCCCTGGCGGCGGGGCCTCGCTGCCGGGTTGCGCGTGAGCAAACGCAGCTCCGGATTACCCGCCCGTTCGCTGTCGTGGGAAGCGGCGGGCCCGTCCGTCAACTGCCAGGGCAGGTGCGCCCAAAACACTAGAGGTACGCGAGGAAGACGCATTTGCTCAACCAATAAATGCGCCTCGTTCCGACCGACGCGGCGGCAGTCCTTGCTGCTACGCTTCGCTCCCCCTTGCGATGGACCGTGGCAGACGCACGAGCCAACGCAGCCAACCCGGAGCTGCCAAGGTATCACGTCACATGACTCAAACGGAGAAAAGGAGACGTTGTGTGTTTGTATTTTTTATTTATTCATTTATTTACATACACTACTACCTTATATTGGTAGGTATCGTAGGACTGGGTTTCAAGGCCCAAAATATAGACTACAATAAGCATTTTCTGTCTGCAATAAACAAAGCAAGTAAGCGACAATTATGCAAACTGTTACATTTGATGTGCATAACTTGATCACACTCCGCGTGAGGCAAAATCGAGCAAGCGCAGCGCATCCAGCAATGAGAAAAAACAGAAAATATTCCTTTGGGGTGTCTTTCTTCTCCTTCCCTGTCTCAGGTTAAAGGGACACTGCCCCCCCCCCCCCCCCCCCCCCCAAACAGTTTCTTATTTTGCCAGGCGATTTAATATGGTGTCAGGAGACTACCCGATAAATATTTGGCTGGAGAGTCACGTTTATTTTTAATAAAGTGAAAAAAAAAAAACTTAATTGCTCGAAACCGAAACCGGAACACGAGCACAGAAGCTCATGGCCGGACGTCACACGTGGCTACACCCGCCTGCGTTTTTCTTCCCTCGTTTATTTGGCGTGTGAAGCAGACGACGGATTTGCGTGCACAGTTTGCCGTGCGATTCTTTCGCACTTCTATCCCTTCTGCTCGATGTTCTGCGCTTGAAGATCGATTCGCCGGTACCACGAAAGACAGTTCCGAAGTAGCGTCCCCACGTCCGTCGCAACGCTGGTCCGTCGAGCGCCGCCGTCGCGTCGTCCAGCCTGCGGTGCGTAGCCATATGAAGAATGACATGTAGAAGTACTTCCTCTCATTTTTAGAACATTCTTTTTTTTCGATCAGCGTATAAGTTTGGTTTTGGAGACGAAAAGTGGTTTGTAGTTGGGGGAGGTATTTAATGAATATTTTAAAAACATTCTTGATATTGCTATAGACTCCTTTCGAAACACTGCCCCTTGTTGGCAACTCTCAAATCCCTGTCAAATGGCGGACTAAATCCACAATGCCAAGGCACACTTTATCCGGTTGGTTAGGGCAAAAACACTCGTACAGAAAAAGGCGGTGTGCGCAGTGGCGTTACAATTTCGGCGCTGTATGATTTTCTCGTCGGCTCCTGGGGCTTGCTTCGCTGGCGTTCGCTATCTAATGGAATGACTTGCACGTTCCACGACGTCAGTTCCTCCATTGTGCAGTGGTTCCGACCTTCTAATGATGGGCACGTGACTTTCGAAAGGGGTCTATTGAAACTGATGCAATTCCTTTTGTAAAAAAAATGTCCCTGGTACTCCTTTTTTTTTTTTTGCACTCGCTGGTATTGATGAGATGGCAGAAGTTCTTGAGGGCCTTGGAAATAGCAGAAGTTGTAATATACATGGTTTTCAGATTAAACCAGTCAAACACGTAACTCAATCTATCGCACCGATATTAGGGCACATTTTTTTAATTTAGCGCTTCAGAGGTTCGAATTTCCCCCCAAAAATGAAAATAGCTCTAGTGTTCCAGTAATTCTCAAGTTTGGAGATAGAAATGTCCCAGGTAACTAGAGATGTTTGCAAGTACGGCCTCTGGGCACTGCCATCTTTCTGCTGGTGTGGGAAGAGAGTCTGAGAGTCAAGCATTTCTAAGGCGTACCCAGGGCCTCAGCAATGCTTGACTATCTTCATCACAGCGGCAGCTGATGGCGGCCCCTAGAGGCCGTACTTGAAAACATCTCTAGGCCATTTCTTTGTTGCCGGAGTTTTCAAAAGGGCTAAAAAATAATACCTGCGAGGTTGTACGCATTTTGTGAAAAACATGCCAGTTTGGTTTTATAAGGGGACATTCGACGGAACTCGAGCTATTAAAACAAAAGGAACTAATCTTAAGCAACGTCGAACACAAGTTAATTACCTTGGGTGTCTTTTTTTACTTTTCAAAGGCCCTCCAGCGTCTAAGCCAGGGGTCGGCAACCCACGGCCCGTGGGGCAGTTTTCTGCGGCCCCCGGCGCGATCCCAGAAAAGGACCCCCCCCCCCCTGTAGCTTCCTCACAGACACAAGAACCACAAGGAACTTAATTATGACCACATATGGGGTTAGACAGACACAAGGAGCGGTTCCAATTGGCATTGTTCGGCATCCTCATACTTGGGAAAAAAACGTCTGCACTCCACCCCCCCCCCCCCCCCCCCCCCTTCGTCTTCGCGACTTGCCGTTCGGCCCAAAAGATTGCCGGCCCCTGGTAGAAGCCATAAAACTTGAATTTTGAAAATCAATGCGTACGGTGTCCGGAAGGTTGCTTCGAATATAATCGAGAGTTTACTAAAATATCGGCGCCAATGCGTCGAAGTAGACAGGCAGCGCTCTGAGAAAGACAACATAGGGCGTGCCGCAGGAAACCATCCTTGGACCCCTCGTTTTTAACTTGTGCATAAACGATATGGTGAATGTAGACGAACGTGCAGAGTTTATAATCTACGCCGACGGCAGCAATTAGTTCTTTTCAGCTAGGGTTGGGGATCAGGTTCTCCAGACGGCGAATTGCAGCTTGGAGAAAGTAAATGCCTGGACGCTTTCCAACTCTCTACTAATTAATGCGGATAAAACAAAGGCAGTACTTTCTTCGGTACGAGAATACAATATGTTCAAACATTCCTGTAACCTGTATCAGAGGATGAAGAATTGATATTGTCCAGAGTATGAATGTACTTCGTGTTATATTCAATGAATATATGCGCTGGGACGCGACAGTGCAATGCATAGCTAGAAAAATTTCCCAGATTGTAGGAGCATTTATAAATGTCGTCATGTATTACCCCGTTCAGTGATAACCCTCGTGTACTACGGTAATTTATATTTTACTCACGCTACAATTACGCTTTCTTGTCGGGGGAAGTAGAACAGCGTCAAATATACGCTCCCTACGTACTCTTCAGAAGCGGGTTATTCTTATTATGTGCAGTGTTGAACGTTATACTCACACGCAATCTTTATTCAAAACGCTTAGACTAGTACCAGTTACAAAAAGAAAAAAACTACACTTATGAACTTCTTACAACCAAATGTCTGGCAAATACAAAATCTCCTTTCTTTTTTTTTAAACCTTTCGCTGATATGAAACCGGAGGTGTCTATCTACTAGAGTTGGGAAGTAATCCGTTACTTTTTCAAAAAATTTTGTAACTGCCAGGTTACTTTTTTCGGATGTAATTTGCAACGTAATTTCCTTACAAAACATTGGTAACGGGTTACTTTAATTATTCGTTACTTTTCAAAATATGAGCACAATACAGTAACTGGAGAAATACGAGCAGAACATTCAGCAGCATAAAGAGAGCAAGTTCAACAAAATTGAAAACATCAGAGCTGCTATCCTGGTCGCAAACGGGTACTTTCGAGTTGTGACGTATCGAGAAAGAAGGGGCGGAGCCTCAAACTAGAAGGATTCTGGTTTGAGGCTCCGCCCCAACGTTCGGGTTCACGCACGCGCTCAGCTAGAATTTGGCAATCCCCCTACGTCGCGCTGACGTGTCCACGCAGTTGGGGCGCAGAAATCCCTGTTCTTTTGTTCTCTTCTTTCTTTCCTCCGGGAGTTAGAACGAGCGAATAACAGAGAAAAGGATACCTTCCGGAAAATGGAAGGAAACAGAAAAAATAGTGTTATCCTTTTATAAAATAAGAAAGATTATTTAAAAAATTATGACGAAAAGTAAATTTAGCTAAGATATCTCATCTTGTTTTCTCGAAGTCTTTCGCTACGGTCTTTCAAAACAAACATGGCGAAAACAGCGGTAACGACCTTGTGGTGTTTGTGTCTCGTTTGTGTCGTTGCTTTCCCTGTTTCCACACGATACAGATCGTATTACGAGAAGAAAATATTATGTGGAGGTACGCTGCGACACCGATCATTCTTTGTGAAGCCTCCGTGAACATAAACTGCAAATTAAATTTCCTGTTTGCTTATGAAGGAGACTCCAAATGGATACAAAGCTGACGACGACTCTGTGGTAATATATGACAAGTCATGAGATTGACGCAGAGTGCACCGGTTGTGAACATGCTGTGGATGATGCAGGAAAGTTTCTTCTGGCAGTTTTAATAATGCTTTGCTCTATTTGCTCACTGCAGTGATTACGACGGTAGTCCCCATGAGCCATGATCTTTGCTTTCGGCGCTGAAAAAATGGACGCGACCGCATAATCTCGGGCAGCCTTTTTCACTCACTTTTTTATTTGCAGAAAAGCTCGTGAAAAAAAAAAAGCGTTTTTAACGTCCCTACATAGGTACCTCGCTATCCCATTGGCTTCATTGCGCGTGACGATTCAGCGCTCTTTGCCATGGGAACGTTTGTGAAACTAGAAAGCCTCTGTTTGCCGCTAATACCCTTGTTATACCCCTGTTACACGGGCACACTTAACTGCGGTTACGCTAAGCCACAGTTAGTGCACAATACTTGCGGAGGACATTCTGCGGCTATGCAGTCAAAGCTATGGGCGAACGTGCGCTTGAGCACCTTGAGCACCCATCAGAGCAGTGCACGCGCGCTCTTCACTTCTTCTAAAATAGCTCTCCGAGATATAGTGCGGTATCAGTGGTGTCGCGTAACAGCAGTTAAGCTGAGTTAACCGCGGTTAATACCCCATTCACACTGGCAGCGTAAAGGTACCTTTAGCTTAGGTCCCTTAGCTGAAGGTACCTGTAGTAAACGGCGTTACTTGATCACACGATAAATAAACGGAGCACTTTAGGTTGATGTCAATTGCAATCCAGCTTAAGCGCGAGAGGAGTACGTGATAAATAATTATTCCTCGGAATCGGTTTGACGCGCAGTTCTTTTATTATTGGATGTGAAATATCACATTTAAAACCGAAATATTATTTCTGTCTGCTTTTGCGGCACTTCACTTTTTTCTCTAAGTCTAAGGGCGCACCTAAATGAGTCTTGCTTTAAAACGTCCGACCCGTCTCGCCACACTGGCCCTAAATCATCTGCGTTTACGAGTTCGCATTGCAAGGTGAGCGACCTTTTTATGTTTAGCAGCAACATTTTCTTGTAAATTTCTCACTAAAGTAGCTAAATAGTGCCCGGCAGAAACGAACCGCGACGGAGTCTCACGGTTACGCCGATCACGCGATCGAAAGGGATGGACGACGACGAAGATAAAGGGTCCTGGGCGGGAGAGTCGGGCGACTCGTCTACAACCTCGAAATAGGGCTCGCAGTGGTCCATCGCGTTCGGGTTCGTAGCAGACATTGCTTTCCACGTGCCGCCGCTGCTACCTGCTAGCTAGAGCATGCGTTCATCATTATTGTATTATTCCATCACATTTGTGTTCACAATCATTTCATAATTTGCTACTTATATATATTCATTTTGTTATAATGCGTTAAACAAGATATATTTATATATCTGTGATATTATTTTGAGTTCGTGCGTCCGAGGCTACTCCCTGTAGCTGTTAATGGGGTATCCACACGAGGGAGAAATCCGTCACTTTCCTCCGCGGAGCGCGCATCACGTGGGACATACGTCATCCCTTTTTGACGCCTCGCGGCGCCGTTCTCCTCCGTGGCGGAGGCGCGGAGGCTTCGTGCTCTCAGCACGAAAGTTCCGCAGGTGCATGCGGCGGAGCCGGGGACGGAGTTTCCCGGGTTGTTGACGTCACGACATCCGTCCGCGGAGTTCTCCTTCGTGTGGATACCTCTTAAGGGAGCTCGGCGAGCTCCGTTTAACACAGGACCTCCCTTAGCGAAAGGGACCTTTATGCGCCGTATGATCACGATCTCCAGCTCCCTTTACGATAGGTGCCTGGGCTAAAGGTACCTTTACGCTGCCGTGTGATTTGGGTATAAGTGTGCCCGTGTAACAGGGGTATTACACGGGCACACTTAACTGCAGTTACGCTAAGCCACAGTTAGCGCACAATACTTGCCGACAACATTCTGCGGCTATGCAGTCAAAGCTATGGGCAAACGTGCGCTTGAGCATTTTGAGCATCTATCGAAGCAGTGCACACGCGCTCTTCACTTGTTATGGAATAGCTGTCCGAGGGTATTGTGCGGTATCTGTGGTGCCGCGCAACAGCAGTTAAGCTGAGTTAACAGCGGTTAAGTGTGCCCGTGTAACAGGTGTTCGAGGCGGGGTTTAAGCCGCACGTCCGGAGGCCTGCTGGCCTTTGACGACGTTCCTTCCCCGAAGTGAAGAACCCAGGGGTTCAGTGGAGGTGGGAGAATTGATAACGTAACGAACGGTTTAATTACATGGTTGCGATACAGTCGTCCAAATCAGAGAGAATAATCGGAGCAGCCCCATGCTCCGCCTTATATAGGGTCCGTTTCTTCCTCACTCTCCGCCAGGGCAGCAGGTTCGACGTAACAAACCGCCGCAAGGTGCGACGCAGCCAAAGTCCTCCGCAGTTAGGCCATGCCTCTCTCCCTTTCCTGAGCGCACGAACCCACACGCACACACACATGTCCCTTTGATGTCACGGACGCGTTGAGACGTGTTGCCGCAGGCTTCGACAAGCAGGTGACGGTCCCGGACTCGTCGGGACTCGTTTCGCGCAGGCCCCGACAAGCGGGCGACGGTCTCGGACAGATCGTGACTCGTTTCCGCAGCGTTGATACTCGGAAGAAGGTCGCCGATGTTTTAACTCGACAACCGTACCCTTGGCGTGATAAACTCGAAAGAACATGGCCGCGATGCTTGTCGGATCGACCGCGGCTGGGGTTTGACATGCGATCGGTAACTTGATCAACGCACACACGAATGCTTTCGTGCTGTTGGATGAGCCCATTCGGTGGCAGGACCGAATTGAAGAGCACGGTGAGCTGGCGTTCAACGTCTCCGATATAACACTTGGCGAGATGCAAGACTTGGCTTCTACTGTATTTGTGCCGGTGGTATGAAGCTTGAAAGTGGTTGTGTTGTTGTGGCTCGTAACGGCAGCCTTGCTGAGATTATGAAGACGGTAATAGGCCTTCATTGAGCGTTGCCATGCGTCAAGATTCAAAACCTCACTTTGTCACGAAGTGACCAATGCTTCTGCGAGCACGGAGGCCAACAGTCTGAGAAAGAATTGTGCCGCCGCCGTGACCGCCAGTGATCGCCCCAACGGCAAGAAAACAAACGACAAGCTCATTGAGGTTTGTGTAGCGCTGACTGCTGATTCATCGGACGACGAAGGTGAATGATGTAAAACGCAATGTAAGTTTGCCATCGTTTTGCAAAACTAACGCGTTTCGTTGAAAATTTAATTTGTGGAATTTGTTAACGCCTTGAAAGTTTGACGGGGACTGCATTGTGAAGGCAGCCTTCACACAAGTGTCTTGCTGAAGCGTGTGCTTTGCCTGCATGCATATAAAGACAGAAACACTGCCTATAAGGCGCATAAAATAAAGGAAATTTCGCTTATCCTGATAATGTTGACTATTTATTGAGTGCTGTTGATCGTAGTGGCGTAGCCAGGAACGTTTGAGGGGGCGAGGGGGGAGGGAAGTTGAGGTGGCTGTGATGTTCATGACTTGGGGTGTGGGGGGGATGGTATCAAAATTTGTGTGTATATTCTAGGGCCCCCCGAAATTGGGGAGGGGGGGGGGGGCAAGCCCCATAAGCCTCTCCCCCTCCTCGCCCCCCACGCCCTGGCTTCGCCACTGGATGATACCATAAGGGGAGCATCCTACATTCACAGGCTGCCATAAGCATGTGAATGCCACTGAGCTCGTACCACAATGCCAAGATAGTTGCTGACATTCTTCACGTTACGTAGGAGCTCTTTCTTTAGCAAATATGCTTCGTTTTTCCTTCACACATCTACTCTGCTTCCGCTTGTGGTTTACGCTTGATGGTGATAAGTCAACAGTGCGTATTTGCTCTGTATCACAGGCGAATTTCAAAAATCCAGTTCACACTACTTTTTCATTTCAATGAGTTACTGTCACGTTTGAAACGACAATCTATTTAATTGGTATCATAACCTTTACATTAAACACACGTGTGTTGAATGTAGGACAATTGTATCTTTCTTGTTTTTCTTGGTCACGGAGATGACAACCATCCACAAGATTGCACTGACTAAATTTCTCGTCTACAGTGGGTAACAATGTTACCATACTCTGTCAGACTAAACTCCCGCTGCCTAAACAACTAAGGATTAATTTTAGGACACACCTGTTCGTAGTTCATTGCAGGGCATCGAACAGTGTTTCTTATAACTGTCTGATGACTGACATTCAATTCCAGAAGCTTGGCATGAAAAGGTAAAATATCTAATTGATACAATAAAATGCCATCAGCAACCCATCCAGATTTTATTGCGTGATTGACAGTAGCTACAAACCGCAACAAATGGTCAACTGTATGGGCCTCCTGCGTTCCCCAGGGGGTGCTGCGAAAAGGGACTTGTTAGGCCTTGTTTTGGGTAGTACAAACTTTAGCGCCTCGAAATGTCACGCACGGAGAAGCGTGCCAGCTCTGGTGCCGAGCGCGAGATCACGATGAAAATACAAAGAAACTACAAAAATTCGAACGCCGTCAAAGCTAGGACGCTAAGTGCGTGAGCCAAGAACAGCCGTTCCGCGCGTTCCAAAGTAGACATGACGAAGAAAAAGAAAAATTAAAGCGTCGCTTCACAGGTGTTTTGACGTCACCACCCAGAGATAAGAGACGCGTACCCTAGCGGTGGTGTCATGAATTTGGCACTTTTGGTTGTCTTGCGGCGTTGAGTCTGGCCGATTTCTGGCGTCCAAAAGTGTTTTTTCGTTCTTCAGGACCAGACAGAATTAAAAAAGCTCAACCAACGTGCCATAAGTAGTGCGAGGCTCAATCAAGTGAGCTTGTACTCCCCAAAATGAGGGCGCTACAGTTTGTTCAAAGCTTCAGCGCAGGAGGCCTATACATAGGTACTAAGCGTGCACTAACTTCGAAGCGGTAGAAACCCTGAAGTTTTAACGTCAACTTACCACCATATTGTTAATGGCAAAGTAACGTTTGCGGCAAAGTGTTGGAGCCTTTCAGAACGGTGGCGGTCTCCTTTAGACCGATGATGATGGTGACGAAGGTTCAGTTAGATTCTAGGTTCCGTCAACGCACCCCACGACGTCGGTGTGCTTGTCGTGGTGGCGACAAAAGCCTTCTTTCGCACATGCCTCAGCTGCCTCAGTCCGGGGTTTTGTCGACCCAGCCGTCTTTTCCCAGCCGGTTGACAACGGCACTCGCGACGGCCGTCACGGCTCTGATCACCATCCACTGGGCATTAGCTATGTGATCATCGGTGGCAACCGCGCACTTGTATTTCCCAGCTGCGAAAAATCTCAGTGCGATTCAATTAGTAGCTGCTGCTCGACGGTCATCATCTCTCATCGTCGCCGTCTCTCGTCGCGCAGCTGGTCACACTGCAATCACACGGTGCTTTTCGACAAGCGGTATTGTCGCCTGAAACAGTTGTCGTGCATCGCGAAGGCAACCGGGTGCTCGCGGAAAACCCGTCATTGTACGTGTTGGTCGAGCCATCGTTGAGCAACAAGCATCGCCGCCCTTTTCTACGCTCTAGAATCTTGCCCAAACCTTGTTCCCCTTCATGCAACAGAGACAGAAGTTAAAAGCACGAGCACATCACCCCGAACGATGCTTGCACGAACGTTGGCTTGCACTGCGCAAGCGCGCCTGCTCGACAGGGACGTTGAAAGCCCGCGGAGCACGTTCTTGTAGCTCCTACACCCGCACTAGCTCGCACTCATAGTGAAACAGAGAATAGGGTGTGTCGAGTAATACCGCAGTTAATTTAGTTACGCGACTTCCGCTATGTGCTACGTAGGCGGACGTGGTCATACGTCACTTTGTCGTCACGGTCCAAACTCGAAGAGCGACAGTTACGGCAAACGGTTGCATTCGTGTTTCGCGAACGTTCCCATGGGAACCGCGTGGAATTATCACGCGGGCTGTGGACAATAGGAGGGCGTGGTTCGTAGGGGGGAGGAGTTTTCGAGAAACACGAACGTGACCGTTTGTGACCAGAATAGCACCCCAGGAAGGGGAGAATAGCCGAAAAGAAAACACGATTTTTTGTATGACCGGTCACTAGGACCACTAGAAAAATGGGCAAGGCATGTACAAATATACGAAAGACAAAGATCAAGTAAGACAACGGCAAATAGGCTCTCCGTCGCCTTCCATCGTGTTTTTCGTCTTCTCCTAAGCAAAAGACAACTCTTCGTGTTTGTTTGTTTGTTTTTGTCTTTTACTCCGTTTCACCCTTTCCAACTTCTTCGACGTCTCCCGCCACCTGCACAGACATTAAACGCGGGTTCGAACTTCCGCGATTCGCGCGTTCACAACTAGCGTAACAGGTAATGTAGCCTCGCGTGAGGGGGTCGAATTCTCTTTGTCTTTGATGTGCGCTACTGTATTGTAGCACGCTCTTGAGACACGGCTGCAAAGCGCCCGGCGCGAGGCTAACCGCTCATTCCCACTGGAAGCGGATCCGCGTTCGCAAAGCGGTTGCGAACGCGGTTGTATTCGCAACTTTCAGCGATGGTGGTACCGCGGTGTGAGAATCTGGCTCCCTAGCTCCTGGATGATTGGCCTCATAATAAAAGGACTTGCCTACACCTTCCTGACGTGAAAAAATAACGTAAGGCACTAATACTGCTCGTGTATAGCAAAACTAGAATTGCTTACGCGTCGCAGACCCAGCCTCGTACCGCTGTTCTACGACAATCATCCAGATGACAGCCATTTTGATAGGCACAAGTGCGCCCCCTATAGGTCGTGAAAGTTGCGAATAAAGATCCAGTGGAATTTCCGCAAAAAAGGGCGCGCGACTCTGCATAGACATCATTATCATTAGCGTTGGAAAAGGGTGAGGTTGATGATGATGACGGCTAGCGCGATAACGAACTTATTGATGTGCTTACCAATTTTGCAGTTTTGCTGGGGCCCAACGCCTAAGAAATGTAATGGTAATACGGTTGCCTACTGAGTAGAGTAACTGTTATTAATGTAAAAGTATCTCCCCTCAACGCGAACAGTTCGCATCGCTTAAGCGGATTACTGACTACTAAAATGCTAAAACTGTCATCCATCTCTCAGGATTATAGGCAGTGCTTATTTCTAACCGCCTTTTTCTCTTTTTAGTGCCTCACAAATTACGCCTTCAATATAAAAGAGTCCGCACGGGCATTTCCCTCTTTCCCGTATTTAACAATACAACAACAACAACAACAACAATAACAATATAAAAGATCCCGAATAGTTTCTAAAATCGTTTTCTTCTGCGCTGAAAGTTCCACGACAGGTACAAACTTCGCAACGTGACCACAGAAGACCAGTGATGGCAGCGATTGCGACCATAGCTGTCATATATTAGAAGTGATTCAATACATTTTCCCTGATCCAAAAGTAGAAACGAAAAAATACCGTTACTTGTTGCTGTTTGCAAGAAGTAACGAGGTAGACGTAAAGGATTACCTTACTCTATCGCCTCGCGACGCGTGACCAAATGGCCACGATCACGTGCTCCATCAAGGCAGGGCGCACTGGGGGGCGTTTGTCATAACCACAGCTCCGGCGCTGAGTGCGTTGCCTGCCTCGAGCTTTTTTTCTCTCCGCGATTGGGCGGCCGACGTTGATACCGCTTTCCCCCTACATGGGAGGCTGTACTCCGTTTCACCTTATGTTGTACAACAGCGAAGGCTAGAAGCGCGAGGTCAGAGCGTTGGCAGCTTCCCTTGGTGCACGAGAGCTTGTGCCGCCAAGATGTGCCCTAGAGCAAGGAGCTCGCGGTTGTAGCCTTTCCTGCGAATCAACACGAGGTGAAACAGAGCATTGGAACCTCCACACCCCAGCACGCCCACGTTCGTCGCTAAGCCCGGTTCCTAAACGGTCTAGAAATACAGAAAGTGCTTAGTCATTTGCCTATTCGGCAGGCAGGCGGGACACTGGCTATTTGTTTCTGGGGGGCTCTCTACTTAGTTTCACACGAAGCCAAAACGCAGCTGACGTTACGAGCTAATTAATGGGGCCAATCTGCACGTATAATTCATAATATGAATTAATTTAATCGAATGAATTTATAATATATATTAATAATACATTTTTTTATAATATGCATTATTCTATGTAAACATTTTAGCCTATGTTTGTTTGGTATTTTGTTTTCTGCATCTCAGTCATTATCTGCCAAGCACTCGGGGCCAGGACCTCGTCGAGGCAACAAATAATTGCGTTTATTTTGGTCCGTGGTTCCGGCACGTGCATGTGCAGATGCAAATAAAATTGTTTTATTTGGATCGAATTGAAGTAGCATCAAAAACGTAACGTCACTGCGTTCGTCGTCTTTCTGCGCGTATGTTATCCCTAACTGAACCAATGAAGTGCACTGAATGCGCCGTGACCTAGCGTTTAGTTCATCCATCCGTCTGTGTTTGTGAATCTTGTAGCCTTTGACAGCGCTCGGACATAAGGTGAAACGAATTGTAACAGACTGCTAGGGACCACTGAATTAATTTTGGGCATCAATTAATGATTTTAGATTGGTATTTTACTAATCGCATATCCTTTAGCGCGCGAAACGAAAGAGGGTCGGAAGTCAAAAGCCTGCTTGTCGGTACGAAAATGTGAAAATATAGTGAACTATTTCGTACCTCCTTTCCTTCGAAAGATCTCCGACTTTTCAACGTATACATCCGCGGTACCCGAAGCGCGTCAGCCGACCCCAGCTCACGCATAGGGCACGAACACTGCGTCACTCGGACGTATGCGCTCGTCAACAATCAATTCGGTGACGAATATTTAGATTCGAGTTCGCGGCCAACGACTTCCGTGACAAAACGTACCGTCACTTCAGAATGCCATGTTCCATGATGCGCTTAATAAGTACGGTGGAAGCTTGCAGTCCTGCATCCGGTGAAATACTACGTCAAGACTACGTAATTTTTCGTTGCACTTTTGAGTTGAGGAGGAAAGCTGCGGAGGAACAAGTTGAAAAATCATTTCGGCCTTTTTAAACATACCTCACCTCCCCCTTCCTCTCCTGTTACCAATACGGTCACTGAAATGCTTTCCTCGCTGCATACTTAAGGTGCAACCCCACCCTTGGTTAGTGTGATTCTGAACCAACAGATGGCTGTGGGATCGCCTTCCAGGCCTGTACATCAAGGCGCGAAATCGTGTGTGGTGGCGCTTAGATACAGTGGGATATTTTCTATATCCTGAATTTGACATCCCTGGGCCCGTTTGCTCGAAGCCGGTTAACTTTAACCGCGGTTAAAAGTTAACCACCCTTCCCTACTAGGAACCTAAAAGTACCTAGCCAAGTTTGACGAAGGCTGGATGAGCGATAGCTCCGTGTTTTATTATGGGGTGTGTGTGTTCGTTTCTCCCTGGCCTCGACGGTCGCCGGTCTCTACATGGTGTCAGAAGTGAGCGGCTAGCGCTTTTTGTTTTACTTTTCAAGCGCCAGCACCATCCTCGAAGGAGACCGCCATGGCCGACGGGGAGGGCGCCGCCGCCGGTCCGGGAGTGTTGCCAGTCGGTGCGCTCAATTTACGAGCACCGCCCCAGTTCGACTTCAGCAACCCCGGAAAATGGAAACAGTGGCATCAGCAGTTCGAGGACTACGTCTACGCGTCAGGACTCTACGCCGCCAGCGACAAAGTGCGTGTTCGGACCCTACTATACTCCATGGGGCCGCAAGCGCGGGACGTCCTGACTTCACTACACGTCGGCGACTCAGACTTCGACAACTACAATCTCATTGCTGAGAAGTTCAACGCGTACTTCGTTCACCCAGTCAATGAGCTTTACGAGAGTGCACGCTTCCACAGACGGTTGCAGCAAGCGGGTGAGTCAGCTGACTCATTTTTTACGACGCTCAGCAACATGGCAAAAAAATGTAACTACCCGTCGCGAGAAGTGGAGGAGCGGCTCATTCGCGACCGTTTTGTGGTGGGCTTGCGAGACACAAAGCTGTCGGACAGACTGTGCCGAAACACGAAGCTTACGTTGGACGAAGCGCTCATTCAAGTTCGCCAATACGAGGACGCAGAGAGGGAACGGAAACTGCGGGACTCGTCAGCATCCACAGCCATGGCAGCTTCAGCAGAAGCAAAAGCGTTAAACATTGACGCGGCAAAAGTTGTGAAGAACCGCCTGCCAAGGCCGAAGCAAGCAAGCGGCAACGCAGCGAGTGCATCTTCATGCGGCTTTTGCGGACGTTCTCCGCATCCGCGCTCAGAGTGCCCTGCTAACCGTGCGCAATGCAACAAGTGCCACAAGAAAGGCCACTTCGCAGCTATCTGCCGCGCCAAGAACAAGTTGGCTTCGCTGGAGCTTGGTGCCGTCCGTTCTCCGTCCAAGGCTAAAGCGAAGTTTGTAGACGTGAAGGTCAACGACGTACTGCTGAGCTTCAAGGTTGACAGCGGAACGGAGGTCACCGTCGTCCCCAGCACGTTTTCGGGGATACCAGCTCGCCTGGAGCCCCCAGAAGGGGAGTTGACAGGACCCGCCGGTCAACCGTTGGACGTGCTAGGAACGTTCATCGCGGCCTTGGAATGGAAAACCAAGCGCGTCAAGCAGAAGCTCTACGTGGTGCGTTCGCAAGTTGTTCCCTTGCTGGGGTTTCCGGCAATTCAGGCGTTGGGCGTGGTCAAGTTTGTGGATCACCTTCCCGAGTCTTCTACCGAAAGCTGTCCTAGTGAGCTCGACGGGACTTTGTCGACACAGCTCTTTCAGGGTCTCGGAGAACTTCGGCAGCAGTACACAATTCGTCTTCAGCCGAACGCGGTACCGTACTCGCTGCACGTTCCGCGAAGGGTCCCCATCCCGCTACGCGATGTCGTGAAGTCTGAACTAGACAAGATGGAGGCCCAAGGCGTAATCCGAAGAGTAACCAAACCGACACCGTGGTGCGCAGGCATGGTAGTGGTGCCGAAAGCTTCGGGAAGCTACCGCATATGCGTGGACCTGACTCGACTGAACCGGGCAGTGCTGCGTGAACGTCACATCCTGCCGACAGTTGATCAAGTGCTTGGACTTCTGGGCGAGGCGCGAGTCTTCTCCAAGCTCGACGCCACGTCGAGTTTTCACCAAGTGAAGCTGTCAAGTGAGTCCCAAGAACTCACAACGTTCATTACCCCGTTCGGTCGGTTCTGCTTTTGTCGGTTGCCTTTCGGGATTACCTCTGCGCCAGAATATTTTCAACGCCAGATGTCGTACATCCTGGAGGGCCAAGATGGAGTAGTCAATATGATCGATGACATTCTCGTTTTTGGCCGAGATCGTGTGGAACACGACAAGTGTCTCACAGAGGTTCTCGACCGCTTAAAGAAAGCAGGTCTGACTCTGAACCGGTCTAAGTGCAAGTTCGGCGTCACCAGTGTAAAGTTCCTTGGCGTGGTCGTCAGCCAGAATGGTATTATGCCAGGCCCTGAGAAGGTGGTGGCTGTACAGCACATGAAACCACCGGTCGACGTCGAAGGTGTCCGCAGACTGTTAGGCAATGTCAACCATGTAGGTAGGTTTTTGCCACATCTGTCGGACCTCACAGCACCTATTCGAGAACTGCTGAACAAGAAGAGTTCGTGGTTCTGGGGACCAAGCCAGCAGGCTGCCTTCCTGAAGTTGAAGACTATGCTATCTTCAGACATTTGCATGGCTTGCTACAATCCGGAGCACCCGACCATAGTGTCTGCTGACTCCAGCTCTTTCGGTCTCGGGGCAGTCCTGCTCCAGGACCAACCGTCAGGCGAGCGTCGGGCGGTGGCTTTTGCTTCACGGTCACTTACTGCGACCGAGCAGAGGTACAGCCAGACCGAAAAGGAGACTTTGGCAGTGACATGGGCCGTGTGTCACTTCGATGAGTACGTCCGGGGAGTGCGGTTTACAGTGGAAACCGATCACCAGCCCTTGACTGCGTTGCTTGGGAACATGGACGTAGACCTTCTTCCTCCACGAGTTCAGCGACTAAGGATCAAGTTGATGCGGTATCCGTACCAGATCTTATACGTTCCTGGGAAGTTTCTGGCAACGGCCGACACCCTGTCCCGAGCGCCGTTGAGCCAAGCAACTCCGTCAACCTACGACAGCCTAGAGCTGTACGTCCAGAGCGTGGTTCACGCAATCAAAGAAGGTGCGCCCGTCAGCCTCGAGGTGGTCCGTCGACAACAGTCAACAGATGGCGAGTGCACAGCACTGGCAAAGTTCTGCGACCAAGGTTGGCCTCAGAAGACCAAGGTTCCATGTCACCTAATGAAGTACTGGAACTACCGCGGAGAACTAACCGTTTGTGACGGTGTGCTTCTCAAAGGAGGACGTCTCGTTATTCCTGCATCGCTGCGACCTGAGGTCCTGCAGGCCATTCACGAGGGACACCAAGGAGTGAACCGATGCAAGGCACGGGCTCGAGACTCGGTGTGGTGGCCCAGTATCGGCGATCAAATCAAAACCATGGTCGAGAAGTGCGAGCGCTGCGCATCTACGAGGGTACAGCGGGCTGAACCTCTCATGACGTCGCCTCCAACAGAGCTACATTGGCAACAGGTAGGAGCCGATCTATTCCATTTGAACGGCCAAGATTTTTTACTGTTGGTGGACTATCACTCACGTTATCCCGAAGTAATGACACTACGAAGCACGTCAAGTCAAGCCGTGATCTCTGCAGTAAAAAGTGTCATGGCGCGTTTTGGGATTCCGGAGGTACTTCGAAGTGACAACGGACCACAGTTTGCCTCTCACGACTTCGCCAGATTTGCGGAAGACTATGGATTTAAGCACGTCACTAGCAGTCCTGGATTTCCACAGTCAAACGGAGAAGTGGAGCGTACAGTCCGGACAGTGAAGGACCTCTTGGTTAAAGGCGACGATCCGTTCTTGTCTCTTCTCGTCTACAGAGATACTCCAGGCATCTTGGGTTTTAGCCCTGCTCAGCTGCTAATGGGTCGACAGCTCCGGACTCAAGTACCAAAGGCTGCCGAGAAACTCCGGCCAGCATGGCCGAAGTCACAGGTCATTCTAGAGCGGGACAGCGCGGCGAAGCGACGCCAAGCTTCCGACTTCAACCGTCGTCACGGAGTGCGCGAGCTCAGGGAACTTTCACCTGGCGAAGATGTGTGGGTGACCGACGCACAGTGCCCTGCTCAAGTGCTTAGCCGAGCGCAACGCCAACGCTCTTACGTCGTCGAAACTCCGCGGGGTGTGTTGCAGAGAAATCGGCGACACCTAGTTCCTTTCGAGAGCCAACCTACGGAGCCAGTTCCCGTCCTGCCAGCTCCGGTTCTGACGGTTCCTTCCTCTGATGGAGCCAATGGCCTGCAACCCCAAGATTATGAGCAAAGACTGGTTACAGCTCCCTCTCCGCAGCCTTCTGCCGAGGAAGTTCCCGCAGAGCCAAGGGCAAGTCCGAGAGCTGATGCGAGTCAGGCACCAGCGAATCTGTGGATCCACACTCCTCGACGCACGAGATCTGGCCGTCGAGTAGTAGCTCCAAAGAGACTGAACTTGTAGTGATGTGTGTTTTGATTTGTTCATCCACGAGTGATGTCTCTGAGAAAGGGGGATGTTGTGGTAGGTGTCGCTACCATTAGGTTGTATATATATATGAGAGAGTAAAGAGGCAGAGGAAGTTACTTGTTTCGTTCCACCCGGACTAACCCGGACCAGGCGCGTGTGTGTGTTCGTTTCTCCCTGGCCTCGACGGTCGCCGGTCTCTACAGTAGCTGGTGTCACCTCCTGGTTGTAGCGAATATAATTGGCTTCCGTGGAAAGGTCCCCGAAATGGGGGACCCGAAGATGCGCGCTAACGTGTTTTCGCGACGCAGAGTGGCATACCTTTGAGCTCAAGAAGCAATTTTTATTGCTCGTGTTACAAATAATCGGTAAGGTAAAACTAAATTATCCCTTGTATGGAAAATTTCTAAATATTTGGCTGTCTCAAGTGGAGACAAGCCTCGTTGAAATTTCCTTCCAAGTTCAAAAGAGGACGACGAAGTTCAGTCCTAGAAACGATGAGAAAGAAGGGATCAGTAAAAGGTCGGCTTTACCCCGGCAGCATGGTTCGAGCCCCACCCCTGCCCGTTTCGATCTGGATGAGCATCGTACCGGCGTACGGTCGTGTATCACTACTGCGTGGTGCACGTTAAAGACCCCAGGCTAGCGGTTGTACCGCACTGGCTAAATTGCTCATCTACAGCTGAGAGACCAGACGCCCACCGAGGCAGACTAACTTCCGGCTGTATAAACATACACACAACAATTTGCTTTGCTTTGCAGCATGGTTGGCCAGCATGTAAGAACTGTATATAACACCGTCATAAATCGAAAACAAAACTGTAACTCGGCTCCAGTGAAAATTGACCTATTAGTAAATTACCATCGAGGAGAACACAGGAAGTGTAATTCAACGATCGGTGCGCGCTGGCCTTCCACTTATAAAATATTCGAAGTAAATAATCATAATAAATCTTTGACGAACGCGCGTGCACGGCAAAATTTGTTGTAGGCTTTTTTCTTTAGAATACTGACTACTGCAGACGCCAGCACGCGCAGCGCGTGTAACTACACTCGTAGCATGCGCCTCGGTGCTTGGGAAATTTAGCAAGAGGTCTATTGGGGGACGCTGTCTGCTTTTCTGTGCTATCAGTACCCGGCCGATTGAGTCAAGGCAATACGTTGCCATGCCGACTACTATCGCGTTCATTTAGGCTTAGGAATTGCCCGAATCGAAAGACCATAAAAAAAAAAGCGGCGAGGTCATTGCTCATGCTTTGTGTTTTAAGTGAGGTAAGGCGAATCGAAAGCCTCCTGCACCATTCATTGCTGACAAACGCGCCCAATATTGCAGCTACAACGACGTATTAGTTCCAAAGCGAGCGGCGCTCACTCACCGGGGCACCGCCATGTTTCCCCGCCGTCCTTACTCTGCCGGTCACATGACCTAAAATACCCCCTCGTAGGGAAATCCGTTTAACCGCGGTTAGTTAACCAGCTTCGAGCAAACGGGCCCTGGTCCCTTGCTTGTTTTTCTATGCACGAGCTTTCTTTGGAACGCGCACGGCTGCGCCAGTTCTCGTGCAAGGGGACCAGTTGCCTACGCTCCGAGCTCACGTCTCCAGCAAATGTGGGCAGAACAAAACGCGAAAATAGTCCTGAGCCAAATGGCGAGACACACGCACAACAAAACCACCGACGCGTTAAAATATATAAAATTGCCTGTGCAACGTTATCGGAGATCTCAGAGGTCAGTTACACATATTTCAATGTGGTTAGATTTATATTGACACGAATGAAGGTGACGAGAGGACGAACAGTGAACTGAAAAATAAAGGTTTAATAGGCGAACTTATGCCAAACAAAAAAAGTAAAGAAAGAGCGTCGAGGCAACAGAAAAGCAGGCGGCGATTCTGCAACCTAACAGAGAGCGATAGCGAGACTGACTCGACAAGGTCGCTGGCAGCTGCCTATCTAGTGCAGTGCGTCACCATCTCGAAAGTTCGGCAAAGAAGGTTCGAGCGTCGCGCGCTCGGGACGAGGATGAACTGGCACTTTCGAGAACAAGAAAGCAGGGCAAAGGTTACGTCTGGTGTAAGAATGAACGCGAATCTTCTAGAAGTCCGTGACCGGGCGTTGTTTTTTCGGCTCTGCGGGCGGCAGAATGACGGGCCGGCCCTTTTGTCCTGCATGTGTTTGGCTCTTTGTGGATTTCCAAAAAAACGTGATGACGTGACAGACTTGAATTTCCAAAATTCTAGCTTGAAAAATTAACTACCTAAAAATAAAGAAATATTTTTTTTGGGAAGGGGGGGGGGGGTGGTCAGGTGTTTTATTTAGGTGGCTGGGTGTTTATCTTGACCAAAACCACGACACTGGAAAACACAAAAAATGACACTCGGGTTTAGATGTTGAGTTTGGTAAATCCAAAGTAGGACTGGCGCGGGAGTCATAATTAAAGAAATGCCGAGGTTAAAAATTAACTCGCAGCAATAAATGATACGAATTAATTTTAATACGAATTCAGCGATAAATACAACGACTGGCCAGGCAAAGATTCTGGGTCTGTGGATAGCTTTTGCACATACTTTAAGCAATGTACAGGGTGTCACAAAAAAATTTCAGTTTTTTTTTTTTGTTTCCGCAAAAATAAACTAGGTATCGCCGAACGCTCATTTTCCGCCCACCGTAGTGCTAAAGTTCACAACCAGATATCAAAGTTTCAGCCCGATCCGATACCTTATTCAAAAGTTATGAGTGATTTTCTGAAAAGTTCAATGGGAAAATGGCGGCCGACGGAGTTTTCGAATACATGGAACTCTATGGCGCCAGAAACCGAAAACGGGCAAAAATGGGCTCCATTTTCCCATTGAAATTTTCAGAAAATCACTTATAGCTTTTGAATGAGGTGTCCGTTCGGGATGAAACTTTGGCATCTGGTTGCGGCCTAGTGCTACCTTTGGACGGAGAATGAGTGTTAGGCATGCGTAGTTTATTTTTGCGGTAAAAAAAAAAAATTGTTTTGCGACACCCTGTACCAGTTTTAATTTGGTGATTTATGCGCGCAAGTAGTCAATCAATCAGCGTTTATTTCAGCTTGAAACACAAACTGAGAGGACGAGAAAAAAGCAGTGTCGTCCACTGCTTGACGGGCCTCGCCACCCTTACAAGTCAGCAGTGTAAACGCGGTAAAAATAATATATATATATATTTATATAAAAAATGAATAGTACAGACAAAATGAGAAGTACAGACAAATTATAGAAAAGCGTTCCTAAGGACAGCAGAAGACATATTACTCAAATGATCACATAGAGGAGTATTCAAAAACTTAGGCAAGATATATCGCAACATTGTAAAGCCATAGTTTGTTCTACATCTAGGTAAAACAAAGTGTCTTTTTCCCTGGTTACATAAGGCGTATTGTGGGGCACAGTAGAAACAATACGTGAAAGAAAATTATCATTTCTTGCCATTATATTTTTGTAAAACCACGCGAATCTATATTCAAATAAATTATATACAGGCACAATTTTAAACTGCAAGTAAGCCTGCCCTGTTGGGGAATTATATGGAGCTTTTGTAATAGCACGTATCATTTTCTTTCGTAAGATCAGAAGCTTCTGAATATCGGATGTTGTGGTATTACCCCAAACGAGGAAACAATAGCTTAAATACGAATAAAAGAAAGCGTAATACAAAGTAAGTTTAGTTTTTTCAGGTAGAACATGCTTATTACGTGAGGTAATTCCAACAACCTTGGAAAGGGCAAGACAAACCTCGTTTATGTGGGCGTCCCATGTCATCGTTGCAGTAAAACTTACACCGAGAGATATAAACATTTCTACGTACTCGATGACGGTGTCACTCAAAACTAAAGGCGGTGGGTGCATTACAAGTTTTCCTTTAGGGCGAAATATTACGGCTTTAGTTTTCTCTTTGTTTATTTTCAATTAGTTGACTAATGACCACCGTGCTAATAATGTCAATACTCTGTTAGCAGTGCCAGTTAGTTGTTCAACGTCGGAGGAGGAGAAGAAAAGTCTCGTATCGTCAGCGTAAATAACGTATTTTGCGAGAGTACTAATTTTGGAATCGTCATTTATATATATATTAAACAAGAGTGGTCCAAGGATGCTACCCTGAGGGACAGCATTGAAAATTTGAAGGGAATCGGAGCGAGAGTGATTTACAACAACATATTGTAATCGCGAGCTTAAATATGATTTAATAAGGTTGAGGGCGTGTCCTCGTACGCCGTAATGCTCGAGCTTAGCAAAAAGTATTTTATGATTTAGAGAATCAAACGCTTTACTAAAGTCAATAGAAATACCAAGAGTAAGACGTGATTCAAAACTGTTCAAAATATATTCTTTTTGGACAAGCAAGGCATGTTCCGTTGATCTATTTTTAGTAAACCCATACTGGCAATCAGATATTACAGAATGCTTTAAAAAAATTATTGAGGCGGCAATGAATTATTCGTTCTAACCCTTTTAGAAAAAAAACGGAACTATAGATATTGGTCTATAGTTACCAAAGTCGTTCTTGTTTACTTTTTTATAAATTACAAATTACGGCCACTCTACCTAGCTGCATAGCTGTTGGAAAGTGTCCCGTCATAAGCGCTGAATTGTAAATATGTGTCAGACATGGTGTAATTATTTTCAACACATATTTTACTGGGCGACTTTGTATATTATGGGAGTCAAGGCTATTCGTATCTTTTAGACTTTTGCAAATTGAAAAAACCTCAAGCTCGTCAGTCGGTTCAAAGAATATAGATTCCGCCAACCTATTACTTAGAAAATCAAAAATGTCGGAATTGTAGTGACTGTCACCTACACTCGAAAAAAAGTTGAATGATGTAGTGGTGTGCGAAAATGAAAAAGATGCAAACGGGTAGAGTTTGACGTTGTATAAAATATAGTGTAAGCACGCACATGGTACGCTGATTAAGACTGAAACAACTCTACATATTTACACTAGCGGTGAGCGTATCGAAAGTTAAGAGTGCATCAAAAGCAGTATATGTGCATGTACACATATACTGCTCAGGCCATTATGTTCGAATGCTCATAGTACTTTATTACCCTCAAATTCGGTGTAAGTTGTCTCCTGATTGCTTACAAGAGAAAGAAGGAAACATTCTAACTCTGGGCCACGTGCTCTGGGCTGATAGAAGATCTCCACCTGCTGACAGCTACCAATCATTTCGGCGCCGATGATGAGTATTCACTGCATGCCAACGGTCGCGCGCTTAGAGCGAGTTTTTCCCACGTGATTTCATACAATCGAAATTGTTCTTGACAAACAACAATGTTTACTGAGGCAAGCGGTCAGATGTGAAGCTTAGAATATTTTGTATTGATTGCGGCACACATGGCAAGTTGCATCGGTTTTTTTACAATCCGCGAAATAGAATGCTTCTGAATTACCTTGGTCTCTAGTGCATGTAGTACACAGAAGAGCACGAACTGACTCACAGTGGGAAACGAAAACAATGATAAACAAGCATTTAATGACGCGAAAACTGGGGGCACTGCACATATGCAGAAGGTAAGCTTTGTTTCACTAAATACATTACCATCCTGCGAGCGAAGCGGAACATACAAGTACGACCATACTGCCATGAACTATACTTCTAATGAACAAGCGCGCCATCCAAAGCATCGAGCTCGCTTTTATAGCTTTTGGTGCGCTCAAACCTTTCGAGACACAATTATAATCAATTCTAGTATTTCAATTATTTTTACTAGGTGCGCCTGTGTGTGTGTGTGTGTGCGTGTGTATGTTTTGTCTTTTGCGTTCACGTGCCATTTTCTTAGTTATATAATATTTTTCCAGAAGTCCGACAACTATAGTCTGTTTCATCATAAGTAAGAACCGCATAATCAAAGATGTAAACAAAACAAAAACGCGAACGCGCGAACACACATTAAAAATGCAATGTAACTTCGCATTCAAAATTAGTCGTTAGTTTCTTAGAGAGAAGCAGTTTCGTAGGGCGACATTGTTACTCGTTGAAGGTTATAAAAAGTGCAGTACAACTGTTAGCTTGGGGTCTTTAACGTGCATTACGCAGTATATGTGGTACACGATCTCACGACGGTAGGATGCATATGGCCGACTGAACCCAGTGTCCCTGCTAAAGCGCCTTGATAAAGGTGTTCTTTACAAGTACCGCCAACCATTGTTGTGGAAACTCGGAAGACACGTGCCACGAGCGGGTGCTCCGCCGCCATTGGCTTTCAAGGACCAGTCATTTTAGTGCTGCGCCGCTATTTGCCTCCAAGGGCCGCTCGAGGTACGGGCCTCGTGCACTGGCACCTTTGATGTTATTTGAAAAACCAACGCAAACACATCGAACTCGAATGCCATTTACAACGAGTGACATTTGAGCGGACGGTCAATCAGCGCGCGACAGTCCGGGCGTCGCGCATTCCACGCACGACAGATTGCGAGCTGATTCGCCGATCACAAAAATGTCATTCGCTGTAAATGCCATTAGAGTTGCCTGTGTGGCACGGATCCCTACAGGCTCTGCAGCGTGAGCTCCGTGCTTTGAACGCAGCTCGCGCTCGAGCATTTGTCCACGTGCTCTGATCGGTGGTGCCACAACACACTCGGCCAACGATCCCTCACCGTACTTGGTTTAGCCTGTGAGCTAAACCAAATGAGCTACGCTTAGAGTATAAGCGCTTCTTCACCCGATATTGTTGTGGCCGCCGCCATCTTTATGGTTAGTAACAAATCAAATGCAACTGCCGATCGTCATGATTGAAAGGTGCGACTTCCCCAGCATTAGTTTCGGTGTCAGGAAGCTCACGTAATATTGCTTTGCTTTGTCGCGAACTGTTTAAACATTTGTGGAGGACGGAAAAGCGTTTCCCGTGATTTCAGATAAAGCTTCAGATAACTAACAACCATCATTTTAAGCACCAAGATGTGTATGAAGCGTAGCTTATTTAGTGGCTCTAGTTTATTTAGCCCGACCGCATAGGCACAGAAAGAGAACGAACAGCTTTAACTCGCGTTCTTGGCGCTGCTTCGGTGGTTTCATCAGCCCGTAGCGTTGGCTGTGCTCCGAACTAAAGTAAAGCAAAGCAAATACTCAGATCTTAGGGTTTCACAAGCCAACCCAACAAAAATCACTTAATACGCCCCAATAAAAAAAAAAAAAAAATTGCGGGTTAATTTTGACTAACTGGAGATCTTTTGACGTTCAACCGAAATCTCAGATTGGCCTCCGGCGGATTGCGGGCACCTCGGCCGATATTTAAACCCGACATATATGGACAGATGGGCCAGCGCGTTGGCTCCGAGACACTGAGACGATTTAATGTTTTGTGTTTTATTTGAATATTCTTGCCACTTAAAAGCCACCGAGGTGGTTTTTAAACAAAATATGGTCAAACCATTTCGACAGGCATAGTTTGATTCGCGGAATGATTTTTGCAAATGATAAAAACATTAAAATGTTTTCGCATACGTGACGGAATCTGAAATGGCAGAATGCATTTCATGGTGCCCATCTCATTTGGATCGCGTCGGGCGTGTGTACCGACGCACAGTAGAACGCGCGCAAAAGTAGCTCTGGTGCACCCGCAGCCTCGCGCTTGTTGTTCTGACATCTCTGGCTTGCTCACTGCGGGCATCCAGGCATCTGACATCCCGACATCTCGCGCTTTTTCTGTCTTTCACGTGGCGTTCCAAGCGGCACACGACGGAAAATGCACATGAAGCTGTTCTTGAACACGTGTCGCCATCTGTACTTTATATTAAGAAACTACAATTTGTCGTAACTGAATGGCAAACGTTTGAGGTCTTATAACATTCTTAATGTGTAATATATCAATATGGAAGTTCTGGAAAATGTAATATCGAAGCATGCTTCATAATTTAATGTCTCGTTATTTTGATTAGTTGACGTGATTCCGTTTTTATAGCGCCATAAAATATTACCATTTTAAACTTTCTTTTTTATTTTAAAATATATTATCTGTACAGTTCGTTGCTTACTTTTTTAATTTATTACATCCAGCCGAACGCTCACGTAAAATATCGTGGACGATGGGACGTTATAACTCGAGAAATAAGATTTTAATATTAGAGACTGTGGTCTATTAAAAGGTGAATAATTAACTAACAACTAAAAATAAACGCAATATCAAGAAATTAAAGTATTGTTGAAAGACAGCTCTTTAATGTGACATTAAATTTATAATTGTAAGATATATAGAAAAAAAGTTATAAGCCGTCAAAAAAGCACCAAAACGTCATGCACGGTGGGGTTGCACCTTAATCTCGTTTCACTTAAGTTTCGGTCACAACTGGATCTCTTTTCTTTTTGCAAAAAAATTTGCATTAAATTAGGAGGAACCGTGCTCCACATGCTTAATAGTTTATACAGAACAGTGTTTCAGATCAATGTAAATGCCTCATACTTATTATACACAACAGTGTTTAAGATACTATTTAACATTCGTTTTTAAAAGGTTAAAACAGCGCAAACGACGAGGGACGGGAAGCAGGACAGATACACAGCGCTGACTCTCAGCTTCATTTTTGTTCATCGTAACCGCACAATAGATACTTGTTTGGTCAAGACTATAAAAAAAGATAAAACAGTCATTCGTCAACACCACAGAACCACCGGATCGCACGCGCGCATTTTACACTAGTGACGGGTAAGAAACCTATTTCTCTGTTAGATAGGGCAATAGGCGGGTGGCAGACACACTCGGCGCCTAATCTAGATATCTCGAACGCCTAGATTATTTCACGTCGTTTGCGCTGCTTTAACCTTTTAAAAATGTCACACCAAGTAGCCCAAGCTTCAACCTTAGCTTAATATTCGCATACGACAAATGCACAAAGACGCTTTCTGGAACGCTTTTACCTGGAGCAGATTGACTCTTAAGTGGTACAGTGTAAGTGAAACGGCATGCAACTGGAGCAACAATGCGCGTAGCACCTACATATTCTAGATTGAAAAAAAAACAGAAAAAAACAACAAAAGTGCATGGCCAATTTCTAGGCAATTGTTGCATACGTGAAACATTCTAGCACCACAAACGTTTAGCGAAGTTTGTTGAGCTGCACGAATAGCCTGTTCAGCCTGACGTCTACGTACATGGCACTCTTCATCGCATAATTTAATGCGTAACATGTGTACCCTTCAAATGATAAACCTGGTTATCTTCCAGAGCCTTTCAGCCCACTCCTCCTCTCCCACCTTGCCTCGTCGCCTACCTCTCCTCCCTACACGTGACCTGTCCGTTAACCAATAAACATCGGGCACCTAACCCCCCCCCCCCCCCCCCCTTCTTCCACCCGTCAACCAATCAGTGTCGCGCCTCGCGGCCACGTTTTTATCCAGGCTTCACGAGATGCCGAACACGTAGCCAAATAACGTTCGACGTTCAAATAAAGCGAAGAGAACCGGCCTTCCAGATATAATCCTCTATACCAGGGTGTCGAACCGAACCCGAACCCGAACCCAAAACCGGATCAAAACCGTTATTTTTGACCAAACCGGAACAAAACCGAAACCGAAATTGAACGCTTCATATTGAACCCGAACCGGAACGAAACCTTAATCTGATGTTGCGGTTACCGGTTCAACGAAATCGGTTCAGGGCCAATTGTGTCAATAATTGGTCTATGGGAAAAGTTGCGGGCGTATATTTTTCTTATGTTGCCAAGACTAATCCTACATTCTGTGAGCTATTTCTGCATTTCGTTTTTATTGCATACGTAATAAAACATACATCATCGTCTGGAAAGCTTCAACTTTCCTTTGTTTCTTGGATTGATCCTGGCGGCGCCGTAGCGGCGGCGGCGATTTTAAAGCACCGCTTGGCCGCTTGGCTACGAAATGTCCAAGTGTCGGAGCGCATTGCGCCACTGTAGGCACGGAGGCCTACGCGTCCGCGAATGTTTGACCTCAAGATGGACCGCAGTTGCAGTCGATGAGCCATTTAGCCAATCGAGCACCGAGAGCGCACCACGTGACCTTCCGCTTGAGTGCAGCGACACCCTGAAGGAAGGGGGGACGAGTATCGCGCTGCATCGGCAGTATAGTTTGTAGGGTCGCCTGTGGTCCATTTCAGTGAAAAACAATCTTTTCTTCAACGTGCTCGAAGTGTTATCTTACAAAAAAAAACAAACAAAAAAACCCCACAAAAATATGGGCTGTTGGAGGCAACGTTACTCGGCGACGATTCGCCGACGTAGGGAGCCTCGGCGAGTTTGTAGGCTCCCTATGTCGACGCTCCGCGCCTTGGAAGGAGGCCAGGGGCCAGGGGGTGGAGGATTGGGGGGGGGGGGGGGGGTAGGAGGAGGAAGAAAATTTGTCTGTTAATATTTTTTTGCATGTTTGTCAGACTAGCAAGGCCAGCATGTCGCCTGTTCAACAATTTCTCATTTATGTTTGAAGTCCTCTTTCATCGTCTTCAACTGAGCATTCGAGAAACGTCGTTCGCTGTAGTGGCATTACCAAAACTTTGTTCAGTATCTGACAGGTACAAATGACCTGGTCTAAATCCTTCAAACTGGGTCGTAGAGCGTTGTTTGCGATAAAAAGTCAAAGTGACGAGACAAAGCAACGCCACGGGATCTTTAGAACAGCTTTTTTCCGCCGGAACCCGAAGCGCTAACAAGATGTAGTCACATTTCAGTATACGTGCGTGTTCACGTGCCCGGTTATTGACACATCGGCCAGTTTGGCCGATGTATACACGACCACAGCTTAACGGGATTCAATAAACTACCCCAACTGCGCACTCGACGTCCCTGTTTCTGTGTTTTACGGCACATTTGTTTCCTCTCGTTCCCCCGTCAGCCACTCTAGGGCATAGCTGTGACCTCTTACTTGGGTGCCGAAAACAGGTAGCATGTATAAAAAAAAAAAACACGTGTGTGCAGAGCAAACCAACACATAGGGAGGGCAAGCAATCTAGCTAGGACCTTTTTACTGCTTACAAAATCACAGCGAAGCGTGTGATCTTCACAGCTCAGAACGTGCGTGTTTTTTGCTTCGGAAACCGAACACTAAAGATGGCACCGGCCACAAGCTCCTTTTCGGAAAGGTCTATAGCCCTTTCCAGCGGCAGTCTCGAACGAAGCGATTTACAGCGCGCGTCCCTGGTTCTGAGAGGGTAGCCAGTGTTGCCCGACTGCGCTGGGCTGTGGGTTTTCTCGTCAGTGGGCTGTGGCAGCCTGCGTAGGCGCACTTCCGGACGCTGCTGGAGGCTACATTGCCGCGTTCTATTTTTTTATTTTGTGTTCTATGGCGAATAGAATTTCTCGGGGTTTTTAAGAATGCATTGTACTATTTTTGGTTACAAAAACAAAGAAATCAAACTTATTTTGGTGACTCCGTGCGCGACAGGACAAATGCAACTGGAATGTTTGTTTCATTTTATGTTGATCGTTCTCAGTGTTGGACAAAATACTCGATAAAAGTATTTAAGTTAAGTTACTAAATACCTGCTTCATAAAGTATTTAAAATACTACTCGAGTTACTTTCACTGTAAAGTATCTTGAGTAGAGTACAAATACTTAGAAATGTATTTCAGTTACTTTTGAAGATACTTCCGCATTGCTTAATTTTGTGTCGACGTCATTGACAATGACAATTATGCAGCTACGCAAATCTGGGTTACCAGAATGGTTTATTAGCACGCAACAACACAAAACGGGGGAAAAAAGTATCGTAGGGCTATTTTATGCAGTGTGACTATAAAGAGCAAAATATTGTCACGAATGATAAATGATAAGGCGGCAAATAAATAAAGAAACTAAACATTTAAGGGGGCGAACTTGTTCCCAAAACAAAATAGAGAAAGGCTAGCGTCGCAGGCGTCGATGTCGGCGAAACAGCAAGATCGACCGCTGGGGCGAGACTGACTCCGGACCGCCACTCGGAGCACCTTTTGTACCCGCGTGGGTTTCTGGAACATACGGCGTAGAAAGTTTGGAGCGTAGAACATTCGTAACTCGATCAGATGACAAAACTCTCGAACTTACCAGAATGTCAAGTTGAAGGAATAAATAAAAGAGAAGTCGGCTTTCCGGTATCGAACCCGGAGCCTCCGCGCGAGAGCGTCCGCGTGAGAGCCAAGCGCGGTAACCGTTCGGCCATGCGCTCGCTGGGCAACGCGCGTGGCAATATCACTGATAGATGTTACAAAACATTTCTGGGACAACAAGAAAGAGGTCGCTTTAACTATTGGGGAGGAGATCAGACCGTGGCGCCCCAAGTGGTTAACTTTAGAACTAGATGGATGGGCATAACAAATACAATGGCTCAGCGCTCGGCTGACTTAACCGAACGCGGCGTCAGCGTTCGGCTGGAGTTCGTGTTCTCCGGTGAAGGGAAAGAGGGGCTCTTTTGTTACCACTCCGGCCTGCATGAACAATGCAACATGCACAGTGCCCAGCTCAGCACAAAAGCCCAAGTGGGTCAAGTTCGCATCCCCTGACGACTGCTTTCGGGGGAGATCCGGCACTTAACGTCACTTCACTAATTGTTTGTATTTTTTCATTACTGTGCCTTGCGCTCTATTAAAAAAGATGACACGAACATGCCCACAAGGCCTGTGGGCATGTGCACAGGCCTTGTGTTGGGTAAACACCGAGGTGTGGGGGTGACAAACGGTTCAGAGCGCTTCGCCAATAGTGACATCGCTGAATATCACATCCTGCCGCGCACCTTAGACGCATCGTTTAGCTACAATCCCTATTCCCTATAGACCTTTTTAGTGTACTCTCGTCCCCAGCCACCTAATAAGCGTATCCGGTATGGGCGACGAAAAACTAGCAAAACGTTTCAACCTGCAAATAGTAAAAAAATAGAGGGGTTGCAAAATGAAAATGTGTGATGGTTACACTTTTATCCTAAATGCCTTCTATTGGCGTGGCGACGGCAAAACAATGTTTTCGCCCATACTGGAAGTGACGACAATTCAAGATGGCGGCGCCCTTGTGGAAAGGTCTATACGGGGAGTTCACTATAAACGAACTTGGGACACGGATATGAGTGAATGAATAACAAAGAGAACCCACATAATAACCACGGCAGTGGTCGCACCTTCTTCAAGTAGGTTGCGTTCAGAAAAGCACTCAACGTCGGGGGACACTTTGTTGGCATTTTGAGAGTCATCCAGCTCCTAGTTCGTTTCCTGTACTGTTCTCTGCTTATCAATGTTCGCTTACAGACAGTGTTCGCGAGAGCAATAAGTGCCGGACTGACAACACAAAGAAAAGAAAAAAAAAACCTCGACGTTTTGCCTTCGCAGGGTCAAATATACAAAAAGCAAAACAAAAATGTCTACTTTTTCGTGTGTGTCCACTTCTAATTTTCTTCTATTTGTTATTTTCTTGACACTCAAGTCTGCATTGTTCTCGTTGGTCGTTCCCCGGTCTGCTTGCGCCTCAGGGTCAGGGTGGCATCTTTACTTCCGTAAAATCACACCTTTTGTTTGAGGATTTTTTGGGGGAAACTTTATAGAAACAAAAGGCGCCTTTGGGAAGGCGAGGGGAGAACCTTCATTGTACGAACTTTGGGCTGAAATATGAGTCACAGTCGGCAAAAAAGCGATATTTTCACGAGCTCAGTTAAAGTCACCGTAGCTAATCGGAGCTAGCAACAGGATTCGGTTGCTCGAAAGAATGTTCACGTTTGCTCGTGCCACACCCACGCCACTTTCTACCGAAAAACTCGGAAAATGGCGGAATGTCAAAAATGTATTTAAGATAATGAGTAAACGATACTCGGAATTGTAATTAAAATAGAGTATTAAATACTCTCCATCAAAGGTATTTGCAAGATACCAAGATACTCCAAAAAGTATTTAAGATACAGTATCTTGAGTAGAGTATTTGAGATAGGCACAAGTCTGATCTTTCTACGGCACCATACACTTCCAATTTACAGTGTCGACGATAGTCACTTCACGACTATCGGACGGAATCCGGCGTGTTTTGGGGCACATGTAGAAGAAAGGTGCTCTTTTGCACAGCTTCAAAGCAAATGAACGAGCGTGTCTATTCTGTCGCCACACCCCGGACCCGACCCTATCAGCTATTTTTCGCGAAGGCCCGGAACATAGCCGGGAAGGCTCTTTGGAGATTATCTCAACGGAAATAATCCTCCAAGAATGTCGAACTGCCCGCGTCGTGGGCTGCTTGACGTTCGCTCTCTTCGTTCGTTTCCTGCGAAGGCCAAGCAGGCTACGAGCCCTGGTATTCCCTAGGGTGCCTTCATGTGCTAGTATTCCCTTGTTCTCACAGTGGAAGATAACACACAAAGGGTAAGCCTACCAAACAGGCAAATAGAGTAAAGTAAAAACTTTCATGAAAATCCGGCGAGCTCCGGATGCACAATGCAGGTGGGGAGTCACGCTGACCGGGTTTCCACAGCTCAGGTGGGTGGCAGAACTTTCTGGCTGATAGGGGTCGCTCGATTCGCAAAATGGCGGCGGCCAGAGAGCTCGTTTTGCAAAGGTCTATAGGCCCATCCTGAAAATACGCCCTCCTCTGGCAGAGTTTGAAATACTGCACAGCTGCGTGTGCAAAAGACACCATAAGAATGGAAAGCCGATCGCTTATATTTAGTTCCCTTAAAGGGCAACTCCGCTCAATTCTGAAAAAGTTAGGCTTACATGTGATTCCATTTCACAAAGCACTACTAAACAGCTCTACGTCTTCGGATTCGTGAAATGTGGAATATTATTTGTGTAATCTTAATTTAAACATAATCTGATACCGAAACCGAAACTTCGGTTGCGTCAGGCAGCATTGGTCTCCTGTCGTCAAAGTCATGGCTACGTCACGTCGAACCACGTGGTCTTGTGACCTTCGTGGGGGCGAGGGACAGGACACGCGACGCGGGCAGGTCGCTTCGCATGGCGTGGACGGTGATGGCCCGGGGGAGAGGGGGGAAGGGGAGAAGACGAAAGAGGAGAGGGGGAGCGGAGAAACAGACCGATCAGCGCGCAGGGCAGCGCATCCGCGTTACGGTGATCACGTGGATGCGGTTGAGCCAACACCGGGAGGAGAAACTTATGACGTCATCGTTCAATTTCGCTCTGAAAAGTAAAAACAAACAAAACGTGAGAGTGACGTAGTCATGCCTCTGACGTAGTGGCTCAAAGTTGGCCGCTCCAACTCCGTCGCATTGACTGCGCTGACGATTGCGCCTCACGTCGCACGCTAGAGTTGGCAGACTTCGGCGACTTGTCTCATTTGAAAGTTTGCTGGCCAGTTTATTAAATATATAGACGGAATTAGATCGTAATATTTGACATGGGGTCTGCTTATATGATACTGAAGAGGGCTGCATAGTTTTCAAAATATCAAAAATGAAGCGGAGTTGCCCTTTAAGAACAGTAACATACAAGTAATAGCCTTGCCACATTAATGGTTTCTTTTGCGCACATCACTGTGCAGAGTTTTGATATCTGCCTGAAGAGGGAGTAGTATTAGCGGCGAGATGTTTTGGTGGCGCCCTCCTGTGGTTCCCCCTTGTGACGTCATTACCTTGCAAACAACAAGTTGGATGGTGTTTGTTACTAGCATGGTGGAAGCTTGAAATCATTGCGCTCTCAAAGGAACACTGCCAACACCGTCAAAATTAAAGTTCTTTCATTCCTCTTACTTCCGTCGATGATAAATCCCCTTTCCGACGTCATAGTCAGCGTTCGGCCAATCGTGGAAGGCCGACCACAGCGACGCTTTCGGTCGCGCACGGGACTAATTGGGATGGGTCTGCTGCAAGTATCTAGTGCACAGAAACGGCTGCAGAAGTGCTCGGTCAATATTCAAAGGTCGAGTTAGGAATCGGTTCGAACCGGTTCGCGCTTATTAAAACCGGTAACCGGAGTGATATAATGTGCGCTACCCCAAACCGGGACCGAACCGGAACGAAATACAATGCTACTGAACCCGAACCCGAACCGAACCGAAATAATGACCTGTTCGACACCCTGCTCTATACACACAAAAATTTGACTTGTTCCAGAAAGAAATATGTGGAACGTTAATTTAAGTGGAACCTACGTGGAACCAGATTTGGAGTATGGCTGTAAAACAGTTAAAGAGAAAAGTCATTCGGAGCTTTATTTGTTCCGGATGCGTGCCGCCTGCTCTTGTCTCCCGGCGCAGCGGCCTCTCGAAGAGTCTGCTCGTTCCTTAACTCTGTTAGGGTGAAGTTTCAAACTCGCCGCGTGCCAGTTTACTCAGAACAATTCGAGCCCGGGAGGGCCCGCGTGCGCGTGAAAACTCCGAGGCATACTCGGCCCATGCAGGCACGAACATAACCAGGTTCGGGAAATTGGGTCTGATTACCATCTCGAACGGATTGCGTGTCTCGTGTCTTAATTAAAGGAAAAGGGGGAGGCTCTGCTTCCGCAATCACCGAACAGCTACGGAAAATCAGATTATAAAAACGCATGAAACGCATAAAAAAAAAACCCAGTTCCCTCGCAGGCACAGCTTTTTTTTATATTTGTACTCGTTGTTTAGTTTGGATCACAGGGAATTTGAATGAATTGTAGCTTTCACTTTTTGTGGGAACGTATAGTAATTAAATTACATGCGAAGCTCATGGCGAAAGGAACAGAAGAAACATACAAGAAATTAAAACAAAATAATTAAAAAAGAGACAGATATATCCGGGATTTCACGACGATGGCTGCTGTTGGTAGGTATTCAAGGGGGGTACTTCTAATTAAGAAATCTGTCCGGCTCAATTCATGCCGCCAACGTCTAACGAACGACCTTTTTTTTTTTTTTTCTTATTCAGTTTCGAGGTTGACAAAGGTCTGGCGCTTCGGGCAAGAAGACAAAAAATGCGGCAGGAATTCATTTAGGCTGTCGCAAACTGCATTCAAATTATGCTGGAATCGCTTTCTTGTTACTTAACGAACGGTGGCACGCGAAAGAAAAAACCTGTTGCATTTTAAAACGTAGTCCCTGGGAAAGTTTGTTCTGTCTTTTAACTCGATGACGAAATATTTCAGTCACGCGTCGGAAGCTTTTAATTTTGTTGCTGGCCGGATTACGAGATTTTGTTGGGACAGCCTAACGTATGATAAGGCGACTTCAACATGAAGAGCTGCATTAACATATACCAGCCTCGTACACATTAGTGAAAAGTGAAAAAAAAAAAGTATCATCAACAAAAACATAATCCTTCGATGACTGAAATCACTTATTGTCATGTTTTCATCATAATATGTGTACCTGATTTTGAGAGCACGGTGCAAGATGACTTTAAAAGAGGAAGGAATACTTTGTGAATTATTATATTCGTGATATGACTGGGGTTCTTCCTTTTTGATGCTAATGTTCTAAAAATGGGCGCGCGGTTTTTGGAAATTTTGTTTTATTAATATATTCGGCATTTTCAATTTGTATCGCTTTATAATAAGAGAATTTATTTGTCGATTTATACTGATTAGCACTTTAAAAATAATAAGTTGTTCAGTAAAAAAAAAATCAAAATTTGGGCACTACATTTGACAACCTCAATTTATTAATAATTCTACGCATTTGCGGCGTTATAAAGAACAAGATACTTTATAACCATTTGTTGCCCAGCTTGTTTGAAAAGGAGCCTATCTATGAGTGCCCTTCCTTACCTTTGGTCACTCGACTGGTTGGGCTCCTTTCTGTTTCGCGCACAAATACTCAAATGTGTGAAAGCGTTCTCTAGACACTCACACTCAAGGGGGAAGAAACCAAAACTTTCAGCATCGCGTCCATCAAAGATTTTAGGAAATGAGAGGGCTGATGCCCTTGTGAACAAGGTACATCAACTTGAGTCGCCCACAGTCTCCAATGGGCGGTACAATGAAGTACGCCAGGTCGGTGTATTTCCGTTAAACCCCGATGTCTGAAAAACAAATTGACTGGGAAATATCGCCGTTTCTGGTAAATACAGACAAAGTTGAACGTATGACCCATCATTGTCACCGCCGTTCCACGCACCTACAGAAGCTCCCGCGTACGCACATACACTACCCAGCGATGCTCCAATCATCGGTTTTCTTTGATCTGTTCAACCAATTGAAAGCGCGAACGCTATCATCTATGGGTGTTTTTTTTTAATTTAAATGTATTACTTTAACCCCGCGTTAAAAAATAAGCTCTCTTTTTTTTTTGTCGTCCTTCGTATTTTACTTTCGCATTGACCATTCGTTCAAAGTCGACCTTTTGCCGAATTACCCGAGCATCAAAAAAAGATACCGGGAACGTAAGTCCACTCGCTGTGCGTGCTGGCATCTTCAGCTCTCACTGTTCGAAAGCAAAAATATAAAACAAACAGCACTTCACACTCACGTTCCAAACCGCTTTATTTTCGTTATTTACTTCGAATGTTTTCTATAGGAAAGGCGAGCTCGTGCAGCGTGTGTACCTACGTTCCCCACATTCTCTTTGATGCTCGGGTAATTTAGCGAAAGGTCTATTCACCACTTTCTCACAACGGCCCACATCAACTCGTTTCAAACACAGAACGTCATCCTAATGATACCGCCCTCCCGCCCGTTTTTGGTGCCGACTACGATCAGTCGATTAAATTAAAAATCTGATAACGTAATATTTTTTTTTGTCATCGCATTTTAAAAATTTAATAACGAAGCACCTTGACCACTCATTCTTTAATAGTATATTTGTATTAGTCTGCTATGAGGTCGACAACTGGGTTAGTTTGTATTCACTGCACGTATTGAGGTAAAATAGCGCAACCGATCCATAGTAGGGAATACGTGTGGCAACCGTGCTTCAGGGACACGATCATCTGGGGATCGATTTTCTGAAGGAAATCGATTTTCTGAAGCTGACAATGGGGCCCCTGTACGTGCAAAGGGGATCAGCTATCAGGGCGCTTACGGCCTGAATATCCATTGAAACGAAATGTCCAATTGAGATGAAATGTCCAACGAGTCTGAATATCCAAAGACATGGACGATCCCACCAGTTCGGAATGTCTACTGAGACTGGATATCCAATACGGCAACCGTGCAGACGTAAATATTACTGTATGCTGTGCAATGGGACAAGCTTGAACCAGAAGTAACAGTATGGTAAAAATAAGTTTGCAGTTCGTAGTTCAGGATAGATATGTTTCTGATGAAACTTTGTTCTCTGTGAATAAACGGGCGGTGAGAGAAAACATCACTGAAATAAAGTTTAACTGAGATATACTCGCAATTTTGCGACGGATTTAAAATAATATCCCCGATGTTTTTCAGTTCAGTATAGTTCAGTATATAGTGCGCGTGAAAACTCCGAGGCATACTCGGCCCATGCAGGCACGAACATAACCAGGTTCGGGAAATCGGGTCTGATTACCATCTCGAACGGATTGCGTGTCTCCTGTCTTAATTAAAGGAAAAGGGGGAGGCTCTGCTTCCGCAATCACCGAACAGCTACGGAAAATCAGATTTAAAAAAAAAAACGCATGAAACGCATAAAAAAAAAACCAGTTCCCTCGCAGGCACAACTTCTTTTATATTTGTACTCGTTGTTTAGTTTGGATCACAGGGAATTTGAATGAATTGTAGCTTTCATTTTTTGTGGGAACGTATAGTTCTGTTTGAAGCCTTCATTAAACAAGAAACCAAGCAAGAGACTGACAAATTTGATTGATTTGTCAATACTGTAGGTCATTGAAGACCCCCATACAGAAGTGGAGATTTGTACAGACAAGAAGCACTACAGCGGTATGAGAAATTAGTAATAAAAAGACAAAAAAAGCAAACGTATAAGCGAAATGTTATGCTAGTCCATAAAAGTGAGAGTCTCGACAAAAGACTGCGCTGGTGTACTATATTTACGATTTCTTCCGGTAACTTATTCCATTCATCTATAACGCGGGGGGAGAAGGGATATTTAAATGTGTTGTTTCTGGCTGTATACGGCCTGATCGTCTTGTTGTGGTTGGTTCGCTTTGAGTGCAGAAAGGGGGCCTTGAGGTATTTTTCTTGCGCTATATTTATTTTTTTTTTTTGCTGGTACAGTGTGTACAAAAACTTTAGGCTGGCAAATTTTCTTCGATCTTCTAGGGTGTCCAACTTTGCGTTCGCAAGCATAGCGGTAACGCTAGCCCTCTATTGGTAATTAGAATAGATGAACCTTACTGCGATCCTTTGAACCTTTTCCAGCTTATTGTCAAGGTAATCCTGATACGGGCTCCAGATAATACTGGCATATTCTAACACTAGTCCGACCAGTGCCTCGTATGCTGACAGTTTAGATATAGACATAGAGTTGTTTTTTTTTAATTTTCTTCTAAAGTAGTCCAACTTCTTAAATGCATTGCTGCGTACGTTTGTGACATGTGTCTCCCACTTAAGGTTACTGGAGACCGTAACCCCCAGGAACTTTATTTCATTTACTTTATTAATAGTTGTGTTATCTAACATATATGAGAAGTATAACGGGTTTTTCTTGTTAGTGATAGTGATAACAGCAGTTTTGCTCGTGATATGATTTTCATACCCCATCTCTCACACCAAAGGCTTATGTTTTGCAATGATTTGTTAAGAATTATCTGACTCTCAGGTCCAGCTATGGTTGTATATATGACGCAATCGTCGGCGAAGAGTCTCACTTTCACAGTTGGATCAACGCAAGCCGGCAAATCATTTACATAAATCAAAAATAGCAATGGGCCAAGCACTGACCCCTGTGGCACTCCGGAAAACACATCCAGCATGCCAGAGGTACTACCGTTCAGTATAACATACTGTTTGCGTTTGACAGGGTAACCATAAACTTACTTATTAATTTCTGATGGGGCACACGGTCAAAGGCTTTTGATAGGTCTATAAAAATGGCATCCGTTTGTTGTCTAACATTAATAGTAAGCGCAACATTAATAGTTGCGTTACCGTAGACAATCTTGCCCCGAACCCGTGTTGATGTGAATAAAGAGCATTGTTTTCTTCTAAGTGTTGGGTTATCGCCTTGCATATAATGTGCTCAATTAACTTGCATGTCGTACTTATCAGTGAAATCGGTCCGTAGTTAGTGATTAAGTGTTTATTTCCTGTCTTGTGAATCGGGACAATCTTAGCACAACGCCAATCATACGGTAGCCGTGAGGATCGCAGTGACTCGACAAAAATGAGACATAGATAGTGCGAGAGCCACTCTGCATATCTCCTTAAAATTGTGCCAGAGATTCCATCAGGTCCAGCAGACTTTTTTTTTACGTTTAGATTCAGTAATAACAATAAGAATCCGGGCTGAGTAATCTCCAAGTTTGGCATTACAGGCACTTCAGTACTTTCTGGTTCACATTCATCTTCGAGGGCTCTAGAAAATACAGACTGAAAAAAATAATTGAAGCCCGAAGATATGGTTTCTGGGTTAACTGTGATAGCGCCATCAATTTCAAACTGTGAAGCATGACTTTCTCGTCTCGACAGATATCGCAAACACTTTTGGGGGTCGTGTATAAGGGAGTTTGGTAGAGTAAAAATAAAGTGCCTTGCCCTAGCCGAGCTGATTTCTAAGGTAAATTCTGGTGATAGTTCCTGCACCTCGAGCTTGTTTCGACGTCTCCACTTCAGTCGGCGTTTCATCCCTATAATGTTTCGCGTTATCCACGGGTTCATGCGGTTCATCGTTTTCTTTCTGTTAGGAACCAAGTTCGTTTCACAATATGTTTTTATATCTTTAAACTTGCACCACATTTCATCAATGTCGCACATATGGCTGAATTGGTCGAATTGGGTTTCGAGATAATCAAGGATACATACATCATTGGCCATCGCATAAGTTTTTACCGTAACAGTAACACGCTTGTGGGGTTTAGTATTGCACAATGGATAAGTACAGACAAGTAATTTGTGATCGGAATTTCCATCTTCAACGTAACCTTGAACTCTTTTAGACGATTGCTCACAAACAGCAGATCTAGAGTAGAACTCGCTGTTCTGGATATGCGGGTTGCTTCCAGCACCAATTGGTCGAGACAAAAGCTGAGTGCGCTTTGCAATAGCTGTTCCGAGCTTTCTTCATCTATCTTATCATTTGTTAACGTGATCCAGTTGATGCCGGGTAAGTTAAAATCCCCTGCCAATATCAGTTTAGTTCTATCGTTAACTTCTGCACAAAGGTACTCATGCAAATCAAGTAATTACTGAAGAGGAGCCTTAGGCTGTCTATAAATTCCGCCAACCAAAATGCTCGTTCCAAACGTAGTTACTTTGTACCAGATGCTCTCGGAATTTGCTATTTCATCAAGTTGTATTTCTAAAGAAAATACCCGAAGGAAGCTGCATTCCTCCAGGTTGCGCAGCATGCCGCACAGAATAGAGTTCAGGCTTTTGTGCTGGACCCGCTCGCTGCGGCAACACCAACATCAAGCTCCATCTCGGCGAGAAACGAGGGGCTTCAGGGAGAAATGGATGCGTTTGCCTCGTTCACCAGTGGCTGTGCTACCATCTACCGACTGCAAACGCGGACAGAAGCACGAGCATGGCTGTGCTCCCAGGGGATACTTAGCACTTATTGCAGTAACCATTTAGTGACGCATAAAGTGAAGAAATGTTTTATGTTTGTCGCTGATCACGTTGTCCTCTTTCGAAAACGTGGATAAAGGTGCCGCATTCAGAAAGTGGAAACCTATCACTCTGTGAAGCTTCGTCTCTGTAGCGTTTTTTTTTTTGTGTGTAAGCAGTTGGTCTGGTGTTAACCAATCACTCATTGTTGGATGTGTCTACATTTTATTGTTAAAGCCTAATTACTTCCAGAGCCGCTTTTGTTTTTACCACAAAACTTATCAATCAAACATTAACCTACATAAAACATGTTTCTAAAAAAAATACTGGATTTTGTGCAGTTGAGGCTCCGCAAAGTTCACGTCTTCCATTTTTGTTTTTTTAGTTTCCAGCAATTGAAGATGTTTTGAAAAAATAGCGAAGTTGAAGCAACTTGCTGGACTCCGCCCTAGCGACCAATATTCTTTTTAACGAATTTGAACATCTGTCAGCTCCAAATACGTAAACATTGCGAAACGCGTTGCTCAAATCAGGTAGCCAGTGGAATGAGACTGTATGCCGCTCCATGCACGATATCCACTTGGTCACGTGGCAGGCAAGACGGAATACCCATCGAGACGGACTGTACAACTGAGACGGAATGTCCAACGAGTCTGAATATCCCACGAGATCGAAGATCCAACCAGGCCGGAATGTCCAACGCGTCTGAATATTCATCCAGCCTGAGTATCCACTAGTGGATCTTCCGACTCGTTTGATAGTCGGGATCTGAATCATCAGCTCTTAAGGGGTAGGGTGATGGATGCACGTGAGAAAGTGTGGAATGCGGTGTTTTACGTTTTGTTTCCCTTCCTCGCTTATAGTAACATCCATCGAGCTAGAGCTCTGTCATGTCCCATAATTCTTATTTCTGCTTGCGCTATTTTACCTCAGTATGCGTTAGCCTTGTTTCTATCTTGTATTTTGTTTTGTTTCTACCCCTTCACTTTGTAATGCCTCAGGGTCCTGAGGTCAATGAAATATAAATAAATGAATAAACGAATAAATAAATACGCCCCGGTGAGATTGCGATTATGCAGTGACAGACCCCATACAATCTCTGTGACCCTATAGCGCTGACCGTTTTATTTTGCCAAAAGGATTAAAATACGCTACGTTTCCATGAATGCGATCGTAGCGCATCGAATCGAGCAGGGACCAATCGCAGGCAGCCTCTCTTCCTACTTCTTCCTCTTGTACCTATCTGGTACCAATCAAAATAGTCAAATCTCGATTCGATGCGCAGCGGTCGCATCCATGTAAACGCAGCCATAGGCCCATTGGTATGGTGCTTGGAGCCATTCTGAGTGCGTGGCACGCGTGGTGGTAGGCGCGCGCAAAGCGCACGGGTTTGCATCTTCTTGCCTAATCTAACAAGCGGCTGGATTTTTAATTTGATTTGTTCTTTCTTGGTCAGATCAATTCTTTCATTATTTTTATAATATATTAGTATTTAATTATCAATGCGCGGAAGAAAGACAGAAAAGCTGGTGTTGGTTCATCACTAATTGCAACTCATACGACTTGGCAGCAGCGCGGCACCACATCGGCCCATCGCTTATTCTTCGTACCTTCATATATTACAGGTTTGCGCTCATTCCTTTTTGTTAATCAATCAAAATTACGCCAAAACGCCGTTGCTGCTGCCTGTAAATCGTTTTTGTTTGCATTTTTTTACGGACTAACTTATTTCTTGTTTTCCTGTGTGTGTTTTCCGTTATTGCGCTCTACCGATTTTTGCTCGGCCCGACATGAGCAACGAACCCAAAGAACTAGCTAAGGCGCTGGAGGATCTTCGCCGCGAGCTGCGTGCAGACTTGCGCAGTTTGAAAGAAAGCGTCAAGTTCTGTAGTGATACGTGCGATGGAGTGAAGGTCATAAGGGACGACATGAAAGAACTGCGTAAAGAAATACTAGACCTTACGAAACGGAACCAGGAACTCAATGCTGAAAACTGCAGGCTAGGCGCCAGAGTAGAAGAATTAGAGCAGTACCAAAGATCGAACAATCTTGAAATCAAGGGGGTACCAAGCCAGGGCGATGTGAGTGATGTTATCAAGAGAATCGGCGCCCTTCGTGATGAACCAGGGGCGGATGCGGACATTGACATCTGCCACCGCGTCGCCACTTTTATGCCAGATCAAAAAAACATAATTGTTCGCTTCGTCCAGCGCTCAAAAAGGAACAAAATTTGGAAAAGGCAAAAAAAAAAAAAAAACGGATCACTACTGCATCCCTCGAGTTTGGCGGAGCCGAGTCACCGGTTTATGTAAACGAACACTTGACAGGCTTGAACAAGAAACTGCTGGGGACGGCTATCGCGCATAAAAGAAGGGTTGGGTGGAAGTTTGTGTGGTGCTCTGGTGGCAAAATATTTGCGCGTAAAGATACGACGTCAGATGTACTTAAAATTACTTGCCTGGGTGATGTCGAAAAAATTAGGAATTAGCGTAGAATATTTAGATGACTGCTTATTTTTGTATAACTTCATAATTCTCGATGGCGGTGCATGATTGCTTTTACCACCCTCACGAAGTGAATGCGTTGTTTGGAAAAACTGATAAGAAATGTCTCAAATTTTTTCACCTTAACGTTAGGTCAGCGTGATCTAAAACCGATGACCTCTTTTTACTTTTTAACACGTTTCAACCAATGTTCGATATCATCATGCTCACTGAAACCTGGTACAGCGATGACAGCCATGTTTTCTTTTACCGGGATATGAACACTTTTATCTCAACCGCAAGCAAAACCGTGGTGGTGGTGTATCCATCTTGATATCAAACACAGGTTTTGAGACTGTATCCGAATACTCAGCAATTAAAGATCATTACGAAGTACTATGCATACGTAAAACCCTTGAAGTGTATAGTGTTGTTTACCACCCACCAAATGGAAATGTGTCCCAGTTCTTTGAATTTCTAGAAAGGTTGTTTAGCTCCATGGCTGAAGTTAAATGCAATTTCATCCTTGGAGGAGACCTAAATATTGATTTTCTTGATCTATCACGTAATCAGTCGGAGTTATCTTTATTACTGTCTGCACATAATCTTCAGAATGTCATATCTCTTCCCACGCGTATAACAGCGACATGTTCCTCCTTGCTTGACATTTTTATTACAAATCACGATAGCTCAAATATTACTGCTGGCGGAATGTGTTTAGATTTGAGTGATCATTTGCCCATATTCATGCTGATTCATATCATAAACATAACGCTACAGCTAGAACGAAGGTCAATGAACTTCACCCCGCGAGATACATTAGAAGCATTAACGATAAAACGTTGCAGACATTTAGAAGAAACGTTGAGAGCGCGAACTGGAGCAGTATAATAGGCATAACGGATATAAATAAAGATTACGACAAATTTATTGAGGTTTTTAAAAGTATTTATACGTCTTCATTTTCATTAAGATTGGTTAAAACCGATAGACGTGCCCGCAAACCCTGGGTTACTAAAGATCACTTAAAATCAATGCGTGCCAAAGATCGCTTACATAAAGCATTTTTAAAATCGCGAGACTTGGTCAAACTAGCAGAATTTAAGTTACTGAGAAACCACCTGAACGCAGATTTGAGGCGTGCAAAGCGAAATTATTATAACCAACTTTTTGATTCTGAATGTATGAAGCATCCTGACTTGCTTTGGAAAAGACTTAATGCTCTCTTGGGCAAAAATACTAACAATAATAGAATAAAAAAATTAGTTATTGATGGGATGGAAAAGTGCGGTTCTGCACTATCAGATGCTTTTAATCGTTATTTTGTGAACGTTGGGTCTAGTACCTACTGCAGTGATGCAGCACAAAATATACCTAGAGTTTGTGATACTATATTTTTTATCCTACCGATGAATATGAAGTTTTTTCGACGATAAATAATTTACGCAACAATCACAGTTGCGATGCTGATAGTATAAACATTAAACCCGCGAAATTTGTTGTCGACCTCATTGTGCCTTGTTTAACACATATTTATAACCTCGCTCTTTCGTCGGGAGTGTTTCCTACAGGCATGAAAACAGCAAAAGTAACAGTACTGTTTAAGGCAGGAGATAGAACTAGTATGAGGAACTATCGTCCAATATCCATTCTTCCTATTTTTTTCAAAAGCCTTAGAAAAGCTTATGCACTCAAGGATTACAAATTTTTGAGATCATCATAATGTGTTAATAGAATCTCAGTTTGGATTTAGAAAATTTAGGTCTACCGAGTCTGCACTTTTGCACCAAAAAGAAATTATTTTAGATAATTTAGAAAAAACGTTAACAACGAATGGCGTTTTCCTTGACTTTAGTAAAGCGTTTGATTGCATCAACCATGGTATACTTTAGATAAGCTATTTTCGTATGGCTTTCGGGGTGTTTCTTTTTCATTGTTAAGGTCATATTTTGAGAACCGTTGCCAATATGTTTCCCTAAACGAGCATAGGTCCTCTTTCCTTAACATTAATTGCGCTGTTCCCCAAGGAAGCATTTTAGGTCCCCTTTTATTTCTTTTTTATATAAACGATAGAGTTGCGATTGACTCTGATGTAGATTTTATTATTTATGCAGATGGTACAAGTATGATCATTTCTGATTCAAATAGTGAACATCTTATTAGCAAAACAAATAATGTCCTTTCAAAATTAAAAACCTGGGGTATAAAAAATTCCCTTCATATAAATGCTAGCAAGAGCGAGGCTATAATATTCCAACTACCTTCCAGAACTCAAACAACCTCATCCTCTCTTCTGAAATATGGCGCTGATATTATTCAATATGTTGAAAATGTAAAAACTCTCGGTGTATTTTTTTCTGATAACATGTCTTGGAACGACCATATTAGACACGTTCGCACTACACTTTCTAGAATAGTGGGTGTGTTAAATAAATATAAAAACATTTTACCCACAAGTGTCGAAATTCAACTTTTTAAATCACTATTCTAACCCATCTTATGCTACGCGCACCTAGTGTGAGGGTCTACCGGCCCAACGAACTTAAATTTACTTCGAATATTACAAAATAAAAGCTCTACGAGCCATAGCTAATGTCTCTTCAACCTCTCCATCCTTGCCTCTGTTTGAGAAGTACTCCATACTTGACGTTTCAAAAATATATTCACAACGATTAATATTAACATTCCAGTCTGCCATGAAAGGTAAATATGATGCTTTTCTCGCTATTGCGGACCTTCATTTGCACGATCCTGGGTGGCGTGCACAGCCGTGCACGCCACCCAGGATCAGATTTTTCTATGCAAATAAATATTATTATTATTATTATTATTATTACCACAATCACTAACTAACTTTGGACGTCAAAGAATTAAACATGCACTTCCCGAGCTACTAATCATATCGCATCATTAGGAATTGATGTTATGTCAGTGAGCAGATATGATATCTCTTGTATTGTATAATACTTAAAGCATACCTTCTATTGTTTTTTTTTTGTGTTAGTGTTGCTTGCCTTGTAGGGGTACCAAAGGGCCGGTCAAGCTGCAAATAGCAGCTTTTTTCCCTTGGTTTTCCCTCATCGTTGATGGAAATAAAGAAATGTTTCAAATGTTTCATTACAGGCTCTGAAGTTTACTAACTTCGTTAATTGCCAATTAGCCTAATCATATCTACATTCCCTCGTTATTTCAATAAAGAAACGACAATTTGATTGAGAAAGAAATCTTTGTTTATTTTAGATGCCATTAAGCCGATCCTTGGTTCGTTCTAAGATACTTAGATAATGTGATTGCGAGTTTTTGATACCACAAAGGTTTGTTCAACACTGGCTCGATAAATGTTGCGCACGAGTAGTTGTCTGTCACGTCCTCCAAGGATAAGGTATCCACGTACCAAATCGTCAGTCTTTTCCTATTTTCGCCGAGTCTGCTTCAGACACTATTTTGCTCTTCAGTCCGGCCGGACGTAGCTCCAAGTGAAAGTCAAAACGATTCGTACTGATGCTGGCGTTTAGCGACCGTAAAAAAAGAAAAAAAAAAACAAAACGGAATAAAGCGGAGAAAAGACGCAAAGTGCGTTTTTTCTCCGTCATCTTAAAACCGAATGTCCGGCTTTTCAGAGCCCTTCGAGAAAGTCTTATTTTGCGGCGTGCGTCATTTATCACTGCTTGCTGGTCGGTTTGTAGAGCTCCTTCCTTCCTTGGGGCGCCATTCCCTTGGAAGGCACGAAGGGCGCCGAACAAGAGGCATCCATCATCCTGCCAGCGGCAACACGTACCAGTCGTGCAATGTATATCATGCCCTGACCAAGGAGAAATTTTACTTCCGGCGCCTGTCGTCGCCGTCTTTTTAATGTGCCTTCACTCCCTATGCGGACCGCAGAAAGCGACAACGATGGCCGACACGATATTTTATGTCGATGCGGGGTATAGTTCCCTACCTAGAGTCCATTGAAAATCGAAGCGATGGATGATGACAATGATGGTTAAAGGGGTCATGAAACGATATCGGGCTGGAATATTCGTGACTTTGCAGAGGCGTACTGGTCCTAGTTTGACCCAAGCATACTCGCGCAGACCGCCACTGATTCGGAAGATTCTATGTCGCGGTGAAATTTCGAGGATAAAAGGGGACTAGAGATAACATAGTAAGGGTGCAGGCGAGCTGGTGAATGTTAACCGAGTTGAATAAATCTGAGACCGGGGCAGAAATGAACATGTAAGTCGAAGAAATAGAAAAGGACAGGACGATGTTTCAATCGAGACGTCGTCCTGTCCTTTTCTGTTCCTTCGACTTATATCTTCATTTCTGCCCCAGCCTCAGGTTTATTCAACATGGTTAAAAGGAGACTATTTCTTTCAGTCCTGCCTTTGCAAAGCTTGATGACGTGACTGTGGAATTGAAACTACCCGTCTGACAACAGTCGAGCGCGGCCCCTGGATTGGGCACGAGAATTGCGTGAACACTCGACTACGGCTCGTAATATGCCTCGACGGACACTCGGTATAGTGGCTCGTGTCCAACCACTGCGGAAATGAGAAGAGCCAAACTCTAACAATGCCTGGAGCTCAGCACGCGTTTTTTACTTTGCCAAACCCAGCGCGTGGCTATAATTAACGTTGGTGGCATACGATAAGCACCAGGCCACGTGGCCGCTTGTTCTGGCTCCAAGTTGAGGTGATGAACGATGTTCATATTTCTCGAATTTCTTTGGCGACTGCCATTGCCTAGAAAGATGAACTAAGGCAAGTTTTATTAGTTTTTAACGTTATGGAGGGATTCTAAGTGGAATTTAGCGAAAGTAGAAACAATTAGTACAAGTAAAGAAGAAAATTAGTAGAAGTAGAAGTAAAAGTAGAAATTTGAATGGAGCAAGGGCAGCGAATGATCATATTCAGCGGAACAAAATAACTTAGATAAAAATGCATCGTTATACGTAATGGTGAAATAATCATCTGAGAGGGTTACGTCCGAGGTTTTCGGCTCCGAAATGTTCACAGTAAACGAAATAAAACTTTAGATCGCGTTTCTGAACCACGGATATGATTGCTTATATAGCTTTTCCCGGTATCAACATGGTATCGAATAATGGTGGTTTGATACCTTAGATCTCTTTACTTGGCTTTCGCGGGACTCGTGGGAACCTTGGAAAGAATCTTCTTGAAAAACTGAAGCTGCCAGCCGACGCTTCGTCAAGAGACAGGTCACGAAGAAGTTACGCCTCTTATGTCTGAGTCCCACTAGAGCGACAAACAAAAACCGCCGACACCGGCAAGCCTCAAATACCTGAAAGTATCTTCGGCAGGCCTTGATGCGCGATGGTACCTTTACAAATCCTGCCAAAGGTACCATTACGTGCACTCTTTATGTCTGAGGCTTGCCGGTGAAGGTTGTTTCTGTTTGTCACTTTAGTGGGACTCGGGCACATAGATGAACGTCGGCCATCACCCTTTTGCAAGTTCATCTCACTAATTTCGATCACAGCTTCGTGATTTTGTTCATGGATATCTTAACTGGATGTCCCCAACGACCAGGAGCTAGGTCGTACCATCCCGCTGGGAGACTGCGAACATTCCACTTTCAGCGCTTCAGCCATAATACAAGTTCCGCGTTTAAACATTGCCTGGTCCCTCGCCATTTCTATAACGCTCCCTCCTCGAACACCGATGATTGTTCCTCTGTCCGCTCCGCAGAAAAGAAGACGGCCAACTATTTTCTTTCAAGCGCTGCTATTGGTTTTCTAGGTTATCTCCTCTCATTCTTTTTCTCTTTCTCCCTGACAGGTTGGTTGCCATTTTTTTTTTTTGCTCTAAAACTCAGTCTACCTGTACAAGAAAAAAAGAAAAAAGCAGCGAAACGACAACGGCCCCAACTCTTCGGTTTCACGGCTGCAGCGCACCTCTGCCCGTATATCGGTTTCGCAAGGGCACGTTCCTCGGAGCGTATCGGCAGCAAGCGACCTGGTACTCGGCTTCGAGACGATGGCCAGCTGGCGGAAGTGTGCAGGAAGAAGCAGCAGCAGACAGGGCCTGGCATGGCTGCCGCCGGAGCGATAAGGGGCACCGAGGCAGTGGCTGCCGATCGTGCAATCACCGCAAATGGGGCATGGCTGCGCCGCGCTCGCGGAGTTGGCGCCACGCGCCGCGGCTCTCGGCGGGCCTCGGTCCCCGCGCACGCTTCCTGCCATCGGCGCCCCCGAGTTCTTGCCGGGCTGCCATCACCGGTGCGCGCTCGTCGCCCCTGCCATCGATTGCGGGAGAAGCGCGAGGAAGTCGACCTGGAGACTCTTGAATGTCTTCGCCAAAACACCCAGCATACGCCTGATTTTCCCCCTTTGCTCGAAAGAAGAGCAGCAAATTTGCCCGCCACAGCAATATCTATCGTGACGACACTTGTGGCTTTAGCTCCTCCGTGAATATTTGTGACTATGCATATTTTTCTGACGGTGACTCGTTAGAACCATGAATGTGTTTGCGTGTGCGGCTCTTTGTGACTATAAAAGTGCTCTGACTGACTGTGCACTAAGAGACATCGCTTGTCGCTGGGCCTCGGCCAACTCGTCGAAAGCCAACTCATCAACGGCTAACTCGTTGGCGGCCCGTTCGTCGAATTGGCCAATTCATCACAGGGCAACTCGTCGAAGGAAAGCTTGTCGGAGAGGCCAACTGGTCGTCGCTTTTTCGAGGCCAAAACATATACTTTTTGTCCTGGAATTTTAAATCAAATACCACCCTATAGTAATCCTTAACATCGCCGCATGCGAGTGGACCTACAGGGTGCACTTTCTTGTCGAAGATAGTAATTTCCCGCTTTACGGTGACAGTCTGCGGCGGCTCATTACAAAAATGTCTACCCACCTTGTCCACTCAATCACGGCGTTTCGCAGCGACAGTCTGCGGCGCCTCGTTACAAAAATTAATAAAGCAAAGGAACAAAAGAATTAAAACTTTTAATTGGGCTAGTGTGTTTATTGTAATCTAAAAGACTAAAAGGCGCAAAAAAAAAAAAAACGGACGAAGAAGAGACACGTACAACACGGACTGGCGCCTTTTAGTCCTCAAGCGCCAGTCCGTGTTGTGCGTGTCTCTTGTTCGTCGGTATTTTTTCGCGCTTTTTAGTCCTCTACAACAACAAAAAAAAAAAGATCCCGGGATGACACATTTCTCAACTTGTCTCAAGGTTCAGTCCAGTTTGTGACCTAGCAAGGGCGCTGTCCCTAGTCCAAACACAAATAAAAATGTAGGTCAAACGACAACAAGAAACGCCCAACCTTTAACTCGGACCGTCATTCAACGCACTGACAAATCGCCCTTCGACGAATTGCCCTATTACGAATTGGCCTATTCGATAAATAGGCCGTCGACGAGTTGGCTTTCGACGAGTTGGCCGGATCTCCCTGTTACCACGTGTGTGAGCACTTGCGCCATTGTGTGTGTCCCGCTTCTCTCTCTCTCTCTTTCTCATTTCCTCTCTCAGATTTCGACATTCTATTATTCTTTTCCCCAATTCCCTAATAGAGTATAGCCATTCCAGGGTACTCCTTGGCTTGCCTCTTTGTTCTTTCCGTTATATCGTCCCGGAGAAGCAAGCCTGGGGCCCTACGCTACACGGCGGGACAAAGTGGGACCAAGGGACCGAGACAACGCTGTCTGCTGCGATTGGCCAATCGCAGCAGACGGCATTGTCTCTATCCCTTGGTCCCACTTTGTCCCGCCGTGTAGCATAGGGCCCCTGGAGTTGCCGAGCTCTTCCCCCTCTTTTCGGCACCGCCCCTGAATGTTGTTTGGCCTTGAAGCGAATTTAAACGGACACTGAAGTGGATTTCGTGTTTTTAGTTGACGATGGATATTTAATCGATGATGGCGCGCTCGCTGAGTTGCTGATGGAGATACGCGTCAGAGACGAGCTTCACGGCGCCTGAAAACAACCCTTCTCCAGATAAAAAATATTGAGAGGAAAATGGACCTTTCCCACATACGGACAACACCAGGCGGTGGCTGCACGAACTAAAAATCGAGGAAGGGACCTACCTGCGCTACCAATCGATAATGTGAGCTACGCTACCAGTTTCTTCGCTCTCTGTGCTGCGGCGCGTGCCCAACGCGAACTTTAAATAGGGGCATCCGTGGCGTTTACCCAAACGTCGTGTTTTTCTTTCCATCCACTTTCTTTCTTTTGTGTAACACAATTATATATATGCCGAAATTACGTGTTCTACTCGCTGATCCACAGCCTCCTTCTGAATTTCCTCGAATTCCCGTGCCGACTTCCGCCGCTTGGCATCGGGCGCTCGCGCGTGCGCAGAACGCTTCTCGGAGAAGGTACATTCCGTAATGACGCAGTCGAAAGGTGCTCGGATACTTGCTTACTTACTTGTTAAGTTGAATATTGTCACGAATGACAAGTGATGAGGCGTCGAATGACTGAGTAAACTGAACGTTTAATGGGGCGAACTTGTGCCCGAAAATAAAAAAGGAAACAGAATAAAGCAGAGCGTCTCAGGCGTCGAAGTCGGCGTGACAGCAGAGTCGAACGCTGGGGCGAAAACTGACTCGACAAGGTCGCGGGCGGCCTCTTATCTAGAGTGAGTCACTATCTCGAAGATTCGGCGGAGAAGGTTCGAGCGTAGCGCGCTCGGGGCGAGAATGAACAAGCACTTTCTAAAACAACAAAGAGCAGGAATAAATGAGAGAACTTACGTCCGGAACAAGAATAAACGAGACCTTTCTATACTTCGTTTCAGCTGAGGTCCGAGAGCGGCCGATGTTATAAGCCGAAGGGCCAATCAAACAGCGAAAGAGGCACAACGTCATGGCGTTTTCTCTGCAGTTGATAGGACTATCCGGTATTCGGCGTCTCTCTGTGCGTGCTCCTCCGCCGGAAGCGCAAAGAGCACGCCATGACGTTGCGCTTTTTGCGCTGTTTGATTGGTCCTTCGGTTCATAACATCGTCCGCGCTCGGACATAAGGTGAAATGAAGTATAGAGGTCTGTGACCGAGCGTTGCTTTCTCGGCCCTGCGCGCGGCATTATCCCCCCCTTTAAAAGTGCATCGTCCCGATGCAACACAAAACACAAAGCCACAACAAAAGGATAGCAGAATCGCGAGCCACAGTTCCCAGTTTGACGAGAGTTCAAAGTTCTATCGTTCGTAATACGGCTTGAGCCGCACGACGTGGAATACTTCAGGTCGTGGTTGGCGTCGTCTTGGTGGTCTAGTGGAGTCGGGAAGCACTTCGTAGTTTAAGTCCCCGAGACAGAACCTTGTAGGGTCCAAAGTAGCGCTTGAGAAGCTTCTCGCTGAGACCGCGGCGCCGTATTGGTGTCCACACCCATACCCGGTCTCCGGGTTGAAAGTGGGCGTCACGTCGGCGAAGATTGTAGCGGCCGGTGTCGACAAGTTGCTGGTTTTGAATCCGTAGTCTGGCTAGCTGGCGGACCTCTTCTGCCCGTTGAGCAACCACCTGGGCGTCATCGCTCCCGTCGTCGGCTGGCTCGTGCGCCAACATGGAGTCTAGCATAGTCGCCACCGTCCGGCCATACACCAGCTGGAAGGGCGTCACTCCTGTGGTCTCTTGCACTGCTGTGTTGTAGGCAAACGTGACGTAGGGCAGCACTTCGTCCCAGGTCTTGTGCTCCACGTCGACGTACTTAGAGACCATGTCGGCGATTGTTTTGTTGAGTCGCTCCGTCAACCCGTTGGTCTGCGGATGGTATGCAGTTGTTCGACGGTGGTCCGTGTGGCTTAGACGAAGGATCTCTTGGGTCAACTGTACCATGATCGATGACCCTCGGTCTGTGATCAGGACTTCGGGGGCGCCATGCCGGAGGATGATTGGACTCGATGAAGAACTTGGCGACTTCGACAGCAGTCCCCGCCGGAAGGACTTTCGTCTCGGCGTAAAGAGTAAGATAATCTGTGGCGACGATTATCCAGCGGTTTCCCATCGTCGACGGTGGAAAAGACCCAGCAAATCCATTCCAATTTGCTGGAAGGGCTTGGTTGGCAGGGTAATCGGCTGAAGGAGACCTGCAGGCTTTGACGGCGGTTTCTTGCGTCGCTGGCACTCATGGCACGATCGTGTGTAGAGATGGACGGTCTTCGGAAGCTTGGGCCACTAGTATTTTTCACGTATTCGGGCTAGTGTCCGGCTGTAACCGAGGTGTCTTGAAGTCGGGTCGTCGTGGAAGGCTTGAAAAATCTCTTCTCGAAGGCTGGTAGGGACTACCAGAAGCCACGGCGAATTACTGGTTCCGAAATTCTTCTTATAAAGCACACCTCGTCGAATAGTGAAGGTCGGCAGGGCTCGTGAAAAGACACGAGGAACGGTACTTCCTCGTCCTTCTAGATGCTCAATCAGGGCGCGTAGCTCAGGATCGTCTCGTTGGAGCCCTGCCATGTCGTCGGTGTCTACGGCACCTAGGAAACATTCGTCGTCATCGTCGTCGACCGACGCCAAGATCCTCCACGAACGTCGGAGGGTCCCCACTCGAACGCTACTAGAGACCGAAACGACGCTCCTGCAACGGTGTCCAACAACCTAAACGTCGTCATCGAAGGCCACGACGCATCAGCACTCGTGGACACCGGAGCAGACTACTCAGTCTTGAGTGGGAGGCTCTCCCGCCGCCTTCGAAAAGTCACGACGCCGTGGGATGGACCTCAAATACGAACCGCCGGAGGGCATTTCATCACACCAGTCGGGAGATGCACTGCTCGCGTCGAGATTCACGGTGAGACGTGCCCTGTGAAGTTCGTCGTTCTGCAAGATTGTTCGAGGGACGTCATTCTCGGATTGGACTTCTTGTGTGAATACGGCGCCATCATCGACCTTGCGGAGAACAAGCTGACGCTTCGGAAACCTGTCCCATCGGAGGAAAATCCCAAAGCGACGTTAGCAGCAGTGCGAGTCCTTGCCAGCCACGTAAACCTGCCGCCGCTGTCGAGTGTCTTTGTGCCCGTCGGGACCGACGAAGCCACCTGCGGTGTAGCACTGTTGGTAAGGAAGCGTCCAACTTCTCGTTGGACGAGGGATTGGAATTGCAAGAGGCGTAACCGAGCTCCAGGACGGGCGTACCGTAGCCCTTGTCACCAACTTCCGGCAAGAGTCGCAGCACCTTACAAAAGGTACAGCTGTGGGCTACGTCGAGGAAATTCAGGACTCAGCCGCGATCGCCGTGATCTCAGAAGACGCCTCTCCGACGCAGAACCTCTCCGACGCGCCATTAGAGCTCGACATCAACCCGTCCCTCCCCGCCCCACAACGACGACAACTCAGTGACCTTCTCGCCGAGTTCAGTGAGTGCTTCTCCACGTCGTCGAAGGTGCGCCAAACGACGGTTGCGAAACATCGAATACTTACTGATGACGACGCACTCCCTGTGCATCGGCCGCCCTACAGGGTCTCCGTGAAACAAAGGGAAGCCATCCAGAAGCAAGTTCAGGAAATGCTTAATGAAGACATCGTCCAGCCCTCAAACAGTCCGTGGGCTTCCCCAGTAGTGCTGGTGAAGAAGAAAGACGGAACCTTGAGGTTCTGCGTGGACTATCGCCGGCTGAACGCAGTAACAAAAAAGGACGTCTATCCGCTATCCCGCACCTCCACCAGAATGTCACTGACATTTTGATGGAGGTGCGGGGCATCGCATTCTAGGCCCGTGAAGCGTACCCCTCCGAAGACATCCCGGCCAAGTGAGGTACTCAGCCCCGGAAGGCTACCCTTCGCAGAAGACGCCGGCGCCCGAGCAAGCCGCCGTACCAAAATCCAACCCCCGGAATCCGGACCCCTGCCGCAGAAGCCGAAGAAGAAGACCCCGACGATGACTACCCCGCACCTCCACCAGAATGTCACGAGAACTTTCTAGAGGTCCGTGACCGAGCGTTGCTTTCTCGGCCCTGCGCGCGGCAATATGCTAGCGTATAATATGGAATTCGCGCCAACAAAACCTAGCTCAGGAAACAGAGGCTTTACAAAATGAATCAGTTAGTTTTATTTACAAAGACTACTTTTACACAACTAGCGTAATGGCTTTGAAAATACGGATGGGCTTGCGATCTCTGAGTAGTACACGCAAACAGTCAATATTAGCATTTTTACATAAAATTTATTATGCCGATACGGAACTTAAAAATTAACTCTTGCTTCCACCGTTCCGTATATTTCCTAGGATTGAAAAGAAATGTTTCAGTGGACATCCACCTTGTTAGGAATGACAATTAATGTAAAAGGAAAACTCTAATTAAAAAAACGTTTAGCCTTTCCACTCTGGTAAAAAAGAAAGACCAGCGAAGCTGTACTATTGTACTATGGTGGGAATGACGTAATGGCCGGCCGCAAGTCGGCAAGCCAGAGTGGAAAGGCTTGAAAGGTTGCGCCATCTATGAGAGACGGCGGCAAGCGGACAACCGGCAAACACAATGATGATGATGATGATGATGGTTTGCGGCTCTTCCCTTTTGAATCGGGCGGTCCCGTAGAGTTTGGGACCTAGCCAGTGGGGACTCGGTTATCCTCGTTGGACAGCTACCGCCATCTATGAGCGACGGCGGCAACCAGAATTTTGTGTCGACATTTCGTTGCGGGGGACCCGATCCTGGGGAAACTAGCCCTTAACAGCTCCGCTGTAAAAAAAAAAAAATAATACGGAGCCCGACGTTTCAAGACGATGACAAGGACGAAAACAGTCACCCGTGAACAAAGGGCCGAACTGGCCTTCAAACGTCGGGCTCCTTATTGTTTTTAGAGCGCATCTCTTAGGTACCCGTTTTCGGCTTGAGCTTCGTCGCCGTTGGCGTCGCTGAAGCCGTCGGTGTAACTGCGCGGTGCATTATGGGACGCGTGACGTCACTGGTGACGTCACTGATGACGTCATCAGTGAGGATGACAATGGCGATGACGTCATCAGTGACGATGACGATGAGGATGACGTCCGCAGTGACGTCAATGATGACGACATCAGTGATGATGACGTCATCAGTGCCGATGACGATGACGTTATCGTGATGACGTAATCGTCATTGTCACGTGACCTCACAGGGGTCGCGTGACCCCTTAGGTCACGTGACCCCTTTGAGGTCACGTGACCCCCGGGAGGTCACGTGACCCTCGTGAGGCGACGGCGACGCGGCTCGGAGGGAGGAGTAGCAGGCAGGATGAGGAGGTGCGGAGGAGGGAGGAGGAATATACCCTCCTCTCCGCACCTTTCCCCCTTCTCCTCAAGAGCTGCGCTACTAATTCAGCGTTACAGGGAGTTGTAAATGGCTTTCATTTTTTGTTAGAGTTTTCCTTTTACGTTAATTTCCTAGGATTGATCATCCTTTCGAGATTAGACTATCACCTAGTATACGAAACAATTTCCGGAATCTTTCCTACAGTTAGCAATTGGTAACTGGAACAGTTTAACCGAGTGCACATCGCGGGTCAGGGGGACTTGGCTCTTTTCTATAACGCATGCGAATCTTTCTTCAATGACTCAATGAATGCTCATTTTTACCCTGCTGCGGCTGTTTATCCGACTATTTGCTTTATGTTGAAGCTGCCAACTATTTAAATTCTTGCTTTTTATTTCGCCTTTTTGTTTACTGCGTGTTTTTTTTTATTACACTTTAGTGTGATGTTATTCTTGAACCCCCCCCCCCCCCCCCCTCTTTTTTTTGGGACGATCTGAGGTAAATAAATGAAATAAAAATAAAATGAAATATCAAAAAATTATTTAAGAAGTATAGTTCGGGCGCAATGCGTCTCAGTGTGCACAATTATTGAAATGCTAAGGGCCAGGCAAGAACTGTAATTCAGCGCGATGCACGCCCCGCAAATTTTTTTTAAGAATTGTTATGAGTGTCTGATCGCCGTACGAACGATTACTTGATTTGAGAGCTTTTCTTTATAAAAAGTAAAAGGTGTCAGTGCGTGTTGTATAATAAGTTAACGTCGACTTTGGCCCCAAAGGGTTTGGGCAGCGCGATGCTCAGCTAATCTGCCATTGATTAGAAACCACGACGGCACGCAATGCTTGCTGTTCGTCGGCTGCTATGCGCAACGCGCACGCGTAAAATGTCTCTGCCAGTACTGCAACGACGTGCGACAAGCGCTGTTTGTCGCGCGCTTCTCGTAGCACTATTCGTCTGGAAGAGTCAAGCGCCAAAAACCGAAAGGGCGCGCTGGAATTTCCTTCGATTCCCGTCAGCGTTTGCCTCGGGAAGCGGCCGCGGGCGTTATGGATACAAAAGACAGTCTGCAGACAGCCTGAGGCAAATTACTTTCCTGTAACATTTCATACAAGCACGGTCCGCAGTAGCGTACATGTGTAAGAAGTAAACATTCTTCGATCATGCTTAAAGCGGATCTGCAAATAATTCTCTCACCGTGCACTGCAGCGAACAGCGTGTTCTTCGTGTGATGTATGGGCAGGGCGACTCCGGCTTAGGCGTATTTCGGCTTTCTGGAAGGACGGCCACCGCTTGCTGGGTTTGACGAGTTGTAACAAAGCGCCGGGGACCGGTAACAAATGGTCGATACAAGATTACCGCCCGGATACGGGCGCACTGCGATGGGGCATGATTGAGTCGTTCTTCCAGCCGGCCTGTCCGAACAACTCCGCTCGAGGCGCCGCAGCCGGGCAAACCTTTGAGTTTCCCTTCCCGCTTTTATTTTCTTACGCTTTTTAACTCGCCGGAGACAGAGTCAAGACTCTTTTGTTCTGGGCCGGAGGAAAAACGGTCAAGCTGGCATCCAGGAAAGGCGGATAGAGACAAAGAAGCTGGTCAGGAAAATGCGGGGAAAAAAACAAAACGCAAAACAAATACGGGTGCACATTTTCGGCTACAAAGTTGCAAAAATAAATATTTTCGCCTTTATTTCATCAGCAAAAAGAGGAAAAAAAAGAAGACTGGAATTTTATGATTGTTCTTGAAACAATGCAGGTACGAACTCGCCGCCCTCTCTTTATAGGGATATCTTCGAAATGCGTAGAATTCGGAGACATCTGTTTTGAATCGGTCCAATTTGTTTATAATTGTTTTTATTAGGATAAGTTTGGATTGTAACGAGTAGAATAGAATCAATCTCGTTCTGTATTCGATATTCTTTCTTTAACTGATACCAAAATATTGTAATCGCGCATCGAAAAGGAAAGTCTTAAAATTACACGCGAAAAACTGAACGGCTACCTCGTGGGGTCTAATTTCCAACATCGAGACTGATTATAAGCCTCTCATTGCATGGTTCACCAGAAATCCCGTGGACTGACACTATTAATTTTTATTCGCTGCCTTCGTTTTAATTATAATGAGGTTCAGGCTGAGGCCCCATGGCAACCATTTTGGATATAAGTGCTTGTTCCCGTTGCTTTTTGTTTTAGTAATATACTCACAAAATTACGTATGCTTGCAAATCAGTGTTTAGGAAAACATTACATGAGCCTTCGTGCACGTCTGAGATCAACATCTTATGACCATAGATAGATGACTAAATGGGATGTAGGAAAAAATATCCCGGACAAAATGTCCCCTGTCTCCGGAAAGATGTCCCCGAAAAAAAAGTCCTCGGACAAAATGTCCCCGGAAAAAAGGCCCCAGGTGGGAAGTAGAAAACAATGCCCCCAAAGGAATTTCTATCTCTGGGTTTCCCGGATCCGCATGGCCTTCGGGCGGTCCGGTCATATGTCCTTGGGAAAAAAGGCACCCTGTGGCAAGTAGAAAAAAACGGCCCCTACAAATAGGGAAATATACGATTCCCCGAGGTACACATCGCGACACGCTTAGCGCGAACACGACATCGGCGCATTTTCAAATTTTACGTAGAAAGAGTATTAGCAGGAACGAAATGTTACCGTCTGCATTATATCCCCAAATCAGTACTTTCAGTACCTATGATAACTCTTGATGACGACCTTTCGTTTCTACGAGAAAAAGAGAAAAAATAGCTAGCAATCGCTTGTTCCTGCTAACAGTGTCGCGGGGTTTTACCTATTTTGAAATGGTACACAAGTACCTCTCAAATTTCCCCAAACACAATAGCTTGGTTTGGGCTAAAAGTGTTATAAATGTTTATTTCACAATAAAAACGAAACACAGCGAAAATACAATAATTTGGTTTTGGCAAACACAACACTTTGGTTCTCAAAATACACCACAATAGATTACTTTGTGTGACTTCCATTCTACAATCAGGTGGGTCATGACTCGGGATCATTTGTGACCGGGTAATGACAGGACCGCCCGAAGTCCATGAGAATAGGGGAAAACCCAGCAATAGAGAACCCTTTGGGGACATTTTTTTCCTACTTCCCACTTGGGGCCTTTTTTTCTGGGGACCTTTTTTTCGGGGACATTTTATCCGGGGACGTTTTTTCCGGGGACATTTCTTCCGGGACCGGACTAAACGAGATACTTCAGCTGGTGACACTATGATCTATACCGCGCTGTTACGATGGCGCGATGTTCTTGTGTATTGGTCACTCAAATCTAACAGATTTAGCACGTTGCGAAATAATTTAGGATATACTCGGAAGAATATTTTTTACAGCATGACTCGCTTTAAACCCGCCTATCCCATAATTTTGTCTGTCCGTCCGTTCGTGCATTTCCCGTTAAATTTAGCGGGCAAACCGAATTGGTGTTAAGGTCTCGTGACGTCGATTGGTGTCACGTGAACTGACGTCACGTGTCCTATAGACCGATTCGCTCTCCCCGCTAGATTTAGCGGGAAATTATATATCACGTGACGCGAGGTAACGCAGCTAGACTACGCACCAATTGTGTTCCCCTATAAATTTAGCAAAAACCCTGACGTCATGTGACCCAATGTCACGTGACCCATACCAATTCGGCTTCCCTGCTACATTTGGGGGGCTGACTGACGCCACGTGACCTGCCGACACGTCACATAATCATCAATGCGATTTGCCCTCTGAATCTAGCATTAAAATGGACGCCACGTGAACGAGGTTCAAGGTTCGCAGGAACGTTTAGTATACAAGAATTACAAAGATACAAACTTCTTGTGATGTGGCAGCCCCTTGCTTGGCATCTTCATTCTTGCGTGACGATGTGATTGGCTGATGAAGATGATGAGGTCTTTATATGGATCCTCCTAGCCACCCTTTCGTCACGTAGGACAATAGGGACTTGGGAATGTTCGTCCTGCGTTGGATGTCGCCCGTTAGGCGCGTCCATTCTTTGAGGCTCGATGGTGTTTGGGAGTCCTGATGCGCTGCTCAGGCCTTTGGTCTCTGTGCTTGCAGAGCCTGGAAATCCCAGAAGAGATGTCTGGGATGTCTGGCAATTAACTTTTCGTCCTTACCCCGCTGGCGGAATGGGTCTGGTGGCACGGCGTAGGGGTTGGCTCTCTCGAAGGTTTTCTCATTCCAATATGTACTGGAGCCTCGGTGTTATCGCTCCGCCAGTGCGTATCCCGCGAAGTTGCAATATTTGCCTCCCGTTGAAGATCTTCTCGGAGATTGGGTACCCGTTCACGGTGGCTTCCTTTCAATGCACAGGTTCTTCACTTCTCCGAAACGACGCTTTCATGTCTTCGAAATACATTTAAAGGATCGCACCTTAAATATCGCATTTCACGCATTATACGATTTCGGAGGTAAATGTCGCTGCCATGTTTGTTTGCAAAACCAAAAGGACGAGCTCACCTACGCAAGAAACGACAAAGAAAAATGTGTCTCTGGAAAACATTTAGCTCGCGTGAAGCTATCGAGTAATATGGCGAACCAGTGCCAAGTTCAATTTCATTCTTTTCCCCCTGTTTCTCTGTGGAGATAAACGTCGCGTAGGCTCACAATTCTATATAGATTTCTAAAAAAAAAGTAGGTTTTATCAAATTTTTGTTTATGGGAAAGAACTTTTTTTTCTCCTTTCCACCGAGGTTAGCTCGTATTTTCACACTTTTCAATAATAAGTACACCAGCTACGGGCACTTCTTTGCAGTCGGTGACACATCAAGACCTCAGTGGACGCTTCACCCTAGGCACGAGCTTCCTGTCTTCGAGGACACTTCCACATCAGAGTGGAATGGGAAAGAACTTTTTTTTCTCCTTTCCACCGAGGTTAGCTCGTATTTTCACACTTTTCAATAATAAGTACACCAGCTACGGGCACTTCTTTGCAGTCGGTGACACATCAAGACCTCAGTGGACGCTTCACCCTAGGCACGAGCTTCCTGTCTTCGAGGACACTTCCACATCAGAGTGGAATGGGAAAGAACTTTTTTTTCTCCTTTCCACCGAGGTTAGCTCGTATTTTCACACTTTTCAATAATAAGTACACCAGCTACGGGCACTTCTTTGCAGTCGGTGACACATCAAGACCTCAGTGGACGCTTCACCCTAGGCACGAGCTTCCTGTCTTCGAGGACACTTCCACATCAGAGTGGAATGGGAAAGAACTTTTTTTTCTCCTTTCCACCGAGGTTAGCTCGTATTTTCACACTTTTCAATAATAAGTACACCAGCTACGGGCACTTCTTTGCAGTCGGTGACACATCAAGACCTCAGTGGACGCTTCACCCTAGGCACGAGCTTCCTGTCTTCGAGGACACTTCCACATCAGAGTGGAATGGGAAAGAACTTTTTTTTCTCCTTTCCACCGAGGTTAGCTCGTATTTTCACACTTTTCAATAATAAGTACACCAGCTACGGGCACTTCTTTGCAGTCGGTGACACATCAAGACCTCAGTGGACGCTTCACCCTAGGCACGAGCTTCCTGTCTTCGAGGACACTTCCACATCAGAGTGGAATGGGAAAGAACTTTTTTTTCTCCTTTCCACCGAGGTTAGCTCGTATTTTCACACTTTTCAATAATAAGTACACCAGCTACGGGCACTTCTTTGCAGTCGGTGACACATCAAGACCTCAGTGGACGCTTCACCCTAGGCACGAGCTTCCTGTCTTCGAGGACACTTCCACATCAGAGTGGAATGGGAAAGAACTTTTTTTTCTCCTTTCCACCGAGGTTAGCTCGTATTTTCACACTTTTCAATAATAAGTACACCAGCTACGGGCACTTCTTTGCAGTCGGTGACACATCAAGACCTCAGTGGACGCTTCACCCTAGGCACGAGCTTCCTGTCTTCGAGGACACTTCCACATCAGAGTGGAATGGGAAAGAACTTTTTTTTCTCCTTTCCACCGAGGTTAGCTCGTATTTTCACACTTTTCAATAATAAGTACACCAGCTACGGGCACTTCTTTGCAGTCGGTGACACATCAAGACCTCAGTGGACGCTTCACCCTAGGCACGAGCTTCCTGTCTTCGAGGACACTTCCACATCAGAGTGGAATGGGAAAGAACTTTTTTTTCTCCTTTCCACCGAGGTTAGCTCGTATTTTCACACTTTTCAATAATAAGTACACCAGCTACGGGCACTTCTTTGCAGTCGGTGACACATCAAGACCTCAGTGGACGCTTCACCCTAGGCACGAGCTTCCTGTCTTCGAGGACACTTCCACATCAGAGTGGAATGGGAAAGAACTTTTTTTTCTCCTTTCCACCGAGGTTAGCTCGTATTTTCACACTTTTCAATAATAAGTACACCAGCTACGGGCACTTCTTTGCAGTCGGTGACACATCAAGACCTCAGTGGACGCTTCACCCTAGGCACGAGCTTCCTGTCTTCGAGGACACTGTTCGAGGCGGGGCTTAGGCCGCACGTCCGGGAGCTTCCTGGCTCGTGACGACGACCATTCCCCGAAGTGAAGAACCCAGGGGTCCAGTGGAGGTGGGAGAATTGGTAACGTAACGAACGGTTTAATTACATGGTAGCGATACAGTCGTCAAATCCGAGAGAACAAATGGAGCTCTCACGCCCCGCCTTATATAGGGGTCCGTTTTCTCCCTCTCTCTCCGCCAGGGCAGCAGGTGCGACAGCCACGTGCTTTGCAGCTGGGTCCGTCGCGACGTAGTCAGAAATGAGTCATAGCCAAGGTTCTCCGCAGTTAGGCCAGGCCTCTCTCCCCTTCCGGAGCGCACGAACCCACACGCACACACACACACGTCCCGTTGACGTCACGGACGCGTTGAGACACGTTTTGGGCAGCCTTCGACAGGTGGGCGTCAGTCCTGAACACGTCGGGACTCGTTTTGGGACTCGTTTCCGCAGCGTTGAAACTCGGAAGAAGGTTGCCGAAGGTTCCATTCTTAACAACACTTCCACATCAGAGTGGAATGGGAAAGAACTTTTTTTTCTCCTTTCCACCGAGGTTAGCTCGTATTTTCACACTTTTCAATAATAAGTACACCAGCTACGGGCACTTCTTTGCAGTCGGTGACACATCAAGACCTCAGTGGACGCTTCACCCTTGGCACGAGCTTCCTGTCTTCGAGGACACTTCCACATCAGAGTGGAATTCATTACCAGCGGGAGGGGTGAGAATTCTGGTTTCTTTTATAAATCACCGTGTCCACTCCTGCAATAATGTTAAAGAGAAGCTGCGAGTTTTTCCTAAATAAGAAAAAAAAATAAAGAAACGCCATCTTAATCACGCGGTGCAGCCGCTTTTTATTTTTAATTTTTAGGTAAGTTCTGACAAACGAGCAACCGTAAATTTTTTGAAAGCTGCGCTATGTCTACACGACACCTTCGATAGTAATAATAATATTGATAATAATAAAAAAGATGATTATGAGAACGTATAGCAAAGTAAAAGACCCTTAGCAGTCTCTGCATTCAATAAATGTCTTACAGCTCAATAAACGCCGGGCAGGGCGAGTCACGATCGTCCTATACATCACTCCGTAGACAGTTAGCTGAACAACACCAAAGAACGAATCCCAAAGAAACAAACGTAAAAGAAATAAAAAAAATGAAAACCACGCTTTGCGTATTTTTGGTTTTTTTAGTTATCCGCAGTAAACACGTTTTGTAAATTCCCTGGCTTTACTCTTCCTACCATGGTATCTGTTAACTCTAAATTAAAAGAAAAAATAGCTATTAAGAAAACAACAAATGAAGGTAATGCCAAAACCAGCAATCACATTTTTGTTTTTTCGTTCTTTTGTCACATATAACTTGTAAGTCAATCAGGCAGTCTAGAAAAAATTATTTAGCTTACGTTTTCTTTCTTTTTTATTGTTTTACTGGCGTGAGCGTAACCAGCGGCATTAATTTCACACAATCAAACTTATTTTTACCCAGCTGTAATGCCCCCAGTCAACTTCCTCTGGCCGGGGTGGGGGCGGGCGTCCTGGTCCGGATGGTGACGACCGATGATGGTGCTCGCCCGATGACAACAGCCCCCGGGAAGTTGAAATAAAAAAAAACTAAAAGTTGTTCGATCCCGCTGAACACATTGCGACGTCGGTTGGCTTTACAGTGGCCAGTGTGGCCACGTTTATTATGAAACAAAACAACTCAACAGTCATGAGTTAAAATCACAAAATTAAACGAAACAAAACAACTCAACAGTCATGAGTTCAAGTTCCAAAATTAAAACCCCGTACTTTTGTCCCCAGTCTCCCAAAATCGAATCGAAGCCAATCCCCGATAATCCTCTCCGCACTCCTTTTGTAGGCTCGTAGCATCCTCCTTTCCCCTCAGGGACCGACCAATCCCTTCAAATTTCACTACTCCCACGTGGTACACTGTTGCCCAATGGTCGGCGAGCTGTCAACCTGGCGTTCCAACCGCCAAATCCAGATTCCTTGTAGAATCGTTCTCTGCATTTTCCGCAGACTGGCCGGCGCCAACAGCTAAATTATTACCTCGGGTAAAAAGCGACAATTTGATACTAAGCGGCGAAGCCCTCTATCTACAGGAACATTCGGTTAAAAACCACACGCAGCTCCAAGCGCGGGCTCTCTCCACACCGAAACCCGAGACGTTTCTTAACGACCGCGGGGGAGGCTCTCCCACCTCGGCCGCGATGACCCCGCGAAAGCTCCCTCCAAAACGCCGAACCCGACATAGAAAGTTAAAAAAAAAAAAAAACAACGCCGACGCAACTCCGGAAAAATCAACTTTTCTAACAAAAATCACCTTAAATAATAAGCAGGATTTCTCCATACTTAACACTCCCCACCAAGAATGTTGCAAGTACACTTGTTGTTCGCGCAACATCAGTCCACACTGTCCATCAGTTCGGAGACACTGCACACAGCAAGACCCAGAGCCGTACATTCCAGATTCCACAATGTCCATATAGATATATTTAAACCCGCTAATCGCAAAGCTCCACACTATGGGTGCAGACACCGCTAGGCACTCTATTCCTAATAAAGTTCGCACTAGTCAAAATGAACATTTAAAACAAAACAAAAACTATACGACTTGAAAACAAGAAATGTAAAATGCTCCCAGAAAGGACCTACAGATAACTCCGTCTCCGCCAGCGCTTTTCCTAAGCTCTTTCGAGCCTCGACTTGCACGTTTCGAAATATACGTGAGTACTGACAAACTTCTCCCGCGGAGAATAAAGACTATGCACCAAAAATATTACGTAGAATATAAAATACTAAAGGGCCGACCGAAAAGTAAAAGGCAAGTTAATCAGGAGGGCAGTGAAATAAACGTAGCCTAAAGGTAAAACGAAACACCAGTAGCCTTGCTATCTACCCTCCTAATCTACGCCGTCTTGTCGTCCAGCTCGTTGCCATCGAAAACGTTCTGAGAATCGCCTGGGGCGGCGCGCAGTACGCGACACTTGCGGATCCCAAGCTCAAACTAAAAGTCTGCTGTCCTCGCGTGCGAGCTCTGGCCACTGGCCGGAGTGGCTTCCTCTTCTTCGTGCCCATTTAGCACTTGCCGCCCCCGCAGCTCCTTGCGTCCGGACTCCTCCTTCCGCAGTCGCTCGACGCAGCCTTCTTCCTGATCGTCACCCTACGATGCACCACCGGCCTGACTTTCGGCGACGACACGGTGCCGGTACCGGAGTCGGTGCCGCTCCGCAGTCGGAGCTTCCGTCTCGACGCCTGGATCGGAGGAATCACGGCCCTTTTCGCCGTCCTCTCGCCGTCGTCCACGTTCTCGCCGTGGTCATCCGCGTCGCAGCCAGGAGCCGATGCCGATTTGGACCCGGAGCACCCCTCGACCGCCGATTCCGACCTGTCGCTGCACCCCTTGCGCAGCTGCTTCTTTCCAGCGGGGGACGGCCCTTGCGTCCCCAGTGCTGCGGTGACCGGTGTGCCGGGGTTCCCTGGATCACTGCGCTCGATGACGCCAACCAGGTTCGTCCCATCGTCGCCGCCGTCACCACCGCTCCCTCTCTCCCCCTCGCCTCCTTGCGTCACCGGATCACCGGCGGGTGCTTCTGCCTTGTCGGCGCACGCTCTCTTCTCAATTTTCACTTCGCGGCCGCCGCAGTCATCACCGTATGCATTCTCCTCGCGGTCTTTCTCCGGACTCATTTTAGCCTCAGCGCTCTCAAACGATGCCGGAGCGAAGGCTGCAAACTCCGGCATCGGCGCGAGGACGGCGCGGGGTTCTTTCGCGAGCTCTCTCATTTTTGTTGAGTCCCTCGAATCCATTTCCCTCAACGCCTGAATCTGGGCCAGCTTTACTTTCTTAATTTCCAGTTGGAGTCTAAGAATTTCACGCGCTATAGCTGCCGACCTGCTACCTACTTCATCATCTGCTCCCGAAGAGCCGCCCTTAGCCCCTGATATTGTGACTTTGGACATTGTGAGCCTCGGAGGAAACAACCCTGGGCCTTACCTGTGAACGAGGGTCTCGCCGTGCCGTCACATCCCCGGGACGTCCCTGTGGCTCCGCCGCGATGTTTCCTTCCGTCGGTCTTGAGTCCTTGACTCCCGGAGCCTCTCACTTAGATGTCGCTCCGTCTGCCGCACACAACGCAGCAGGCTATTGCCTCCGTCTTCTCACGCAGATATTGACGGGGCTCACCATCAGCTGACGTCGTGGCGTTCCTCTTGAGTCCCTTGACTCCCGGAGCCTCTCACTTGGATGCCGCTCCGTCCACCGCACACAACGCAACAGGCTATTGCCGCCGTCTTCTCACGCAGATATTGGCGGGGCTCACCATCAGCTGACGTTGTGGCGTTCACGAAACCCGTCGCAGAAAGTCAGCGGGATCCTGTCGACTGCGCCAGTCAACTTCCTCTGGCCGGGGTGGGGGCGGGCGTCCTGGTCCGGATGGTGACGACCGATGATGGTGCTCGCCCGATGACAACAGCCCCCGGGAAGTTGAAATAAAAAAAACTAAAAGTTGTTCGATCCCGCTGAACACATTGCGACGTCGGTTGGCTTTACAGTGGCCAGTGTGGCCACGTTTATTATGAAACAAAACAACTCAACAGTCATGAGTTAAAATCACAAAATTAAACGAAACAAAACAACTCAACAGTCATGAGTTCAAGTTCCAAAATTAAAACCCCGTACTGTTGTCCCCAGTCTCCCAAAATCGAATCGAAGCCAATCCCCGATAATCCTCTCCGCACTCCTTTTGTAGGCTCGTAGCATCCTCCTTTCCCCTCAGGGACCGACTAATCCCTTCAAATTTCACCACTCCCACGTGGTACACTGTTGCCCAATGGTCGGCGAGCTGTCAACCAGGCGTTCCAACCGCCAAATCCAGATTCCTTGTAGAATCGTTCTCTGCATTTTCCGCAGACTGGCCGGCGCCAACAGCTAAATTATTACCTCGGGTAAAAAGCGACAATTTGATACTAAGCGGCGATGCCCTCTATCTACAGGAACATTCGGTTAAAAACCACACGCAGCTCCAAGCGCGGGCTCTCTCCACACCGAAACCCGAGACGTTTCTTAACGACCGCGGGGGAGGCTCTCCCACCTCGGCCGCGATGACCCCGCGAAAGCCCCCTCCAAAACGCCGAACCCGACATAGAAAGTTAAAAAAAAAAAAAACAACGCCGACGCAACTCCGGAAAAATCAACTTTTCTAACAAAAATCACCTTAAATAATAAGCAGGATTTCTCCATACTTAACACCCCCCTATTGTCCCATATTACAACATCTGACGTTAAGCTTTTAGTGTTGCCATTAGAGCCTCTTAGCCTCTTAGGCCAAACTTAAAACTTTAATAACTTCGAAAAACAAATATGTCTCGGAATTTAGGTTACTTGTTCAGATGTGTCTATTAATGTGTTAGACCAATTTTGAGAGAAATCAGTAACAATCAAAATTTCACCCAAGTTGTCAATCTCAACTTGTGAGTTGCTATATAAGTCTATTGGCCCGATGCCACTTGAAACGAGGGAGCGACGGGATCAAAAGGTCAAAGGAAAACGGTTCGATAAAAGCGGCCCTCGGCGCTTTAACGCGGAGGCGAACCGGACACCCCGGGAAGAACGAGCAAAATGTTGACCCGATTAAATCAACATCACTTCGGTGGCCGCCTCTCGCCAGGACTGTCGCCTGCTCCGCTATTCAAACTCGGCGAGCGGCGCCAGTGTTTGACCGCTTTTGTAAACCCGGTTGGGCCCGCCCAGGGCCACGGGGGACGCGTTAGATAAACCTCCCTGAAAATGCTCGCTTTCTTTCGCGCCTTCCTCGGGAGTGCACACAAGACAGGTAGTAGCTACAGTTCGCGACACAATTAGTGCAAACACGACATCTATTCTTTATATATATATATAAATATATATAGAATATTGACGCAGGTGGAGCACTAAATTTGGCCAGTTAATTTATTACCCAACTTAAAGCGCATCGCATTCCACAACAAGTTTTGCTGACGGCTTTTTTCGGATGAAGTAGCCTTCGCTCTTCCTTTCTCTTCCGAATGCTCTCCCCTCTCTCCTACCTCCCAACCTACTTCCCCTTCCTCTCTCTTCACTAAACTCTATCCTATGGAAGCTGTCTGGTGAGCAGCTTTCGTCTACCGAGATCTTCGTAAAGAGCCTGCATCAGCGCTCTACTCTGCCTATATGAGGAGACCGGAAACTTTCTGCGGCTATGGAGTCAACGCTACGGAAGCGCTTGCTTGAGAACTGATCAAGGCATGAGCATGCGCGATGCGCATGCTTCCAGAGAAGTCTTGCGCCCGTTACTTTCAAAACCCCGCGGATTACAATTACAGTTTGCTCGGGTTATTTATACTAACTACTTTATAATAAAATATGGTTTAACACGTGACTTTGCTGGTTCGAGCATAGTGCTTTAAATCGAATATTTCCCGAAAAAACAACCGTTTCCTTTACAGCTTGTCTCTCATCTTATTTTTTTTTTCTGTGCATATATTTTGTAATAACATTCAAGAAACATCCAGATATACGATTTCGATTGGGCTGAACGTCAGCGAAAAGCAGTGCGCTCTTGAGCAAACCGCGTCCGTTTCCCATCAGAGTGGAATGGGAAAGAACTTTTTTTTCTCCTTTCCACCGAGGTTAGCTGGTATTTTCACACTTTTCAATAATAAGTACACCAGCTACGGGCACTTCTTTGCAGTCGGTGACACATCAAGACCTCAGTGGACGCTTCACCCTAGGCACGAGCTTCCTGTCTTCGAGGACACTTCCACATCAGAGTGGAATGGGAAAGAACTTTTTTTTCTCCTCCTTTCCACCGAGGTTAGCTCGTATTTTCACACTTTTCAATAATAAGTACACCACTACGGGCACTTCTTTGCAGTCGGTGACACATCAGACCTCAGTGGACGCTTCACCCTAGGCACGAGCTTCCTGTCTTCGAGACACTTCCACATCAGAGTGGAATGGGAAAGAACTTTTTTTTCTCCTTTCCACCGAGGTTAGCTGGTATTTTCACACTTTTCAATAATAAGTACACCAGCTACGGGCACTTCTTTGCAGTCGGTGACACATCAAGACCTCAGTGGACGCTTCACCCTAGGCACGAGCTTCCTGTCTTCGAGGACACTTCCACATCAGAGTGGAATGGGAAAGAACTTTTTTTCTCCTTTCCACCGAGGTTAGCTGGTATTTTTTCACACACACACTTCAATAATAAGTACACCACTACGGCACTTCTTTGCAGTCGGTGACACATCAAGACCTCAGTGGACGCTTCACCCTAGGCACGAGCTTCCTGTCTTCGAGGACACTTCCACATCAGAGGGGA